>OY759271.1:40098752-40363752 GCA_963662155.1 Lamellibrachia columna | reverse complement strand
TGCACTTGGATTGTACCTTCACTAGAGACATCCGTGTAGATTGTATACGAGGTTATGGCATGCACTTGGATTGTACCTTCACTAGAGACATCCGTGTAGATTGTATACGAGGTTATGGCATGCACTTGGATTGTACCTTCACTAGAGACATCCGTGTAGATTGTATACGAGGTTATGGCATGCACTTGGGTTGTACCTTCACTAGAGACATCCGTGTAGATTGTATACGAGGTTATGGCATGCACTTGGATTGTACCTTCACTAGATACATCCGTGTAGATTGTATACGAGGTTATGGCATGCACTAGGGTTGTACCTTCACTAGAGACATCCGTGTAGATTGTATACGAGGTTATGGCATGCACTAGGGTTGTACCTTCACTAGAGACATCCGTGTAGATTGTATACGAGGTTATGGCATGCACTTGGGTTGTACCTTCACTAGAGACATCCGTGTAGATTGTATACGAGGTTATGGCATGCACTTGGATTGTACCTTCACTAGAGACATCCGTGTAGATTGTATACGAGGTTATGGCATGCACTTGGATTGTACCTTCACTAGAGACATCCGTGTAGATTGTATACGAGGTTATGGCATGCACTTGGATTGTACCTTCACTAGATACATCCGTGTAGATTGTATACGAGGTTATGGCATGCACTTTGATTGTACCTTCACTAGAGACATCCGTGTAGATTGTATACGAGGTTATGGCATGCACTTGGATTGTACCTTCACTAGATACATCCGTGTAGATTGTATACGAGGTTATGGCATGCACTTGGGTTGTACCTTCACTAGAGACATCCGTGTAGATTGTATACGAGGTTATGGCATGCACTTTGATTGTACCTTCACTAGAGACATCCGTGTAGATTGTATACGAGGTTATGGCATGCACTTTGATTGTACCTTCACTAGAGACATCCGTGTAAATTGTATACGAGGTTATGGCATGCACTTTGATTGTACCTTCACTAGAGACATCCGTGTAGATTGTATACGAGGTTATGGCATGCACTTGGATTGTACCTTCACTAGATACATCCGTGTAGATTGTATACGAGGTTATGGCATGCACTTGGATTGTACCTTCACTCGAGACATCCGTGTACATTGTACACGAGGTTATGACATGCACTTGGATTGTACCTTCACTAGATACATCCGTGTAGATTGTATACGAGGTTATGGCATGCACTAGGGTTGTACCTTCACTAGAGACATCCGTGTAGATTGTATACGAGGTTATGGCATGCACTTGGATTGTACCTTCACTAGATACATCCGTGTAGATTGTATACGAGGTTATGGCATGCACTTGGATTGTACCTTCACTAGATACATCCGTGTAGATTGTATACGAGGTTATGGCATGCACTTTGATTGTACCTTCACTAGATACATCCGTGTAGATTGTATACGAGGTTATGGCATGCACTAGGGTTGTACCTTCACTAGAGACATTCGTGTACATTGTACACGAGGTTATGGCATGCACTTGGATTGTACCTTCACTAGAGACATCCGTGTACATTGTACACGAGGTTATGGCATGCACTTGGATTGTACCTTCACTAGATACATCCGTGTAGATTGTATACGAGGTTATGGCATGCACTTGGATAGTACCTTCACTAGATACATCCGTGTAGATTGTATACGAGGTTATGGCATGCACTAGGGTTGTACCTTCACTAGAGACATCCGTGTAGATTGTATACGAGGTTATGGCATGCACTTGGGTTGTACCTTCACTAGAGACATCCGTGTAGATTGTATACGAGGTTATGGCATGCACTTGGATTGTACCTTCACTAGATACATCCGTGTAGATTGTATACGAGGTTATGGCATGCACTTGGATTGTACCTTCACTAGATACATCCGTGTAGATTGTATACGAGGTTATGGCATGCACTTGGATTGTACCTTCACTAGAGACATCCGTGTAGATTGTATACGAGGTTATGGCATGCACTTGGATTGTACCTTCACTAGAGACATCCGTGTAGATTTTATACGAGGTTATGGCATGCACTTGGATTGTACCTTCACTGTAGACATCCGTGTAGATTGTATACGAGGTTATGGCATGCACTAGGATTGTACCTTCACTAGAGACATCCGTGTAGATTGTATACGAGGTTATGGCATGCACTTGGGTTGTACCTTCACTAGAGACATCCGTGTAGATTGTATACGAGGTTATGGCATGCACTTGGATTGTACCTTCACTAGAGACATCCGTGTAGATTGTATACGAGGTTATGGCATGCACTTGGATTGTACCTTCACTAGAGACATCCGTGTAGATTGTATACGAGGTTATGGCATGCACTTGGATTGTACCTTCACTAGAGACATCCGTGTAGATTGTATACGAGGTTATGGCATGCACTTGGGTTGTACCTTCACTAGATACATCCGTGTAGATTGTATACGAGGTTATGGCATGCACTTGGATTGTACCTTCACTAGAGACATCCGTGTAGATTGTATACGAGGTTATGGCATGCACTTGGGTTGTACCTTCACTAGAGACATCCGTGTAGATTGTATACGAGGTTATGGCATGCACTTGGATTGTACCTTCAATAGATACATCCGTGTAGATTGTATACGAGGTTATGGCATGCACTAGGGTTGTACCTTCACTAGAGACATCCGTGTAGATTGTATACGAGGTTATGGCATGCACTAGGGTTGTACCTTCACTAGAGACATCCGTGTAGATTGTATACGAGGTTATGGCATGCACTTGGGTTGTACCTTCACTAGAGACATCCGTGTAGATTGTATACGAGGTTATGGCATGCACTTGGATTGTACCTTCACTAGAGACATCCGTGTAGATTGTATACGAGGTTATGGCATGCACTTGGATTGTACCTTCACTAGAGACATCCGTGTAGATTGTATACGAGGTTATGGCATGCACTTGGATTGAACCTTCACTAGATACATCCGTGTAGATTGTATACGAGGTTATGGCATGCACTTTGATTGTACCTTCACTAGAGACATCCGTGTAGATTGTATACGAGGTTATGGCATGCACTTGGATTGTACCTTCACTAGATACATCCGTGTAGATTGTATACGAGGTTATGGCATGCACTTGGGTTGTACCTTCACTAGAGACATCCGTGTAGATTGTATACGAGGTTATGGCATGCACTTTGATTGTACCTTCACTAGAGACATCCGTGTAGATTGTATACGAGGTTATGGCATGCACTTTGATTGTACCTTCACTAGAGACATCCGTGTAAATTGTATACGAGGTTATGGCATGCACTTTGATTGTACCTTCACTAGAGACATCCGTGTAGATTGTATACGAGGTTATGGCATGCACTTGGATTGTACCTTCACTAGATACATCCGTGTAGATTGTATACGAGGTTATGGCATGCACTTGGATTGTACCTTCACTAGAGACATCCGTGTACATTGTACACGAGGTTATGGCATGCACTTGGATTGTACCTTCACTAGATACATCCGTGTAGATTGTATACGAGGTTATGGCATGCACTAGGGTTGTACCTTCACTAGAGACATCCGTGTAGATTGTATACGAGGTTATGGCATGCACTTGGATTGTACCTTCACTAGATACATCCGTGTAGATTGTATACGAGGTTATGGCATGCACTTGGATTGTACCTTCACTAGATACATCCGTGTAGATTGTATACGAGGTTATGGCATGCACTTTGATTGTACCTTCACTAGATACATCCGTGTAGATTGTATACGAGGTTATGGCATGCACTAGGGTTGTACCTTCACTAGAGACATCCGTGTACATTGTACACGAGGTTATGGCATGCACTTGGATTGTACCTTCACTAGAGACATCCGTGTACATTGTACACGAGGTTATGGCATGCACTTGGATTGTACCTTCACTAGATACATCCGTGTAGATTGTATACGAGGTTATGGCATGCACTTGGATTGTTCCTTCACTAGATACATCCGTGTAGATTGTATACGAGGTTATGGCATGCACTAGGGTTGTACCTTCACTAGAGACATCCGTGTAGATTGTATACGAGGTTATGGCATGCACTTGGGTTGTACCTTCACTAGAGACATCCGTGTAGATTGTATACGAGGTTATGGCATGCACTTGGATTGTACCTTCACTAGATACATCCGTGTAGATTGTATACGAGGTTATGGCATGCACTTGGATTGTACCTTCACTAGATACATCCGTGTAGATTGTATACGAGGTTATGGCATGCACTTGGGTTGTACCTTCACTAGAGACATCCGTGTAGATTGTATGCGAGCTTATGGCATGCACTTGGGTTGTACCTTCACTAGAGACATCCGTGTAGATTGTATACGAGGTTATGGCATGCACTAGGGTTGTACCTTCACTAGAGACATCCGTGTAGATTGTATACGAGGTTATGGCATGCACTTGGGTTGTACCTTCACTAGAGACATCCGTGTAGATTTTATACGAGGTTATGGCATGCACTTGGGTTGTACCTTCACTAGAGACATCCGTGTAGATTGTATACGAGGTTATGGCATGCACTTTGATTGTACCTTCACTAGAGACATCCGTGTAGATTGTATACGAGGTTATGGCATGCACTAGGGTTGTACCTTCACTAGATACATCCGTGTAGATTGTATACGAGGTTATGGCAAGCACTTGGATTGTACCTTCACTAGAGACATCCGTGTAGATTGTATACGAGGTTATGGCATGCACTTTGATTGTACCTTCACTAGAGACATCCGTGTAGATTGTATACGAGGTTATGGCATGCACTTTGATTGTACCTTCACTAGATACATCCGTGTAGATTGTATACGAGGTTATGGCATGCACTTGGATTGTACCTTCAATAGATACATCCGTGTAGATTGTATACGAGGTTATGGCATGCACTTGGGTTGTACCTTCACTAGAGACATCCGTGTAGATTGTATACGAGGTTATGGCATGCACTTGGGTTGTACCTTCACTAGAGACATCCGTGTAGATTGTATACGAGGTTATGGCATGCACTTGGATTGTACCTTCACTAGAGACATCCGTGTAGATTGTATACGAGGTTATTGCATGCACTTGGGTTGTACCTTCACTAGAGACATCCGTGTAGATTGTATACGAGGTTATGGCATGCACTTTGATTGTACCTTCACTAGAGACATCCGTGTAGATTTTATACGAGGTTATGGCATGCACTTGGGTTGTACCTTCACTAGAGACATCCGTGTAGATTGTATACGAGGTTATGGCATGCACTTGGATTGTACCTTCACTAGAGACATCCGTGTAGATTGTATACGAGGTTATGGCATGCACTTTGATTGTACCTTCACTAGAGACATCCGTGTAGATTGTATACGAGGTTATGGCATGCACTTTGATTGTACCTTCACTAGAGACATCCGTGTAGATTGTATACGAGGTTATGGCATGCACTTTGATTGTACCTTCACTAGAGACATCCGTGTAGATTTTATACGAGGTTATGGCATGCACTTGGGTTGTACCTTCACTAGAGACATCCGTGTAGATTGTATACGAGGTTATGGCATGCACTAGGGTTGTACCTTCACTAGAGACATCCGTGTAGATTGTATACGAGGTTATGGCATGCACTTGGATTGTACCTTCACTAGAGACATCCGTGTAGATTGTATACGAGGTTATGGCATGCACTTTGATTGTACCTTCACTAGAGACATCCGTGTAGATTGTATACGAGGTTATGGCATGCACTTGGATTGTACCTTCACTAGATACATCCGTGTAGATTGTATACGAGGTTATGGCATGCACTTGGGTTGTACCTTCACTAGAGACATCCGTGTAGATTGTATACGAGGTTATGGCATGAACTTGGGTTGTACCTTCACTAGAGACATCCGTGTAGATTGTATACGAGGTTATGGCATGCACTTGGATTGTACCTTCACTAGATACATCCGTGTAGATTGTATACGAGGTTATGGCATGCACTTGGATTGTACCTTCACTAGATACATCCGTGTAGATTTTATACGAGGTTATGGCATGCACTTGGATTGTACCTTCACTAGAGACATCCGTGTAGATTGTATACGAGGTTATGGCATGCACTTGGATTGTACCTTCACTAGAGACATCCGTGTAGATTTTATACGAGGTTATGGCATGCACTTGGATTGTACCTTCACTAGAGACATCCGTGTAGATTGTATACGAGGTTATGGCATGCACTTGGATTGTACCTTCACTAGAGACATCCGTGTAGATTTTATACGAGGTTATGGCATGCACTTGGATTGTACCTTCACTGTAGACATCCGTGTAGATTGTATACGAGGTTATGGCATGCACTAGGGTTGTACCTTCACTAGAGACATCCGTGTAGATTGTATACGAGGTTATGGCATGCACTTGGGTTGTACCTTCACTAGAGACATCCGTGTAGATTGTATACGAGGTTATGGCATGCACTTGGATTGTACCTTCACTAGAGACATCCGTGTAGATTGTATACGAGGTTATGGCATGCACTTGGATTGTACCTTCACTAGAGACATCCGTGTAGATTGTATACGAGGTTATGGCATGCACTTGGGTTGAACCTTCACTAGAGACATCCGTGTAGATTGTATACGAGGTTATGGCATGCACTTGGATTGTACCTTCACTAGAGACATCCGTGTAGATTGTATACGAGGTTATGGCATGCACTTGGGTTGTACCTTCACTAGAGACATCCGTGTAGATTGTATACGAGGTTATGGCATGCACTTGGATTGTACCTTCACTAGATACATCCGTGTAGATTGTATACGAGGTTATGGCATGCACTAGGGTTGTACCTTCACTAGAGACATCCGTGTAGATTGTATACGAGGTTATGGCATGCACTAGGGTTGTACCTTCACTAGAGACATCCGTGTAGATTGTATACGAGGTTATGGCATGCACTTGGGTTGTACCTTCACTAGAGACATCCGTGTAGATTGTATACGAGGTTATGGCATGCACTTGGATTGTACCTTCACTAGAGACATCCGTGTAGATTGTATACGAGGTTATGGCATGCACTTGGATTGTACCTTCACTAGAGACATCCGTGTAGATTGTATACGAGGTTATGGCATGCACTTGGATTGTACCTTCACTAGATACATCCGTGTAGATTGTATACGAGGTTATGGCCTGCACTTTGATTGTACCTTCACTAGAGACATCCGTGTAGATTGTATACGAGGTTATGGCATGCACTTGGATTGTACCTTCACTAGATACATCCGTGTAGATTGTATACGAGGTTATGGCATGCACTTGGGTTGTACCTTCACTAGAGACATCCGTGTAGATTGTATACGAGGTTATGGTATGCACTTTGATTGTACCTTCACTAGAGACATCCGTGTAGATTGTATACGAGGTTATGGCATGCACTTTGATTGTACCTTCACTAGAGACATCCGTGTAGATTGTATACGAGGTTATGGCATGCACTTGGGTTGTACCTTCACTAGAGACATCCGTGTAGATTGTATACGAGGTTATGGCATGCACTTTGATTGTACCTTCACTAGAGACATCCGTGTAGATTGTATACGAGGTTATGGCATGCACTAGGGTTGTACCTTCACTAGATACATCCGTGTAGATTGTATACGAGGTTATGGCAAGCACTTGGATTGTACCTTCACTAGAGACATCCGTGTAGATTGTATACGAGGTTATGGCATGCACTTTGATTGTACCTTCACTAGAGACATCCGTGTAGATTGTATACGAGGTTATGGCATGCACTTTGATTGTACCTTCACTAGATACATCCGTGTAGATTGTATACGAGGTTATGGCATGCACTTGGATTGTACCTTCAATAGATACATCCGTGTAGATTGTATACGAGGTTATGGCATGCACTTGGGTTGTACCTTCACTAGAGACATCCGTGTAGATTGTATACGAGGTTATGGCATGCACTTGGGTTGTACCTTCACTAGAGACATCCGTGTAGATTGTATACGAGGTTATGGCATGCACTTGGATTGTACCTTCACTAGAGACATCCGTGTAGATTGTATACGAGGTTATTGCATGCACTTGGGTTGTACCTTCACTAGAGACATCCGTGTAGATTGTATACGAGGTTATGGCATGCACTAGGGTTGTACCTTCACTAGAGACATCCGTGTAGATTGTATACGAGGTTATGGCATGCACTTGGGTTGTACCTTCACTAGAGACATCCGTGTAGATTGTATACGAGGTTATGGCATGCACTTGGATTGTACCTTCACTAGATACATCCGTGTAGATTGTATACGAGGTTATGGCATGCACTTGGATTGTACCTTCACTAGATACATCCGTGTAGATTGTATACGAGGTTATGGCATGCACTAGGGTTGTACCTTCACTAGAGACATCCGTGTAGATTGTATACGAGGTTATGGCATGCACTTGGGTTGTACCTTCACTAGAGACATCCGTGTAGATTGTATACGAGGTTATGGCATGCACTTGGATTGTACCTTCACTAGATACATCCGTGTAGATTGTATACGAGGTTATGGCATGCACTTGGATTGTACCTTCACTAGATACATCCGTGTAGATTGTATACGAGGTTATGGCATGCACTTGGATTGTACCTTCACTAGAGACATCCGTGTAGATTGTATACGAGGTTATGGCATGCACTTGGATTGTACCTTCACTAGAGACATCCGTGTAGATTTTATACGAGGTTATGGCATGCACTTGGATTGTACCTTCACTGTAGACATCCGTGTAGATTGTATACGAGGTTATGGCATGCACTAGGGTTGTACCTTCACTAGAGACATCCGTGTAGATTGTATACGAGGTTATGGCATGCACTTGGGTTGTACCTTCACTAGAGACATCCGTGTAGATTGTATACGAGGTTATGGCATGCACTTGGATTGTACCTTCACTAGAGACATCCGTGTAGATTGTATACGAGGTTATGGCATGCACTTGGATTGTACCTTCACTAGAGACATCCGTGTAGATTGTATACGAGGTTATGGCATGCACTTGGATTGTACCTTCACTAGAGACATCCGTGTAGATTGTATACGAGGTTATGGCATGCACTTGGGTTGTACCTTCACTAGAGACATCCGTGTAGATTGTATACGAGGTTATGGCATGCACTTGGATTGTACCTTCACTAGATACATCCGTGTAGATTGTATACGAGGTTATGGCATGCACTTGGGTTGTACCTTCACTAGAGACATCCGTGTAGATTGTATACGAGGTTATGGCATGCACTTGGATTGTACCTTCAATAGATACATCCGTGTAGATTGTATACGAGGTTATGGCATGCACTAGGGTTGTACCTTCACTAGAGACATCCGTGTAGATTGTATACGAGGTTATGGCATGCACTAGGGTTGTACCTTCACTAGAGACATCCGTGTAGATTGTATACGAGGTTATGGCATGCACTTGGGTTGTACCTTCACTAGAGACATCCGTGTAGATTGTATACGAGGTTATGGCATGCACTTGGATTGTACCTTCACTAGAGACATCCGTGTAGATTGTATACGAGGTTATGGCATGCACTTGGATTGTACCTTCACTAGAGACATCCGTGTAGATTGTATACGAGGTTATGGCATGCACTTGGATTGTACCTTCACTAGATACATCCGTGTAGATTGTATACGAGGTTATGGCATGCACTTTGATTGTACCTTCACTAGAGACATCCGTGTAGATTGTATACGAGGTTATGGCATGCACTTGGATTGTACCTTCACTAGATACATCCGTGTAGATTGTATACGAGGTTATGGCATGCACTTGGGTTGTACCTTCACTAGAGACATCCGTGTAGATTGTATACGAGGTTATGGCATGCACTTTGATTGTACCTTCACTAGAGACATCCGTGTAGATTGTATACGAGGTTATGGCATGCACTTTGATTGTACCTTCACTAGAGACATCCGTGTAAATTGTATACGAGGTTATGGCATGCACTTTGATTGTACCTTCACTAGAGACATCCGTGTAGATTGTATACGAGGTTATGGCATGCACTTGGATTGTACCTTCACTAGATACATCCGTGTAGATTGTATACGAGGTTATGGCATGCACTTGGATTGTACCTTCACTAGAGACATCCGTGTACATTGTACACGAGGTTATGGCATGCACTTGGATTGTACCTTCACTAGATACATCCGTGTAGATTGTATACGAGGTTATGGCATGCACTAGGGTTGTACCTTCACTAGAGACATCCGTGTAGATTGTATACGAGGTTATGGCATGCACTTGGATTGTACCTTCACTAGATACATCCGTGTAGATTGTATACGAGGTTATGGCATGCACTTGGATTGTACCTTCACTAGATACATCCGTGTAGATTGTATACGAGGTTATGGCATGCACTTTGATTGTACCTTCACTAGATACATCCGTGTAGATTGTATACGAGGTTATGGCATGCACTAGGGTTGTACCTTCACTAGAGACATCCGTGTACATTGTACACGAGGTTATGGCATGCACTTGGATTGTACCTTCACTAGAGACATCCGTGTACATTGTACACGAGGTTATGGCATGCACTTGGATTGTACCTTCACTAGATACATCCGTGTAGATTGTATACGAGGTTATGGCATGCACTTGGATTGTTCCTTCACTAGATACATCCGTGTAGATTGTATACGAGGTTATGGCATGCACTAGGGTTGTACCTTCACTAGAGACATCCGTGTAGATTGTATACGAGGTTATGGCATGCACTTGGGTTGTACCTTCACTAGAGACATCCGTGTAGATTGTATACGAGGTTATGGCATGCACTTGGATTGTACCTTCACTAGATACATCCGTGTAGATTGTATACGAGGTTATGGCATGCACTTGGATTGTACCTTCACTAGATACATCCGTGTAGATTGTATACGAGGTTATGGCATGCACTTGGGTTGTACCTTCACTAGAGACATCCGTGTAGATTGTATGCGAGCTTATGGCATGCACTTGGGTTGTACCTTCACTAGAGACATCCGTGTAGATTGTATACGAGGTTATGGCATGCACTAGGGTTGTACCTTCACTAGAGACATCCGTGTAGATTGTATACGAGGTTATGGCATGCACTTGGGTTGTACCTTCACTAGAGACATCCGTGTAGATTGTATACGAGGTTATGGCATGCACTTGGGTTGTACCTTCACTAGAGACATCCGTGTAGATTGTATACGAGGTTATGGCATGCACTTTGATTGTACCTTCACTAGAGACATCCGTGTAGATTGTATACGAGGTTATGGCATGCACTAGGGTTGTACCTTCACTAGATACATCCGTGTAGATTGTATACGAGGTTATGGCATGCACTTGGATTGTACCTTCACTAGAGACATCCGTGTAGATTGTATACGAGGTTATGGCATGCACTTTGATTGTACCTTCACTAGAGACATCCGTGTAGATTGTATACGAGGTTATGGCATGCACTTTGATTGTACCTTCACTAGATACATCCGTGTAGATTGTATACGAGGTTATGGCATGCACTTGGATTGTACCTTCACTAGATACATCCGTGTAGATTGTATACGAGGTTATGGCATGCACTTGGATTGTACCTTCACTAGAGACATCCGTGTAGATTGTATACGAGGTTATGGCATGCACTTTGATTGTACCTTCACTAGAGACATCCGTGTAGATTGTATACGAGGTTATGGCATGCACTTGGATTGTACCTTCACTAGGTACATCCGTGTAGATTGTATACGAGGTTATGGCATGCACTTGGGTTGTACCTTCACTAGAGACATCCGTGTAGATTGTATACGAGGTTATGGCATGCACTTGGGTTGTACCTTCACTAGAGACATCCGTGTAGATTGTATACGAGGTTATGGCATGCACTTGGATTGTACCTTCACTAGATACATCCGTGTAGATTGTATACGAGGTTATGGCATGCACTTGGATTGTACCTTTACTAGATACATCCGTGTAGATTGTATACGAGGTTATGGCATGCACTAGGGTTGTACCTTCACTAGAGACATCCGTGTAGATTGTATACGAGGTTATGGCATGCACTTGGATTGTACCTTCGCTAGATACATCCGTGTAGATTGTATACGAGGTTATGGCATGCACTAGGGTTGTACCTTCACTAGAGACATCCGTGTAGATTGTACACGAGGTTATGGCATGCACTAGGGTTGTACCTTCACTAGAGACATCCGTGTAGATTGTACACGAGGTTATGGCATGCACTTGGATTGTACCTTCACTAGAGACATCCGTGTACATTGTACACGAGGTTATGGCATGCACTAGGGTTGTACCTTCACTAGAGACATCCGTGTAGATTGTATACGAGGTTATGGCATGCACTAGGGTTGTACCTTCACTACAGATATCCGTGTAGATTGTATACGAGGTTATGGCATGCACTTTGATTGTACCTTCACTAGACACATCCGTGTAGATTGTATACGAGGTTATGGCATGCACTTTGATTGTACCTTCACTAGAGACATCCGTGTAGATTGTATACGAGGTTATGGCATGCACTTTGATTGTACCTTCACTAGAGACATCCGTGTAGATTGTATACGAGGTTATGGCATGCACTTGGGTTGTACCTTCACTAGAGACATCCGTGTAGATTGTATACGAGGTTATGGCATGCACTTGGATTGTACCTTCACTAGAGACATCCGTGTAGATTGTATACGAGGTTATGGCATGCACTTTGATTGTACCTTCACTAGAGACATCCGTGTAGATTGTATACGAGGTTATGGCATGCACTTGGGTTGTACCTTCACTAGAGACATCCGTGTAGATTGTATACGAGGTTATGGCATGCACTTGGATTGTACCTTCACTAGAGACATCCGTGTAGATTGTATACGAGGTTATGGCATGCACTTGGGTTGTACCTTCAATAGAGACATCCGTGTAGATTGTATACGAGGTTATGGCATGCACTTGGATTGTACCTTCACTAGAGACATCCGTGTAGATTGTATACGAGGTTATGGCATGCACTAGGGTTGTACCTTCACTAGAGACATCCGTGTAGATTGTATACGAGGTTATGGCATGCACTTTGATTGTACCTTCACTACAGATATCCGTGTAGATTGTATACGAGGTTATGGCATGCACTTGGATTGTACCTTCACTGTAGACATCCGTGTAGATTGTATACGAGGTTATGGCATGCACTTGGGTTGTACCTTCACTAGAGACATCCGTGTAGATTGTATACGAGGTTATGGCATGCACTAGGGTTGTACCTTCACTAGAGACATCCGTGTAGATTGTATACGAGGTTATGGCATGCACTAGGGTTGTACCTTCACTAGATACATCCGTGTAGATTGTATACGAGGTTATGGCATGCACTAGGGTTGTACCTCCACTAGAGACATCCGTGTAGATTGTACACGAGGTTATGGCATCCACTTGGGTTGTACCTTCACTGTAGACATCCGTGTAGATTGTATACGAGGCGTTTGACAGATAAGACGAGGACAAAACAGAAACACAGTGAGTCTAATCAAAATGTTAGGGTTTCTTGAGCAACTACACACAGAAGCCTCATTACCAAACCGTTATTGAACTGATGAATATATTGTGGAAATGAGTTAACGTAGAATGACTGTTGAACTAGAAGTTTTGGGACCGGCCGCACAGAGATAGAATGACTGTTGAACTAGAAGTATGGAGAACGGACGTACAGAAATGAAGATATTGTTATTTTTCTTGTTTCTGGTTTGCAGAATTTGCTGCTAACACTTACACAAAACTGAACCATGAAGAAATATTGGTATTTTTCAATCAATAAACACTCTGAAAGTTTAATGACATTGGCGTGTGATTCACGCTGCAATTTAGCGTTATAAATATATTGTGATATTAGGTAGAAACTGTGAATATATGTTCATCAATCAATCAATGTTCATCAGTACAATATTGAACAAGTGGACAAGGAAGCCGCCATCGGCTTATTGAAGGTCAATGTTGCAACACTCAAAAACGTCCCACTAAGCTTATTAATGCAGTACAGGACCCTGTGGTGTAATACAAAGGTTCTCAACCTGGGGTACGCATACCCCTCCCGTTTTCCAGGAAGTTCGCGGAGGGTTGACTGAAGCTAAGGTTACGTGCAATGGTGCAAAAATGTTGTCACTTTGTTTGGTACACGAAGGATAAAATGTTTTTTTACTGTAATATTATCAAATTCACACAAAGCATATTCCTGTCAAACAAACACGCAACGTTATTAGAATACCCATTATGCTATATATAAATGATATATGTAATACAACACCAGTGTTAATTTATACTTTTTTGCTGATGACACTAATATTTTTTTTCAGGAAATGACCCAGTTCAACTCAGTAAAGATGTAAGCAAAGAACTTGGTAAATTAAGTATATGGTTTGCAGTTAATAAATTATCGCTTGATGTGTCAAAAACTAATTTCATGTTGCTTAGTAACTAAAAGAAAAAACAACATTAATGTAAATATCAATAACACTGATATTGAAATAGTATATGTAAGTATATTTATCGGTGTGTTAATAGATATTAAGCTTAACGGAAAAGATCGTGTCAGCATGATAGTATCTAAGTTGTCTAAAAGTATTGCAATTATGCACAGAGCAAAATATTTATTAGATAAAAATGCACGCGTGATATTGTACTATTCACTATTCGTGCCTTATGTTGTTGCGAAGTGTGGGGAAATACCTACAAAACAAATATTGAATGCATTTACTTATTACTGGACTGAAACATTCAATGTGCCGAAACGGTTTATATTTTTCAGAAATTGTAGAAAAGGAAAATTTTCCAGTATTATCGATTGCTGGCTTGATATATTGAAAATGCGCAAGAAACACTATTTTATTAATTTTACATTACTATATTATTATTATATTTCAATTTGTCATATAGTTAACCGTTCATATATTATGTAATTATTGTCTTGAAAGGGGAAAGCACTTCATAAGTATTAAACTTCTGCTTTCTCCTTTTCCATAATAAATTGTGATTACAATTTAAATCGCGTATGTATTATAATATTGTGGAAATAAAAATGTATTGTGTACGTCATGATCCAAGTCCATGAATTGCTACTCTCGAAGGACTTACAGTTTTCCCAGTTAAGATACTTCCCGTTTAATTTATTCGTATTATTCAACGGTTAATGCCTAACTAGCAAACGTCATCAAGTCAAACACCCTCAATACCTGGCTCGTCTGCCTCGTGTGCCGACCAAGAAGTTCGATCTGCTCTTCCACACTGAGGTTCGTTATGGGCTCTGACGGGGGAACGTGGTGTCGCAGAAAGATGAGATCACCAAATTCTTTGACCGCGTCGGCATGGAGCAGTCTCGTTGAAAAACTCTCGGACAAAGGTGGCTGTTGAAGCTGGCATGCTTGAACAAAATCGTTTTCCACCTGAACTCAACCAATGTGGTGAACCAGTCATGGCTGGTTCACCACAGTGGTTGATTTCGTGGACAACGTACTAGCAGGCAGTATATAGAAGGACAGTTCAACATGCCGATCTCTATAAGACGGCGTGCAGGAGGACGTGTTGAAGTTCGTGAACGACTCCACTGCACGTGATGCTTCTAAAGCTCGTACCCTGCCAAACGTTTGGTCTAAGATGAACGAATCGTATCCACATGTGGCTGGAGTGCCCACGGGGGTGTTGCTGGTGTTTTCATCTACATACCCTTATGAAACTATATCATGGCAAATGTCATGTTATGCCATGGTGTTTTTAAACAGGTAAACCATGGTAGATCATGGTAAACCATGGTATACCACAGTTTACCATGTAATGTCATGGTTTACCATTAATGGTATACCATGGCATACCATAGTATATTTTCATAAGGGACACACACACACTTCAGTCAGTGTATTCAATCAATCAACTATTAAACTAATTAATCTCAATAAACATCTTACAAGATTCAATTGAAAATGTGAACAATATTTATTTATATTTAAAAATTCACTTCAGTGGTGTGTGTAATGTAAATTGTATATTCGCTGGCCATTCTCAGTACAGTTAATTTTGTTGTCAAATGTAAAGTCCTGCAGTAAATGTATTTACAAAATTTCTGATTTCATGGCAATTTGATAAAATATACATAAACAACCGTTTTATGGCACAGAATTTATACTAATTTCTTTTAGTAATTTAATGAGTTGGAAATATCATTTTTATTTTGCAAATGCCCGGAGTGGCAAGGTTATCAAAATGGCGGCGCTGACACTGCCGGCAAAAAGCGCTCTTAGAGCGGGCCGTAAGTGTATTTTACAGCTGTTGAATTAATGCAAATAAATAATTGGCCGAAGAGTTTTGATGTACTAAACTATATACTTAATTTTGGGATGTTTGCTTGTTATAAATGTTGCTATAATCGGCAAACCAAAACATTACGATTGCAGTGTTGTCCTTTCTTGGTCAGACTTCAGTCTGGGTCCCGGCAGCAAAACGATGCAGCAGCACGTCCTGTCAAGTCTTAGCAGGCTGTCACCACGCTGACTTCTTTCTACACCGACTTATATACGTAGCACTTGTATGTAGTTAAAAGCTAACACGTGTATCGTTATAATAAACAATTATCATTCTTACCGAAAGGTCAAAACTGTTATGTTGCACACAAACTAATAAATTCATATATTGTACAGCGTCTACAACAAGAATTAGTAGGTAGACCCAGATCTGTTGTGATAGTTTGACACTATTATTTAATAAATTCTGCATTTAAGTAATATCAGACTTGCCAGTGATCCAAAAGCTGATAACCCCGGTCAAAATGGTGACATGTGGAATCAAAACAGCGACATCCATTGGTCAAAGCAATGATAAAAATAAATAATAATCGTATAAATGTTGAAAGTGGTGCATTTATTCACAAAAAGAGGTACTTCACAAGTAATGTACTAGCCCTCACTTTGAGCGATTGCTATTTCTGTAGGCCTACATGTAATCGACGGGAAGTTTACTTTGTTGTCTCATACAATAGCCAGATGTGAAATATGAATAATATACATTGCTTCACATTCAAAATCACGGTTGCCATGATCTAGGCTTCCATCTAATGAAAGATGCTGTATAGATCAAAGACCCTACGCAGGTGGTTTTGTTCACAAATAATAGTCCTAACATTATAATTGTGATTTTGGTGTATTTAATTTTAATTTAGCATATTTCTGTGACGAATTTCCTGTTTTTTTGCGGCATGGAATATGCATACCAAATACGGAAAGTTGGTTTACATGATGCCTGTTTGTTTGTTTTTTGTCCCAAAACAGTTAAAAAATTTGTACTAGTTTAAACCAGTCATCCCAGCAAAACAGATTTTTGTCCACTAAAAGCCCAACCCTGGTTAACTTGATCTGACTGGCAAAATAAACTGTTGAAAAATCTGTTGACTGTTTTTTAATGAATGAATACTGTTACCATTATCTTGAAAATGGGTTTTTGTCATGTTATTTGCAGGTCACCATGTGACGCCTGCCCTAGGAGCGATTTATGTAAGCAAAAGAGACCGCACTGACATAGTCCGAGGACACAGTGGTAACTTGTCTAACTACAAGAGAGGCACTGGCGGCCGTTCTTCTTTCAGCGGCATCGTCGCCACTGTCTTTGGGGCCTCCGGTTTCATGGGGCGATATGTCGTTAATCGCCTAGGTAGGTGCCTTTTTAGCCATGTGACAGTTTGGTGCCTGTGTTGCAGTGTGGCACAAGAAACGCTACAGAATGCGTAGCCACTTGTTCAGTATTTCCACATTATAATGACACATGTTATTGTATTTCAATGTCATGCGGCTGGATCTTTGGTGCAGTTGTGGGTTCGGAGCCCACCATAATATATTGTACATTGCTACTGCCTGTGGTTTAAATAATCAAACAACATAATGGCTCGTTCCCTGTCTAAGCATGAAATGATGAAATATTGGCACCTGGCTGATACATATACCAATGTTCGGGATGTGTGTTAACGACTCGGGCTTGTTTTGAATGAATTTAAAATCATTTATCAACTGTTAATAAAGATTTGATGTTTTCATTTATTTGTTGTCATCATTTGACTGGTTTCTTCTCACTGTAGGTAAGATTGGGTCGCAGATAATCACCCCCTACCGGGGAGACCCCTATTGTATGAGGGAACTCAAAGTTGCCGGGGACTTGGGACAAGTCATCAGTCTGGTTAGTTACCCATCTGGCTGATCTGATGCTCAGTGATGTTTTGTTGGCTAAAGATGATCTTATATGCTGTCTACTAGTGTCGTATGAAAGGAAGTTTATTTGTTTGATGCTCCAGGTGTTAGGTACCCGGCAATCGTGGCATAGTTACCCTAACTGTAAGGTGTTTTTTTATTTTTGAGTAATTTGATATTCTAATGTTACTATTAATTACATGCTCAGTTAAATTTGTTGTGCCTGTTTTAGAGATTTTGTATGCTTAATCCAGGGTTTTTGTTAAGAGCCGGGACCCGGGTAATATACCCGGCTATGGCGGTCCATGTGCCCTGCTATTGTAGAGGAAGGCCGATTTTTATTATTCCTCGCGTCGGCTAATGACCGACCCGCTTTTGCATTTAAACATTGTAGCTTGGACGTCCCACAGACAGGTCAGCGATCGTTGATGATCACGACATGTGGCAGCAAAACAGTGCCGGTCATTTTGCCTTAATAAATGGCAGTTTTAAAATCATTCGCACAGATATTTTACGCATCGCCAAAGCATATTTACTTCCCACAATTTGTATCGTTACCTGTGGTTCGTAGTTAGTAGACAGCCCGCCAAGCACCTAGCGGACAGATCGGCAACCACGTCACGTGTAGCGGATAGATCGGCAACCATGACGTAGCGTCGCTAGTTCAGCAAAATGAGATGTCTAAGGCTAAGAGACAGTAGTCCATAGTACATTTTTAAGCAAACTTATATGAAAAGTTAACATTTGTTAAAGCATATCCCGAAATGTTAAAGTCACTGAACTTGGACAACATTATCTTTAAATAGAGCCTGAATATGCCAGAGTTTTACGGAACCGGCCAGCGTATGCTGCTGGCGCATGGCGAACCCCTACTAGTCTAGTGTGATCTAGTCTGGCACTATACTGCCATGAAATAGCAAAAGGCACCAAGAGACGATGATGTGTTTTTTAGATATCGGACAAAACATGGTATTGCTTTGCTCTCTTGTGTATATTATAGCACAGTAATTATCCACAATTCTACGGACTATTTAACTAATTGTATTTATAAAAAATTATTGTATACTGGTTGTTACACCATGCCCATGGGCCTGGCATTCGCTATATAGCCTAGGGCTAGGCCCTAGGTCATAGACTAGTACATAATATAATTTGTGTAGTTCTATAATCGTAATTGTTTAATTAAAAATAACTTTTCTAACAATTTGTTTGCACTGCAATGATGACATAATTATTAGTGATTTAAAATATACGTATCTTAGGCAAACGTTTCTTCTGATTTTTGTGAAAACAGCATATTATATTACGTATAGCGACTGGCTCGACGCAATGATTCTTCCCTATGTTACTGAACTGTTTATGGCGTTGATTATTTGGTAACTTAGTGTCACTTGCTTCCTTTTAAAAAAACTGTGACAAAGAAGCAAGTGTTATCAAATCAACCTTGAATAACCCCCTTAAACAGCAAAGCAGGACAATTATGTGACCATTTCCAATGTTCATGTCAACAAGGTACTATTAGTAACCTTTGCTATTTGTTGCTGTGCGATAATTCATAATATTTTCATTAATTTGTTACGTGGTCATGAACATGTGTATGGACATTATTGGCCTATTTGGGAGAAAAACAAGATTATGCAAGACAGTAATTTTCTATTGGTATATTATAAACTAAACTCTGACATTTTTATATGTTGTTTACCTAATAAAGGAATGTGCACAACTTGCAAAAATGGTTATCATAGAACTTGTTCCACATACTCATTTTGGGTTTTGAAATTCGTAAAATGTCGGAAAAGTCCAAATTTAAGGCTGTGTTATTCTTTTAAGTATAGTAACTACATTCCTAGTGAACCAAGAGGTTATTACCAGTATCCGTGACAACATATGATAGCAAAATGGACACAACAATTAAACACAGGCTGATGAAATCACTCGGTGAAATTAAAGTGATTATATTTTTTATTTTCGTGCACACACTGTTCTTCTGTTTATCATTCATTGATGTTACATCCTAAAATGCAGGTACTATTACATTATATATAAGTTCCTGATGTATCCACTGTGGTCTGTGATACGTAGTGACTTGGCCACAGGCTGAGCATAATAAGTGGTCCCTGCTTTGGGGTTCATGGTCCCTGCTATAGCCACACTTAGCAAAAACCCTGTTAATCTGAAACTCATAATCTGCATAATAATCTTTGTGCTTTGATGTCAAAATCACAGGCTCCATTTTCTATGAAGAAGATGCACATGTTTACAAACTATGAAGGCATACATGCATCAAAATAATTAAATTAAAATCTAATTGAAAAGTTGCAGTTGACATTTTTTAAACAAAACTTATTGAATGGTATAGAAAGTAAGTTATATATGAGAGCTGTGTATACATGGATTAGAAGATTCCAGCACAACAGTGTGTAACCAATTCTTGTTGATTTTATCCCAGTTTTGGCATGTAAGAACACCTGCAACAACATTTAAAAAATCTGTGTCTTAACATGTTAGAAATACTATCCTAGTGATGTGTGGCTAATTAGAGCTCTGTATAATTTGGTTAGGTTTTGTTCATTTGTGTTTTTCTACATGAGTAAGTACTTTATAGTGAGCCTGTGTTTCCTTTGTTTACAGCCATACGACATGAAGGATGATGACTCGATACGGAGGGCGATGAAGTACTCGAATGTTGTCATCAATCTGATTGGTCGTGACTGGGAAACCAAGTTAGTGTTAAAAAAAAATTTTAGTCCTTGTAACCCGAAAAAAATTCCACAATTCACAATAAATCTTATGAAACATATACTTTATCATGTCTAAGAGTCATGTTAAATATGGTAACTTATTAATACACTTTTTGAAGTATAAATTAAATATGATTGTAGAATGTACAAAATTGTGATCTTTGATCTTTAAAATAGAAGAAATTAATTAATGTGAAACAGTACAGTGTTTGTCTGTATTGCCGAATTGCTCTCTTTGTAACCCTGAAATTCTTGAATGTTCTTTGAATAGTATGTTCATTCATGTTTAGCCCAACAAGTAACTGAATGTTTTGTATTTAATTTGACATCTTTACTCAGTGTTTCTGTGACAGGAACTATACGTTCGAGCGTGTGCACGTCAATGTTGCTGCAAAGATCGCCCGACTGGCGAAGGAGATGGGGGTAGAACGCTACTTCCACATCTCACACTTGAACGCTCAGCCGCGTCCTACGCCAATATTTGTTGAGGGTGGCTCAAAATTCCTTCGGAGCAAGGTGCGTCTGATTTGTTGCCATCATGAAGCAACTCCCAGGTTGCAGGATTTCATGTTTTCTTGAATTCCAATGTCTGTCTTGAAAGTGTAGTATTTATCACGTCTTCTAAAAGTTATATTTCTGTGTCATACTAGTGTACAGTGAATCCTGTGCATGCCTGACAGGTTTGGGAAAACTGGTCATTTGTAGATAGATACTATAAATGAAATGTTATATAGGTGGAAATAAAAGATTGAATTCATTCAGTGCAGTTTTCCTACACAATGTTGATATTTTACTGTATCTTGAGAACAGTGTTAATTAAGATTTTCCTGTTTAAAGACAATATTATATATGCAGTATGCTATCAAATATATTATCATACTATTGCATGAATTATATGAAATGTCCACCTTTTTGAGATACCGAGTTCAGTTTGATTATTTTTTTTTTATATTCCAGTTTAAAAGACTGCACAATTCAAAACCATTATTAAGTTACTTTGTGAGTGTAGCTGCCTGTTTAGTGTTTAATGTGGCCTGTTTGTGTGTGCGCAGTACTACGGAGAGTTGGCTGTGAAAGAGGAATTCCCGGAAGCCACCATTTTGAAACCAGCTGATATCTTTGGATCAGAAGATAGATTTATACATTACTACGCATCAAGATGTAAGTGACGTCAGCATTGGCTCCTGTTCTGTATAATTGTTGAAGCAGTTAGCAGCTAGTTTTTATTTAAAGGGAGACACCCCAGGTGAAATGTAATTTTTTATAAAAATATTCAAAATGTGTTTCCACTGAATTCTGATAGCTTTGTATATTTATTATCTCTAAAGTTCACTTTTATAGCAATTACATACCTCTAAATAACTTTTATTCATGGATAAAGGATGCCTCTTTCAAGAAATAAATCCTGTTTTTCAATCTTTGATGGCCGTTTTCTCAAAATCGTGTTTTCTGCATTTGGAAAAAAGCTATCTGTAATTATGCTATCCAAATAAGGTTTTAAGTGTTGCATTCAGCATACTCTACTCTGCACAACGACCAGAGACATTTGAAAAATCAGTTTGAAAGATAAACCCGTATTTGTTGCCAAAAACTAAGTTTTTTTTCGCACTTTAAAAAAAATTCTAAAAAAAAATCAAGCACAACATTTTAACAAATGCTCTGGTCATTGTATAGTAGAATGTGTACTGAACTTGGATTTGTAAGAATTATAATCGTGTTCACTGTTCAATAAAGAAGGCAATGTTTAAAAATTTGCCAATATTTGCTAAAAAAAAATGGCAGACATTTTGTTTGTTACCATGGAAACGGGGGTCTGGATGAAAAAAAATTAATATATTTTTTTACTCGGTAAACCCATTCTATACTTTTGGCAGAAAAAATTGCACAATTTGCACAAATAAAAAAAATTTCCTATCTACCTTAATGTCAACGTGTGTGGCCTTAATGTCAAAGAAAACTGTCTTGATGATGATGAAAAGTGGAAGTTGTTAGGACAAAAACTTTTCCTACATCGTAACACTGCTTATATTAAGTCATCTGTTTTTTTTTCTAAGTCTTTCTAAAGTTCTCTCAGTGGCTGTCGGTGGCTAGGCTGAAACAATATCTAATGTCACTCTGATGTAAAAAAAAATTCATGGTCTCTTGGGTCATCTTGCTACTAGCTATGTCACATGCCACGTTGTCCATCTGGTGATATTTTTATTTTATTTGTATTTGCTTTGCTTTTGGTTAAAATGGGTCATTCATGTATCAAACATGTAGATGATGAATTAGTCAATATTTAGAATTAGAATTTTATTATAACATTGAAGAACTGTTTGAAAATGCCATGGTTGGTTCCTTGTTAGAATAAAAACGTAGGTCTTTATGGTTTCTGTGCTTGTGTTGTGTGACAGGGAGGAGAGCCTATGGAACCATCCCGCTGTGGAAGGGTGGTCGACAAACCATCAAAAGCCCAGTCTTCGTAAGTGTTGAGGGATGTTTTAGTGGAGTTCTTGTAAAATAATACTGGAGCATGTAAAGAAATTTTTTTGAATACTGCTTACTGTAACACACACATCATGAACATTTCGCTGAAAGATTGTGACATAAATTGTTTAACCATTAATGCATCACAGATCATAAAATGTATTTTGTATTTGGATGAGTAAATTATTATTAGTGGTAGTAATTTTAAAAGGCGTTTTCACTGATTCTGTCTTATCAATTAATTATAGGAATTCCATCATGAACTTATTAGTGTTGTAACATGACTTGTAAAGTGGTTTTCTGCATGATATGCATAGTCCCCATCTTTATGTTATGAACAAAAACGTTGTAGCATTTAGTAAACTGGATCCATAGAAAATTAAAAATTGTGTTTTTATTCAGTGAAATTTGAGCTGCAGCAGTTTGTCTAATGTCTGGCGAAACTATAAAGTGGTTTTTATTATTAAAAATATTGATTGCATTGTCAACATCGCTGGCTTTTGGCCTTGATGACGAGATTGTAAGAGGAAACCTAATTGAATGACGAGCATGTAAGAGGAGGTATGATTGGTTGCAGTGCTCCAACGTGGCTGAGGGCATCATCAATGCGATATACGACCCCGAGTCGATTGGTCAGACATATGAATGTGTCGGGTAAGTAGTCAGCAGTTGTTATCTTGCATGATATTTTGGCTATTCTGTTTGGTTGCTATGTCCTGCTCCTTGAAGGTACAAAGTCTGATCGTTTGTTTGTAAAATCATGTTATATAGTATAAACTATATATTCTAACATCTTGATTTGATTTAAATGTAATTATATATATACATTGAATTAGTTGAACAGCCATGCGAACATGTTATTGCATTCTTGTTTTGTACATTTTCTTCTAAGATTGTACATTATTACGGTTACTTGTAGACCAAATCGCTACTACCTGCGCGACATTGTTGAGTACATGTACCGAGTAATGCGCTACCACAATGTTCGTGTCATCCCCATCACTCCTTTCTTCAAGTAAGTCACTCTTGTGTCGTCACACAATCACGTACTTTGTATACTGTCACTTGGCTCTCTCTGCTATAACAATTAGTGTGTCAATTGCGGGGTTGAAAAAAATCATGATTTAAAAAAAAAAAATACAAAAAATCTGATTTTTTAATTTAAATCGGATTTATTTGATTTTTTTTTTATTTGATTTTTTTAAAATCTGGTATATATATATATACATATATTTATATAGATGTTTAAATTTGTAAACTCTTTCAAACATGTTATATTCAAATCGATTTGGGTTCTTGTCTTAACAGAGGGTACATGAGTTTTGCTTATATAAAGACATTAGACAATGTCCACAAGGCCAGGGCTCTGTGTACTCTAAGGGTCTCTAACCAGAATACAAACTGGTACAGTATTAAACAACTGAGTCAACATACTGAATTGGTAACAACTAGCACAAGCTATAAGTGGACTTTAACTCAGGGCTTCTGTGTTGAAAAGATACTTCCTCTGGAAGACAAGTTTGTGTGGCTTCACTGCATTCAGAAAGGGAATAGCTCAAACATACACAATGTCATAAAATATTTGACTATCAGGCTATCTGGTGACAATGCAGCTACACAAGTGTGTGCACTTTGTGTTTTGTATTAAAAACATACAAAACTTTGTTGATATCGATGCTTGTAAAAAATTATTTGTGTTAAATTCATATAAATCAGCGATTAAAAAAACCGGAAGTCAAAAAAATCATAAATCAATTATTTTTTAGCGATTTAAATCATGATTTAAATCAAATGATTTAAATCAAACAACCCTGGTCAATTGACAGACCCCATATATTTTGCATGTCGTTTAGGGCTGTCCTGGTTTTAATTGCAGTTTTTTCAATTATATCAACTAAAGGTTGAAATTTTGCTGACGAAAGAGTGTTCAGATTTTTATATGCGCATTATTGACAGTTGTTTGGAATTTTAGCGAGTAGCACTTGTTACTATACTGGAGCCGAATTTATGGGTATCAAATTGGCCCCAGTAAATTTGTTTCAAAATAGGGCAGAAAACATTATAGGCTGCTGCAGATGCAGTAGAAAGAAAACTATTTTATAACCTGCATTGAACCATTTGTGTTTGGCAGGATGAAGGTGGCATTCATGTCCCGCGCACCCAACTATCCCATTCTAACCCTGGACAAGTTGGACCGGGTAAGTACACCGTATGCTATGTACTAACCATACTAGTCATGCCATGAGTCACATAAATGTACAGCGTTGTTTTTCTGATTAACCACGCACTAGCTTGGCCCATTGTTTCATTTCAATGTGTCATGCAATGTGATGTGGTACCAGCTAAGCATATCAAAATACATGTTTTTGCTGTGTTGATATTTTAATTCTAATGAAGTTCTTAATGGGCTGTTTACATATTATATTTACACAGTATATGGCATTATGACATAATTGTCAAGAATATAGTTATCCACAAAATTACTGTGTATTTGGCCTGTAATGATATAGTCAAATCAATACTTTCCTTATCAGTCCAACTACTTTATTGATATAGGATTGGATTTCCACGCAATCACTGCTTCCCAGCCTATCTGCAGGCACATAGTAATTCATAATTAATGTGCCCATTCAAAGACAGTTGGGGGGGCAACTGTAATTAACACCATAATTAAAGCTCCTTCCTCAGTTCACTTTTTTGCTTGTCTCATTTTAAAATCGTGCGAAAAAATCCAACCTATCTAGTATCCACTACGGCATGTCAGCTCTAGTATCCACATGCCAGCCTGTTTGTGCAAATGAAATCATCAGACTAACTATTAAATTATTTTGACCAGATCCGGTCAATATTTGGCAGAAAGAGTAGTCTATACTATGACACAAGGCTATTCAAACTTTTGCAAATTTACCAATTACGATCAAAGTAAATTCTTTCGACAATTTTTAGAAAAGTATGCTCTCGTATTAAATCAACTTTAAACCAACTACGCATATTACTGCAACAATTCGTGCACAGTGCAGATTTTAACATGAATAAACCTGATTTGCGTTGGACTAAATGAATTGAGGATGGAATTGTTAATGTTACTGTAATGACTGTTCCAGGAGCACGTGTCTGATGAGGTGACAAGTCTGCCAACACTTGAAGACCTTGGTGTGAAGCTCGTCAACTTTGAGGACCGCATCGTACATGAGACAAAGATTCATCGCCGTCTCCGCTACCAGGAGGACAAGATCGAAGATCTCGTCATGCCCGACCCGCCACCAGTTGTAGGCTAGTCATGGGGGGGTCACTTGCGATGGCGACTGGCATGCACGTATCGTCAGTAGAAATAAAGCAGTTTGGACTCTGTCACTGCTATAATTGTGTTGCTGGAGTCATTGATGCTGAATGGATTAGCTCGCTAAAAAGGACTGTGTCTGCTGCATCAGTTAGATTCATCAAAGTGAAACTAGTTGGCAGTGTCGACTTGCTAATTTAAAAATTGATCGGTGTTGTAAATAAATAAAAAACTGAACAGTGACATTGTCTTGATGGAAGTGTTTTTGATGGCCTGAACTTTGAAGACATTATAATTTTATACTGATTTGAGATTCCATAACCCTTTTGCCAATTGTACAGTTTTATTTGTAACACAAAACATGCTAGGCCAGATCAACAAACAGTGGTGTTGTTCATGCAGTCACACAATAAATATATTATCTTCAGACATTCAAAGCTATCACAGTAACAAATTTCCATGTACAATAAATATTCACAGAGATCTAAACGCCCAGTTCTAAACCATAACACACCCACATACATTGCTATTCACAGTATGCTTCTTGTAGATTCGATGCCAGCAGTTTCTTATCTCGTGAAAATTTACTGGTTTTCCAGCCTTACACCAATACAAAATTATATTATCTGCAATAGAAGTGCAATTCCTCTTTACAGCTTTAACAAGCACTAATACTATGGTTCTCCACTATTCAAATGTTTTAAAGAGGCATAAAACAATATTAGGGTCATCAAATTATATTAAGTGCTGCACTGCCACTTTAAAAACTAGTAATGGAAAAAATTATTAACATGAACCGTAGTAAGACTTCACTTTCATATCTGGTAACGTCATCTTCATTTAATCACTAACAAATGGTTCTGTTTATAAATGACACAACCTGGTCTATGAGTATGTGAGTGGGCGGATGGCACTAAGGAGTTTATAGACTGCATCAATGAAAGGGAATCGCGTCTCTTCCAGTTGCTCCTTGCCCTTGTCTGAAGCCATGGCCTTCGTCAGATGGTACAGGCTGGCGTGGAACTGCAGCAAAATGGAAACAAATATGTTCTTAATAAGCAGTTTTTAGTCTTCATTATTAGTCACAGTCTTCAGTATTATTGTAATTCTTAGTAGTTTTATCAATATTTTAGTGTTAGCATTTTAGTCAAATGCATGGTCTTAGATATGAGTGTTTAAATAAAGTTAATTATTTATTTATTTTTGACTTGGTACAATGAAAATTGTTTGTATGGGAGATATTATTTTAATAGATCCTTGTATGCCGTAGGTCTGTTATATCAAACAATGTCATTAGCTGTCAAAATAAGTTTATCACTCACTTGAACACACCTGACATTCGTGTTCTACAGGCTGACTCTTGTATGTTTTTGGTGGAACAGTTTTATGTGACAGAATAAGCTGAAATTACAGAATTTAATTTTTATATAAAGAATGCATATAAAAGATATCAAACTAGAGCCCTACAGACCTGTGTGCCAGCTGCATGCTCCTCGGCGAATGTGTTGTCAAACTCTGTCATCTTCAACTTGATGCTCCTCTTCTTCGTCACCATGTACATGGCCCAGTCCTCCTGCAGGACAGGACAGTGTCATCTTTACGTGTCAACTCTTACGGTTCACCTATAACTCTTACGGCTGGTCTTTACAAGTACAGGAGACATTCCTTATGGTTGTTTTTTTTTGCATTTTAAATATGACTCTTTGTATTATGGGATACAGCCCACGTAGGCAGCGAATAAGAGATCACCAGATCAAAACATTAAAAAAGGGAAAAACAGAAAATGAAGTCTTTGAAGATTGCCTTGTTGGCAAAAATGACAACTTGCTCCTAGTATATTAATAAAAAGAACTTTGTGAACTGTTATTTTCTGTTAATGGCACATTTAATTTTCCTGAGAAACGGGAATGTATTTATTTGTCAAGATCTCACAAGGACACTAACCTCATGTCCTCACAAGGACACTAATCTCAGGTCCTATCAAAGACACTAACCTCAAGTCCTCACAAGGACACTAACCTCAGGTCCTAACTAACCTCGAGCAGATGTTCATCCTTGAGGTGTTCTGCTCCTTGTATGATTATTTGTTTCTTGTTTTTCACCTCTCCGTTCCACTTGGACCAGGAGTACGCCATCATGGACGCTGTGATCGCCATCTGACGGTAGACGTCAGCTTCCACGATGGTGCTCTGAAAGACGACAATGAATCATTTACTTTCACGTAACACACTGGGTGCATTGGAGAACAACAGCTTCATAAAATGGTCGTCTGTCCAACACAGACAACTATTTGTGGTTACAGAAGGAAGAGGACATTATTCATGTCGATGTAATTAAAAGTTTCATGTGGGGGGGTCTGAAGTTAGATGACATCAGTTTGGTTTAGTTTAGTATCAAACATTGATGTGATGTGATGATCCTCTAATTCTCCTCAAGTTGTTATGACATCACATTCATTAAGACATTTTTCACGTCAGTGTTTCTGATTGACCTTTGACTGACCTTGTTCTGAATGCTGACATACTTGGAAGAGTCCACTGCTGGGAAAATATTTAATCCTGCAGCTCGCATTTTCTGCAGATGAAACATTGTGATGTGTCATTGTAAATACTATTTGATAACAATATGTACGTCAATACAGCCCTGTATATCTGAACAGTCTATTGAGAGGTGCTTAAAATACATAGATGCTAAAGTACAGTACACAGTAAAATAATATATATATATATATATTTTATAAATATATATATACATATACATTAATTAGTTAAATAAATAATAATAAAATAGTTAACACACAACACACACAAATTACATACAGCTCTGTATATACATAGAAAAATATGTCAATATAAATTAATTAGTTAAATAAATACGAATTCATCAGTCAAAATCTATTTATTGTATGCCACATAAAAATGGATCTTTAAATGTCATTTAAAGGTAGTTAGAGACGAGATTACCTTTAACACTGCATAGAAACATAATATTATGTAAGATAGGATCAAATGGAAAATCTACCAAATAATACCCAGTAAATGCTGAGTGCACTACGGCGCACACGCGCGCACACACGCACGTACACACACACACACACATAGTGTACATATGGTCCTACCAAACTGAAAGAGAGCAGATGTACCAAAGATTTTGTGTAATATTCACAATAAAGTGTGTAATATTCACAATAAAGTTTCTGTTGACATCCTTGGTAGTAGTTGTAGCATTTTCACATGTTCATAATTACAGAGTTACTTTTCCTGTACGAACACAGAAACTAAATGTTGATATTTCGCTCATGTACACATGAAAAACATTTGTTTAAGAGGAGCTGTTTGATAAAATACTAGGGCTGGAACGTACCATGATACACACGTTTATTTATCACATGGACAAGGCAACGCTACAGCCGATGTCACGTCGTCACTCACATGAGGTCCAAATTGCATGCGCGCATTGAAAAAAATTAATAGTGTAAAGATTTTACATAGTTTGTAGGTAGATGTACATGTGGGAAACGTACTACATGTTATATTTCGCTATTTTATCAATACACAGGCAGGTGTGGTTCGATACACAGGCAGGTGTGGTTCGCGCTGAACGTTTATTGCTTCAGAAAGGTGATGCAAATAATGTTTTGCCTACCGCTATCGCATATTGTAGTGTACCGCGATATGGATATTTTGTATCGTGTACTGTACCATGCGGTATGTATCATGATACACCAGTGCACCAGTGTATCATTTCGGCCCTATAAAATACTAGGAATGTTTTTACACAGCCAACAAAAACACTGATTATCAACCTTTCAGGAACGTATTAGTTCCTGTCAGTTTAAATAATAATAATATTCACAGTTACCACCAGGTACAGATGATCACAATAGTGGAGATCATATTGGTGAAGATTGTAATGGCAGAGACTGTAGTGGCAGAGGTTGTATTGGCAGAGACTGTCAAAAGTTGTAGTTCCTTCAAACCAATGTCTATGCCAAGGGAAGCAATAAGGCTTCCCTGGGTGGGAGGCAACAGAGGTGGGATGTCCTTATACAACAGTAACCATGACAACCCTTGTTTTAGCAGTACCCTACAGTAACCATGACAACCCTTGTTTTAATAGTACCCCACAGTAACTATGACAACCCTTGTTTTAGCAGTACCCCACAGTAACCATGACAACCCTTGTTTTAGCAGTACCCTACAGTAACCATGACAACCCTTGTTTTAGCAGTACCCCACAGTAACCAGGACAACCCTTGTTTTAGCAGTACCTTGATGAATTGCTTTGGTCGCATGTATTTCTTGAGTAGATGCGACAGCTCTGGCTTGTCCGGCTGCCGCAAGCAACACAGCTCATCCTACAGGACAAGGAACAATATTAGGACATGTTCTTTAGTACACGTGGAACACTGGTATTATTAGTACAGCTAAAGATGTTCTAGTCATGTAGAGCAAGTGGAACACTTGTGTTCTTGTTTCTAGCTGGATATAAATAATTGATGTTGCTATGATGCAACCTAGCTGAGTGAAGATGCTAAATTGGTAGACTACTAAAGGCAAGCATCGTCGGTATGTTACGTTGATTACATAGACTTGCTATATAGGTAAGACATCAAAATGTACTGCACCTTTCTCACTTATGGTGAAACATTTTGTAATTCAGAACTCTGGATTTTGGTTTCTGTATCCTTTTAACATCATGTGAAGCTGTTTATACTGGCTTTCAAATGTGACAAACAAATTATGAATCACTGTTATAAGTCAATCTGCCAAGAAATCTGCTTAGAATAAAGGACAAATATATCTCTGTCCACATGTCTGTCAATCATGTCTGTCAATCATGTCTGTCCACATGTCTGTCAATCATGTCTGTCCACATGTCTGTCAATCATGTCTGTCCACATGTCTGTCAATCATGAATGCAGATGAAAACAACATGTACATGAATATTTAATAACATTTAACAAACGGATGAATAAAACAAAATGTATCCCGTCACACACTGACCTTGACCTCAATCTCGACCTCCACAATGGCAGCAATGATAGTGAGGAGGGTGCAGTTGGTGGTGCGAGGTCGGAGTTCCCACGACTGGAAGGGCATATTGATGTGAGCATCCTGGACCAGGGCCATCGTACCAAAATAGTTTGTCTTGAAACTCAACGTTCGGTTTTCTGTGGGGCAACCAAAGAAAGTGTAGATTGGTCTTCCATGGTGTCGTTGATGAAATGGGTTTTAAGTTTTAACACAACTTGAGGTTGTGTTCTAGGAGAGACGTCATACTCAGATGAAGGAATGTGTAAATATTTATTCTCATGGAATATGGCAATTAAGCAGTTTTTATTGAAAGTTCAAATTAGGACTGACCGTAGGTAATGCAGATCCGAATCAAACGTGGGACACCATATGTGACACAGGACACAGAGACTTGTTTATTTTATAATTCATCCCTGGAGGCAAAGCATTACTGACTTACACTGATAAAAATGACCAACAGACATGATTGTAATAAAATGCTAGACACAAGACAATGGTTTCAACTGACCTTCATTATAGACGTGGTCACTGAATCCGTCCGCCTGCCACTGCTTCAGTTCTTCATTCCAACGCGACACCTGAGGCTCCTCACAGAAGTAAACATTGTCAGGAAGTCTGGATGAAACATAATTCAACAAATATTCAATTTCCATTGGCATTGGCATAATAATCATAATGTGGTTTCGATGACACAACAATAACATTATTATAAATTATTACTATTATTATAAATTATTACTATTATAAGGTAGCATAGTTTGGGAAAGATCAGTTTGGTTTCAAGAAAATATGTGCACTAAAATGTTTAAATAACATTACTACCATTGCTGCTTAAGAAGGTTTACAAAATGTACAAGAATTCCTCCAAAATAAAACATCCAGAGAATAATTAAAGAAATTATGAAACACTGGTGTAAAAAAACATTATAGATTAAAAATGTCATTCTACTTAAAACACCCAACTCAAATGATTTAGTCAATTGCAAATCAGGTTCATCAATGATGAAATATGTAATGTTTGAATAGTAGTAATATGTGCAGTCGGCTTATAAAGAAAACCAAGAATTGAGTTTGATCACTAGATCGGTTAACTTAAGGGTGACTAGCTGTGTGTTGTAGTATGTGTTGTAGTATGTGTTGTAGTATGCGTTGTAGTGTGTTGTAGTATGTTGTAGTATGTTGTAGTATGTGTTGTAGTGTGTTGTAGTAAGTGTTGTAGTATGTGTTGTAGCGTGTTGTAGTATGTGTTGTAGTATGTGTTGTAGTGTGTTGTAGTGTGTTGTAGTATGTGTTGTAGTATGTGTTGTAGTGTGTTGTAGTATGTGTTGTAGTGTGTTGTAGTATGTGTTGTAGTATATGGAGGCGGAGCCATTTCTTGTAGAATTTTGATTTGGTACAATTGAAAACAATTTATTAGTTTATTTGATGACTTCACCAAAACTAAATAACCAATTTGTCCGTATGAGCTATCATGTCGTAGCGGACACTAGACAGGTGGGATCTGAGATGAATGATAAAATGGAATCGAGGAAGGTCCTTTAAAAGTGCTTAGCATTCTTAATGTGCACACTATGGCAATGATTGCCAGCGCCCTCTACTAGAGGCATACCCTTACTTCATAATGACACCGATCGGTGTCTTCTCAAGGTCTTTCTTCTCTTGTCCTTCTTTTTTGTCAATATCTTTCTTCGCTGACGCTTCCCTGTGAAGATCCTTCTTTTCTGGGATGTCGACTTTCTCTTTCTCCTTCTCATTCTCCTTCTCGCCCTCCTCCTGGTTCTCCCCCTCCTCACCATCGACAGCAGACTTAGACTCGATATTCGAGGGCGTGTGAATGATGACAGGCTCGATCTTGTAATCCATGCAGGACAGCTCACAGGGCTCCAGCACTGAAACACAGGTGCACTCAGTGCTGCAACTCTTGTGATGCAGCTCTTGTGCTGCACTCAGTGCTGCACTCAGTGCTGCACTCAGTGCTGCACTCAGTGCTGTACTCAGTGCTGCAGATATGTACAATTCCCTCTTGTTGCCCTGTCAATCTCCCTGCAGCCATCTTGTTACTTTAGCATATTATTAAAAACAATGTCTGTCCGTCCGTCCGTCTGTCCAGCTGTCTACGCCCGTCTGTACGTCTGTCTATGCCCGTCTGCATGCATGTGTTTCTGTCTGTGTGTGTCCATCTATTTATTTGTCCATCTGTCCAGTCTACCTGTGAGCGTGCGGGTGTCTGTCTGGCATGTTCAAAATGCACAGGACCATAAGAAATGTTTCATACAACTGCCAATTCTCATACAATCCATAAGAGTGATTGGTCAATCATGAGAGCGGGCACTTATGATACTACAACTGTAATGCATGTGTGGTTTGTCTGAAAGGCAGTACATATTGTTGTTGATAGCATTATAGTCTCATTACCACATTTCAGCTCTTGTCTTCCTGTCTCCCTGCAGCTAGCTGACCCTGGTCACTTACCCTGCGTTATCAGCCAGTTCTTGACCACCTTGGGTTGCGGCGGGAGGTGGAACAGATTGAAGTGGAAAACACCACCTAGGACGTGGTTTGCTCTCATGTCAAAAGCATCAATGTCTCCGTCGAAGTCTTCGTACAGTGTCGGCACTGGACAGGAACGGAATGCTCAGAATGGAATTGTGTCTTCACACAACACCAAGATAATAATACAAGTAAAAATCTAATATATTTAACACATGTATACATATTGCATACAAATTATGTATATTGGGTGTGTCAGGTTACAGATGTCACAGATAGCCAAAATACTAATCCTATAGCTATTATTTACTGGTATGGTTTATCTAGTGACACCACCTATTGACCAATGCTAGCAGTGGTCACTGTTTGATTCGGTCGATAGGCGATGCTGCAGTTAACCACCCACCTATTTACCCTGTACTTTCACCAACAATGTAATCCCATCTTTTCTAGTATCTATAGTCTCTCCTTCCATAAGTATGTTTTTATGCATAAAAGTCAGTGATGTGATGTCAGTGATGTGATGTCAGTGATGTGATGTCAGTGATGTGATGTCATTGATGTGATGGGATTCTTATGGCACCCTCAGGGTAGGTTAACTTACTTTTCAGTTGCTATGGTTGTCTAATATCAATGTCACAGTCAGGGGCATAGTATTATCTTAGATCTGGGGTATACGGTGAATGGTAGGTTTAGGGTGAAGATAGAGAGGAAGGAAATGAATGAGGGAGGTTCAATGTTGTTTTATCTGCCTGCCTGATTAACCATTCATTTAAGTCTCGAATTGTCATCATCAACCTGACCGTCTGTGGTCACTTGCGAACCACAGGCCTTGCTCCAAGGCATCTGTATTTGGTGGCTGTTGACAGTATTTTCAGCATCCTGTTAATAAAACGTGTGATATTCAACATCTGTTTCGTTCTGTAGGTGATCTGGTTCGGTAATTGAGAGGTTATCCACCCTGACAGTTCATGCCCTCTGGACCATGACACAAAGTTATTGGTATTATTAAAACCAGAAAAAACAATTACATATGGTTGCTAATATGTTTATCAGTATTACTTATTGAAAGCATTCCATCAAATTCAATTTACCCTATTTTTTACTTTACTACTAATTAAACTTGCCGCCTCAGTTGATTTAGCCCATTGTAAATCAAGTTCACCAATGTAGCCTGTGAATAGTTTAAGTAATATGTAGTGAGTGAATAGTTTAAGTAATATGTGTGGTCAGTTCAATAAAAGAGAATATACTTTTGCTAAGACCATTGAAAGAATTGATTGATCATTATACTGGGTAAACTGCAAGTGTTAACAGATGTATGTTACTGTATAGAGGAGGACTGTACATAGCCACTTGGTTCACCAAATCCCGGTTTGGCCCAACCAAAATTAATTTCAAAGTTTATCTGATGTTTTCATCAACACTGAATAACATATTTGTACTAATGAGCTAGAGCTAGCATGTCATAGTGGATAGTACTGGATACTAGAGCTAGCATGTCATAGTGGATAGTACTGGATACTAGAGCTAGCATGTCATAGTGGATAGTACTGGATACTAGAGCTAGCATGTCATAGTGGATAGTACTGGGTACTAGAGCTAGCATGTCATAGTGGATAGTACTGGATACTAGAGCTAGCATGTCATAGTGGATAGAACTGGATACTAGAGCTAGCATGTCATAGTGGATACTAGATTGGTTAGATTTATGAAATATGTCTGAAACAAGATTTAAATTTAATAGCAGATGCAGCTTTAAAGCGAAACAAAAGTCATGGTTTTCGGCCTATGCACCTATAAGAGTTATTAAAATAACCATTTGTAACTATAATTAGTGGTTTACTAGGGGAACCTTGTTGAACACACATCATCTCTTAATTTCATGTGCAGAGCCTTACTGTTAGATATGTCATGAGTGTGGTATTTTGTCAATATTCGCTTCATTTGAGCTGGTTAACATGTCAGCCCTCGGTCAACTGAACAAATGTCCAGAATCTCCCATTTTTAGATCACATTCTGAGTAAACCACTGATGTGATATTCTTGATCTTAGTTGCACATGGTTAGTTTTTATTATCTCTTTTAGGTGTATAGTCCCAACACCATGACTTTTATTTCGTTTTAGCATTACATCACCTGGTGGCTCTGACTCCCTGGGGGATGGGTTCTCTTACATCACCAGGTGGCTCTGACTCACTGGGGGATGGGTTCTCTTACATCACCTGGTGGCTCTGACTCCCTGGGGGATGGGTTCTCTTACATCACCAGGTGGCTCTGACTCACTGGGGGATGGGTTCTCTTACATCACCAGGTGGCTCTGACTCCCTGGGGGATGGGTTCTCTTACATCACCAGGTGGCTCTGACTCCCTGGGGGATGGGTTCTCTTACATCACCAGGTGGCTCTGACTCCCTGGGGGATGGGTTCTCTTACATCACCAGGTGGCTCTGACTCACTGGGGGTTGGGTTCTCTTACATCACCAGGTGGGTAAAGGTGCATTAACCTGGCCAAAATTATTAATGCTATTAAATGACATTTTTACCTAATTTTTCCGATGTTAATGTGTTTTTTGCATCACTCCCCATCGGCTCAGATACAAAACGAACGTACATTTGTAAAAAAATATTGTGTTTGAGCGCACTTTTAGTGCCCAAAACGAAATGTGCTGTAACAATATCACGGTGGCATCAAAACCGGAAAGGCGATTTCACTGTCAAATATTTCGTACCGCAATGTAAGAAACAAAAAAAATAGAAGAAAAAGTGCAATTTAATGTTACGAAAAACTCTAAAAATCGACAATTTAATGTTAAAAAGCCCCAAAAAAATCGAACCGGACAGGTGATTTCACTGACAAATATCTTGTACGCAGTCTAAGAAAAAAAATAGAGTTCAATTTAATTGTGAAAATAAAAAAAAAATCCACCAACAAATAGCATGTCATAGTGGATAGAACTGGATACTAGAGCTAGCATGTCATAGAGGATAGCACTGGATACTAGAGCTAGCATGTCATAGTGGATAGTACTGGATACTAGAGCTAGCATGTCATAGTGGATAGTACTGGATACTAGAGCTAGCATGTCATAGTGGATAGTACTGGATACTAGAGCTAGCATGTCATAGTGGATAGTACTGGGTACTAGAGCTAGCATGTCATAGTGGATAGTACTGGATACTAGAGCTAGCATGTTATAGTGGATAGTACTGGATACTAGAGCTAGCATGTCATAGTGGATAGTACTGGATACTAGAGCTAGCATGTCATAGTGGATAGTACTGGATACTAGAGCTAGCATGTCATAGTGGATAGTACTGGATACTAGAGCTAGCATGTCATAGTGGATAGTACTGGGTACTAGAGCTAGCATGTCATAGTGGATAGTACTGGATACTAGAGCTAGCATGTCATAGTGGATAGAACTGGATACTAGAGCTAGCATGTCATAGTGGATACTAGATTGGTTAGATTTATGAAATATGTCTGAAACAAGATTTAAATTTAATAGCAGATGCAGCTTTAAAGCGAAACAAAAGTCATGGTTTTCGGCCTATGCACCTATAAGAGTTATTAAAATAACCATTTGTAACTATAATTAGTGGTTTACTAGGGGAACCTTGTTGAACACACATCATCTCTTAATTTCATGTACACAGCCTTACTGTTAGATATGTCATGAGTGTGGTATTTTGTCAATATTCGCTTCATTTGAGCTGGTTAACATGTCAGCCCTCGGTCAACTGAACAAATGTCCAGAATCTCCCATTTTTAGATCACATTCTGAGTAAACCACTGATGTGATATTCTTGATCTTAGTTGCACATGGTTAGTTTTTATTATCTCTTTTAGGTGTATAGTCCCAACACCATGACTTTTATTTCGCTTTAGCGTTACATCACCTGGTGGCTCTGACTCCCTGGGGGATGGGTTCTCTTACATCACCAGGTGGCTCTGACTCACTGGGGGATGGGTTCTCTTACATCACCAGGTGGCTCTGACTCCCTGGGGGATGGGTTCTCTTACATCACCAGGTGGCTCTGACTCCCTGGGGGATGGGTTCTCGTTACATCACCAGGTGGCTCTGACTCCCTGGGGGATGGGTTCTCTTACATCACCAGGTGGCTCTGACTCCCTGGGGGATGGGTTCTCTTACATCACCAGGTGGCTCTGACTCCCTGGGGGATGGGTTCTCTTACATCACCAGGTGGCTCTGACTCCCTGGGGGATGGGTTCTCTTACATCACCAGGTGGCTCTGACTCCCTGGGGGATGGGTTCTCTTACATCACCAGGTGGCTCTGACTCCCTGGGGGATGGGTTCTCTTACATCACCAGGTGGCTCTGACTCCCTGGGGGATGGGTTCTCTTACATCACCAGGTGGCTCTGACTCCCTGGGGGATGGGTTCTCTTACATCACCAGGTGGCTCTGACTCCCTGGGGGATGGGTTCTCTTACATCACCAGGTGGCTCTGACTCACTGGGGGTTGGGTTCTCTTACATCACCAGGTGGGTAAAGGTGCATTAACCTGGCCAAAATTATTAATGCTATTAAATGACATTTTTACCTAATTTTTCCGATGTTAATGTGTTTTTTGCATCACTCCCCATCGGCTCAGATACAAAACGAACGTACATTTGTAAAAAAATATTGTGTTTGAGCGCACTTTTAGTGCCCAAAACGAAATGTGCTGTAACAATATCACGGTGGCATCAAAACCGGAAAGGCGATTTCACTGTCAAATATTTCGTACCGCAATGTAAGAAACAAAAAAATAGAAGAAAAAGTGCAATTTAATGTTACGAAAAACTCTAAAAATCGACAATTTAATGTTAAAAAGCCCCAAAAAAATCGAACCGGACAGGTGATTTCACTGACAAATATCTTGTACGCAGTCTAAGAAAAAAAATAGAGTTCAATTTAATTGTGAAAATCAAAAAAAAATCCACCAACAAATAGCATGTCATAGTGGATAGAACTGGATACTAGAGCTAGCATGTCATAGAGGATAGCACTGGATACTAGAGCTAGCATGTCATAGTGGATAGTACTGGATACTAGAGCTAGCATGTTATAGTGGATAGTACTGGATACTAGAGCTAGCATGTCATAGTGGATAGTACTGGATACTAGAGCTAGCATGTCATAGTGGATAGTACTGGGTACTAGAGCTAGCATGTCATAGTGGATAGTACTGGATACTAGAGCTAGCATGTTATAGTGGATAGTACTGGATACTAGAGCTAGCATGTCATAGTGGATAGTACTGGATACTAGAGCTAGCATGTCATAGTGGATAGTACTGGATACTAGAGCTAGCATGTCATAGTGGATAGTACTGGATACTAGAGCTAGCATGTCATAGTGGATAGTACTGGGTACTAGAGCTAGCATGTCATAGTGGATAGTACTGGATACTAGAGCTAGCATGTCATAGTGGATAGAACTGGATACTAGAGCTAGCATGTCATAGTGGATACTAGATTGGTTAGATTTATGAAATATGTCTGAAACAAGATTTAAATTTAATAGCAGATGCAGCTTTAAAGCGAAACAAAAGTCATGGTTTTCGGCCTATGCACCTATAAGAGTTATTAAAATAACCATTTGTAACTATAATTAGTGGTTTACTAGGGGAACCTTGTTGAACACACATCATCTCTTAATTTCATGTACACAGCCTTACTGTTAGATATGTCATGAGTGTGGTATTTTGTCAATATTCGCTTCATTTGAGCTGGTTAACATGTCAGCCCTCGGTCAACTGAACAAATGTCCAGAATCTCCCATTTTTAGATCACATTCTGAGTAAACCACTGATGTGATATTCTTGATCTTAGTTGCACATGGTTAGTTTTTATTATCTCTTTTAGGTGTATAGTCCCAACACCATGACTTTTATTTCGCTTTAGCGTTACATCACCTGGTGGCTCTGACTCCCTGGGGGATGGGTTCTCTTACATCACCAGGTGGCTCTGACTCACTGGGGGATGGGTTCTCTTACATCACCAGGTGGCTCTGACTCCCTGGGGGATGGGTTCTCTTACATCACCAGGTGGCTCTGACTCCCTGGGGGATGGGTTCTCGTTACATCACCAGGTGGCTCTGACTCCCTGGGGGATGGGTTCTCTTACATCACCAGGTGGCTCTGACTCCCTGGGGGATGGGTTCTCTTACATCACCAGGTGGCTCTGACTCCCTGGGGGATGGGTTCTCTTACATCACCAGGTGGCTCTGACTCCCTGGGGGATGGGTTCTCTTACATCACCAGGTGGCTCTGACTCCCTGGGGGATGGGTTCTCTTACATCACCAGGTGGCTCTGACTCCCTGGGGGATGGGTTCTCTTACATCACCAGGTGGCTCTGACTCCCTGGGGGATGGGTTCTCTTACATCACCAGGTGGCTCTGACTCCCTGGGGGATGGGTTCTCTTACATCACCAGGTGGCTCTGACTCCCTGGGGGATGGGTTCTCTTACATCACCAGGTGGCTCTGACTCACTGGGGGTTGGGTTCTCTTACATCACCAGGTGGGTAAAGGTGCATTAACCTGGCCAAAATTATTAATGCTATTAAATGACATTTTTACCTAATTTTTCCAATGTTAATGTGTTTTTTGCATCACTCCCCATCGGCTCAGATACAAAACGAACGTACATTTGTAAAAAAATATTGTGTTTGAGCGCACTTTTAGTGCCCAAAACGAAATGTGCTGTAACAATATCACGGTGGCATCAAAACCGGAAAGGCGATTTCACTGTCAAATATTTCGTACCGCAATGTAAGAAACAAAAAAAATAGAAGAAAAAGTGCAATTTAATGTTACGAAAAACTCTAAAAATCGACAATTTAATGTTAAAAAGCCCCAAAAAAATCGAACCGGACAGGTGATTTCACTGACAAATATCTTGTACGCAGTCTAAGAAAAAAAATAGAGTTCAATTTAATTGTGAAAATCAAAAAAAAATCCACCAACAAATAGCATGTCATAGTGGATAGAACTGGATACTAGAGCTAGCATGTCATAGAGGATAGCACTGGATACTAGAGCTAGCATGTCATAGTGGATAGTACTGGATACTAGAGCTAGCATGTCATAGTGGATAGTACTGGATACTAGAGCTAGCATGTCATAGTGGATAGTACTGGATACTAGAGCTAGCATGTCATAGTGGATAGTACTGGGTACTAGAGCTAGCATGTCATAGTGGATAGTACTGGATACTAGAGCTAGCATGTTATAGTGGATAGTACTGGATACTAGAGCTAGCATGTCATAGTGGATAGTACTGGATACTAGAGCTAGCATGTCATAGTGGATAGTACTGGATACTAGAGCTAGCATGTCATAGTGGATAGTACTGGATACTAGAGCTAGCATGTCATAGTGGATAGTACTGGGTACTAGAGCTAGCATGTCATAGTGGATAGTACTGGATACTAGAGCTAGCATGTCATAGTGGATAGAACTGGATACTAGAGCTAGCATGTCATAGTGGATACTAGATTGGTTAGATTTATGAAATATGTCTGAAACAAGATTTAAATTTAATAGCAGATGCAGCTTTAAAGCGAAACAAAAGTCATGGTTTTCGGCCTATGCACCTATAAGAGTTATTAAAATAACCATTTGTAACTATAATTAGTGGTTTACTAGGGGAACCTTGTTGAACACACATCATCTCTTAATTTCATGTACACAGCCTTACTGTTAGATATGTCATGAGTGTGGTATTTTGTCAATATTCGCTTCATTTGAGCTGGTTAACATGTCAGCCCTCGGTCAACTGAACAAATGTCCAGAATCTCCCATTTTTAGATCACATTCTGAGTAAACCACTGATGTGATATTCTTGATCTTAGTTGCACATGGTTAGTTTTTATTATCTCTTTTAGGTGTATAGTCCCAACACCATGACTTTTATTTCGCTTTAGCGTTACATCACCTGGTGGCTCTGACTCCCTGGGGGATGGGTTCTCTTACATCACCAGGTGGCTCTGACTCACTGGGGGATGGGTTCTCTTACATCACCAGGTGGCTCTGACTCCCTGGGGGATGGGTTCTCTTACATCACCAGGTGGCTCTGACTCCCTGGGGGATGGGTTCTCGTTACATCACCAGGTGGCTCTGACTCCCTGGGGGATGGGTTCTCTTGCATCACCAGGTGGCTCTGACTCCCTGGGGGATGGGTTCTCTTACATCACCAGGTGGCTCTGACTCCCTGGGGGATGGGTTCTCTTACATCACCAGGTGGCTCTGACTCCCTGGGGGATGGGTTCTCTTACATCACCAGGTGGCTCTGACTCCCTGGGGATGGGTTCTCTTACATCACCAGGTGGCTCTGACTCCCTGGGGGATGGGTTCTCTTACATCACCAGGTGGCTCTGACTCCCTGGGGGATGGGTTCTCTTACATCACCAGGTGGCTCTGACTCCCTGGGGGATGGGTTCTCTTACATCACCACAGGTGGCTCTGACTCCCTGGGGGATGGGTTCTCTTACATCACCAGGTGGCTCTGACTCCCTGGGGGATGGGTTCTCTTACATCACCAGGTGGCTCTGACTCACTGTGGGTTGGGTTCTCTTACATCACCAGGTGGGTAAAGGTGCATTAACCTGGCCAAAATTATTAATGCTATTAAATGACATTTTTACCTAATTTTTTCGATGTTAATGTGTTTTTTGCATCACTCCCCATCGGCTCAGATACAAAACGAACGTACATTTGTAAAAAATATTGTGTTTGAGCGCACTTTTAGTGCCCAAAACGAAATGTGCTGTAACAATATCACGGTGGCATCAGAACCGGAAAGGCGATTTCACTGTCAAATATTTCGTACCGCAATGTAAGAAAAAAAAATAGAAGAAAAAGTGCAATTTAATGTTACGAAAAACTCGACAATTTAATGTTAAAAAGCCCAAAAAAAATCGAACCAGTCAGGTGATTTCACTGACAAATATCTTGTACGCAGTCTAAGAAAAAAAATATAGTTCAATTTAATTGTGAAAATCCAAAAAAAATCCACCAACAAATATCTCGACAAAAAATATAAGATAATGTAAAAAAAAGCAAAGACATCGCACAAAAAATAATTAAAAGTTCACATATCGTGCAACTATCTTTAAATCTTATTCATAAGTCATAAACAAGTGTCTTGCTTGCCCAAATCACACAATTCAGTAATAAATAGAGCAAAGAGGAAACTCTGGAGACAGTTCGGCCTGCAGCGACCTCTGTCAGTCACGTACCTAGAAGAGTTCCTGTGGATGCAGCAGCACAGGAACCACCAACGACGTCTCTCGTCACGGCTAGTGTGCATATTCGCGACTAATGCCCATGAACAAATGCTCAATAGCAGTGAACTTCGCCCAGCAGTCGCCCGAAGACACAAAACGGCTCTTTTCAGAGCCAATCATACTTTCACAAAATAGTTGCTACATTGGGTGTGAACGATGTCTAGGTTTGAATAATTCCATTGTAGATATCAATTAATGAAAATATCTCGATAAATTTGGTCCTCGAAATTCACCATTCATTCCAAAACGACAACATCTCTTTTTTAGTGAAATGTCCAGTTTTCCTCATGATACGGTCCAAACATTAGTAATGTCAAAAATAAACACTTCAGTGTCCCCTGAAGAATTATTTATTACAGAATTGTGTGATTTGGGCAAGCAATACACTTGTTTATGAGTAAGATTTAAAGATATTTGCACCATCTGTGAACTTTTAATAATTTTTTCATATATGTGCGATGTCTTTGCTTTTTTTACATTATCTTATATTTTCTGTCGAGATATTTGTCGGTAGATTTTTATATATATATATATATATATATAGTAACAATAAAATATATATACACACACAAACACACGCACATGCACACACACTGTATATATATATATATCTATATTTTTTGTCGAGATATTTGTCGGTAGATTTTTATTGTTACTATTTTGAGGTATATAATTATGCTGTCATATGATTGTTGTGTGGCTATAATATATATATATATATATAATACCAATAAAATATCAGCGACAACACTAACAGAGCCAGGGACTTCTTGCCTGTAATTATATATATATATATATATATATATATGAGATAGATACAGTGTGTGTGTGTGTGTGTGTGTGTGTGTGTGTGTGTGTGTGTGTGTGTGTGTGTGTGTGTGTGTGTGTATATATATGTGTATATATTATATGTACTATATATATATATATATATATATATACAGACACTGTATATATATTATATAATATTATATGATATATGTATAGACACTGCATATATATATATATTATATATATATTTATATTATAGACATTGTATATATATTATATGTATATGATATATGTATATATATATATATATATATATTAATATATATATATATATATTATATATATATATATATATATTATGTATATGAGGTCTAACTGTTGCTTTATACAGAGGTATAATTAGCTTTCTTCCTAGTATGTTATGTTTCTCCTAATCAACCCAAGAATTTGATTACCCTTTGAAGCTGCAATACCACACTGCTCTGAAACTTTCAGTAACAGTAGTACCCAGAACAGTATCTCCCATTTTATTGTTTACATCCAAGTTCCCATGTCCTGTATGTAGGCATTTGCATTTCCCAAAATTGAGTGTAGATCGTTTTGTAAATGTTGTTTATCACCACCAGTATTAACCTTTCTAAACTGGGATGTAAAACAATAAATCAGATAAATTAAGGCATACAAGGAATTAAATAAGACAAAATAATAATAATAAATATAAAATAAGATTAAAGCCGGTAAGCCTATTCTATCTTGTATATTCCTTTCGGAAAAGGAAAGTATTTAACTGCCATTGAAAACTATCACAACTGTTAGAGTTTCTAAAATACATACGATGACGATAAAACATGTCCAATTGACCAAATGATGCGAATCGGGAATAATGACCTGAATCTGAGCTTTTAATAAAAATAAGAGATCAATGACGTGAGTGACGCTTAGCCATTATCTGCCAATGGAACTATATTTCAAGTCGCCGGCTCGGGCAATCAGGTTGCACCTCCTATTGGTCGGTGGAGAGACCAATCCACAGTCACCGAGTCTCTTATAGTTGCTTATCGAGCAGCTCTCAGGGGAGAGATTTGTTGGCCCCCAGACCATTGTAGTCCTCCACCCAAACTACTGACAATCCCTATGTGTTGAACTAGCAACCTCTTATGACAATACGTCTACCCGTTTATATAGTATGTACACACTTTTTAGCTGAATTTGTGGTGTGAACTCTTGAAACATGTTCACTTTACATTAAACAATTTATTCATTAGAATGTTTCTTATATGGCATAGTTCAAGTTGTTATGCAACAAAATGTATAACATGCATTAATAATATTACTAGTCTATGTTATTGATATTGAGTTATGCAGATTCAGTTGTGGTAATTGTGTGCATGCGCCGGAAGTGCTCACTCTAAGATGGCGCCTACAACAATGTCGGCCCGTTAACTGTCATCAATAACCCTACCTTGGGAATGCAACACACTACAAGTGGAAAAAGGTTATTATTTTGCCAACAGTATCATCGAAGAGTTGTATTCACTGGTATTATCTTTTTATTATCTATGAATCTAGTCAATCACATCGCCGTTACTTTGTGGAACAAATGCGCACAACAGACACGTTAACCAACAGTCAGTCAAAATGCTTAGAAAGTGTATCGTCTCCATCCCATTGAAGAACAAATAATATATCCATTAAACATAGGGCCTATATTAACCTGCTAAACTACGCAAATCCGACATTCTACCTAATATAGATTCGAACTAGGGCTACGTCATTAGAACTCTCCAGTGCGGCAACAGTCTATCCACATTTTGCAAGCGGCTAATACAGAATCATGAGTTGTATCAGAAGAAGAAAAATATAGTTGTCACTAGTAATTAACCTGTCCAATACATTAATCACAACTCCATATGAAATGTCCAAACGTCTGTAGAATCCGAGCAGAAAGGGCATATGTATCAAAATTAATACTATATGAAATATGTGTATTCCATTGAATATTTATTATTTATTTACAACGCCAAAGCCAAATAAAGTTTATACACAAACCTAACTTTTCATCGCAATGAGAATCGAGGCCGTACTTGTGTTCAAACCAGTGACACTTCTTCGGTGGTATTGCGCATCCTGTTAGGTCACGAAGTCCCTGTTTATGATCCACCGTTTGTTTTCATAGTAGCTGTTTCGTATCATCTCTTTCTTCACCTGTTTCGTCTGACTGGCTGTCAACGTAACTACCAATTTAGCTGAGATCAGCTTTTGCAGAGAAGTCCACATGAAGCACGCAGTGTGTGCTATAGACAAACCACGTGTGTTGAAACTGACAACTTTGCATCGATTGTTATGTAACACATGCTAAATGCAAGAACTGCCTGCATGCTGGCTCGTAAACAGCAATTAAGCCATGTGGTCTTTTGTCTGTGCTGGAGGGGCAGGCAACGAACCATGACAGGCATTGTTTTCTTGTTTGTATCCGATAATCTTTAGCAGCTCCACGCATTGATACTTGTCAACGCCGTCAACAACACTGAGATCCTCACTTAGAAGCACAGTTTCTATGTTGTATTTATTCTGGTATCCTAATTGTAACGACACATGCATGTTGTTCTATCGAGGACCCGTAATCATTCTGGTTACAACATCTTTCTCAACAATTAAGAAAAACAAAAAAAACAATAGTACACATCAGTTGTGTGAATTCAGTGTTCTGCTGTAAATATACATGTGATTTCAATGTGGACAGAAAAGGAAAGCCCCGGGCAGTCGGGCGGTACCTCGCTCATCCTATTCTTCCCGGCTGAGCTGGATGGAGGCGGATTCTGATAGGAGCAGTTGCTATAGACGTCGAGGAATGGAAGTAAGTTGGATATCGTCGAATAAGACAAAGATGTACTTGGTCGCCGTCGTCAGGTAGTTCACTGTCGTCGATGAACTCTCGAGTCAAACACACGACTAATTTGTCGCTAGTGTCGCAGTTGTGCATTTTTGAGACGCGAACCTCGTCGCGATCGCTGAAGTAGAGACGCAAGCCCCACTGGTCCTCTTCGCGTGTCACCAGTTGCATGCAAACAAAGCGCAACATCGTCGCGACACCGCTGTGGTGGCCGACAAGGTTGGCGGCGTGTTGGAATTATATAACAATAGCGTAGTAGTATCTTTCTTGTGCCCTAGAAAACAACATTCCCCTCGTTGCCAGCACAGAACCAGGTGATATTTGATGTACCAGCGACATTATCAGTATTACACCCACGGTGACAAAGCAGAGGATATTGCCGTGACACCCGGATTCAAGTCGTTCCAGCACTACGAGGATCAACCTGTCAAATTACAAACTTCCTCAGACCAACCCACAGCGATAACATGCCACTGTTGACAGGTTCATATCCTCTAACCGGCTCATTGCATTGAAATAAATATTAGATTACATGGAATAAGATAAATAAGAAAAATGTAAACACAGACAAGATTAAAGTAATTACTAAGAGTAAATTGTTTCTACTATAACTGAAGGTGGCTGAAAAGATAAGTAAGTAGTGATCTCGAATTGATTTGAGACATTACACAAAACAAACATCATTTACCCTCTAACCCCCTCAGACCTCCACAGATCCTATCAGATTCCCTCCGACCTTCTTGCCTATTACATGAAACTTGGATTTACATTGATCAGTATTATGACCTTTATTATGCTTAATATATATCAATGACTTGGACGACAACATAACAAGTAATGTACTGAAATTTGACACAAAAGTGTTTAGAAAGGTTAACACTGGTGGTGATTAACAACATTTACAAAACGATCTAATTTTGGGAAATGCAAATGCCTACATACAGGACATGGGAACTTGGATGTAAACAATAAAATGGGAGATACTGTTCTGGGTACTAATGTTACTAAAAGTTTCAGAGCAGTGTGATATTGCAGCTTCAAAGGGTAATCAAATTCTTGGGTTGATTAGGAAAAAAATAACATACTAGGGAGAAAGCTAATTATACCTCTGTATAAAGCAACAGTTAGACCTCATATACATAATATATATATATATATATATATATATATATATATATATAAAATATATATACATATATCATATATATAATATGTCTGTATATATATATATATAGTATATATAATATATACACATATATATATACACACACACATGCACACGCACACACACACACACACACACACACACACACACACACACACACACACACACACACACACACACACACACACACACACACACACACACACACACAGTATATATATATATATATATATCTATATATATATATATATATATATATATATATATATATATATATATATATATATATATATATACAGTGTGTGTCCATGTGTGTATATATATTTTATTGTTACTATATATATATATATATATATATAAATCTACCAACAAATATCTCGACAGAAAATATAAGATAATGTAAAAAAAGCAGACATCGCACATATATGAAACAATTATTAAAAGTTCACAGGTGGTGCAAATATCTTTAAATCTTACTCATAAACAAGTGTATTGCTTGCCCAAATCACACAATTCTGTAATAAATAATTCTTAAGGGGACATTGAAGTGTTTATTTTTGACATTACTAATGTTTGGACCGTATCATGATGAAAATTGGACATTTCACTACAAAAAGATGTTGTCGTTTTGGAATGAATGGTGAATTTCGAGGACCAAATTTATCGAGATATTTTCATTAATTGACATCTACAATGGAATTATTCAAACCTAGACATCGTTCACACCCAATGTAGCAACTATTTTGTGAAAGTATGGTTGGCTCTGAAAAGAGCCGTTTTGTGTTTTCGGGCGACTGCTGGGCGAAGTTCACTGCTATTGAGCATTTGTTCATGGGCATTGGTCGCGAATACACACACTCGCCGTGACGAGAGACGTCGTTGGCAGTTCCTGTGCTGCTGCATCCACAGGAACTCTTCTAGGTACGTGACTAACAGAGGTCGCTGCGGGCTGAACTGTCTCCGGAATTTCCTCTTTGCTCTATTTATTACTGAATTGTGTGATTTGGGCAAGCAAGACACTTGTTTATGACTTATGAATAAGATTTAAAGATAGTTGCACGATATGTGAACTTTTAATTATTTTTTATATACATGCGATGTCTTTGCTTTTTTTTACATTATCTTATATTTTTTGTCAAGATATTTATCGGTGGATTTTTTTTGGATTTTCACAATTAAATTGAACTCTATTTTTTTTCTTAGACTGCGTACAAGATATTTGTCAGTGAAATCACCTGTCTGGTTCAATTTTTTTGGGCTTTTTATCATTAAATTGTCGATTTTTAGAGTTTTTCGTAACATTAAATTGCATTTTTTCTTCTATTTTTTTATTTTCTTACACTGCGGTATGAAATATTTGACAGTGAAATCGCCTTTCCGGTTCTGATGCCACCGTGATATTGTTACAGCACATTTCAGATGATCGCCATATTAACAACACCGGCTATTGCAGGTATAGCGTTGTTTTGGGCACTAAAAGTGTGCTCAAACACAATATTTTTTACAAATGTATGTCCGTTTTGTATCTGATCCGATGGGGAGTGATGCAAAGAACACATTAACATCGAAAAAATTAGGTAAAAATGTCATTTAATAGCGTTAATAATTTCGGCCAGGTTAATGCACCTTTACCACTAGGTGGCTCTGACTCACTGGGGGATGGGTTCTCATTACATCACCAGGTGGCTCTGACTCACTGGGGATGGGTTCTCATTACATCACCAGATGGCTCTGACTCATTGGGGATGGGTTCTCATTACATCACCAGGTGGCTCTGACTCACTGGGGATGGGTTCTCATTACATCACCAGGTGGCTCTGACTCACTGGGGGATGGGTTCTCATTACATCACCAGGTGGCTCTGACTCCCTGGGGGATGGGTTCTCCTACATCACCAGGTGGCTCTGACTCACCGGGGGATGGGTTCTCATTACATCACCAGGTGGCTCTGACTCACCGGGGGATGGGTTCTCATTACATCACCAGGTGGCTCTGACTCTCCGGGGGATGGGTTCTCATTACATCACCAGGTGGCTCTGACTCACTGGGGGATGGGTTCTCTTACATCATCAGGTGGCTCTGACTCACTGGGGGATGGGTTCTCATTACATCACCAGGTGGCTCTGACTCACTGGGGGATGGGTTCTCATTACATCACCAGTTGGCTCTGACTCACTGGGGGATGGGTTCTCATTACATCACCAGGTGGCTCTGACTCACTGGGGGATGGGTTCTCTTGCATCACCAGGTGGCTCTGACTCACTGGGGGATGGGTTCTCGTTACATCACCAGGTGGCTCTGACTCACTGGGGGATGGGTTCTCTTACATCACCAGGTGGCTCTGACTCACTGGGGGATGGGTTCTCATTACATCACCAGGTGGCTCTGACTCACTGGGGGATGGGTTCTCTTTACATCACCAGGTGGCTCTGACTCACCGGGTGATGGGTTCTCATCAACAGATTCTTTTTCCTCTTCCTCCTCTTTTCCCTCTTCCCCCTCCTCTTCCTTCTCTTCCCCTCCTTCCATTCCCTCCAGAGCTGTTTGGATATCCTTGGACAAGAAAATTACTCACAATACATCTGTCATTATTTCATTATTAAGCCTTCAATGCTGGTGCATGTACACACGCTTGTGTATGTATACACGCTGGTGCATGTGCACATGCTCGTGTATGTACACATGCTGGTGTATGTACACACGCTTGTGTATGTACACACGATGGTGCATATAGGTTCGCTGGTGCATGTACACAGGCTCATGCATGTACACATGCTGGTGCATGTACACATGCTTGTGCATGTACACACGCTCGTGCATGTACACACGCTCGTGCAAGTACACATGCTCGTGCAAGTACACATGCTCGTGCATGTACACACGCTCATGCAAGTACACACGCTCATGCATGTACACGGTCTCATGCATGTACATGGTCTCGTGCGTGTACACAGTCACGTGCATGTACACACGCTCGTGCATGTACACAGTCTCATGCATGTACACATGCTCGTGCATGTACACATGCTCGTGCATGTACACATGCTCGTGCATGTACACATGCTCGTGCATGTACACAGTCTCATGCTGTACACATGCTCGTGGATGTACATATGTTCGTGCACACATACATATATAATTTAGCAACATTTTGTACTTATAATTAATGCACTACAGCTGTATTTTCAATATTATAATTTTTCACAATAAACTAAGGAATAAACACAGTATTACAAAGTAACAAGCATATGGTGCATGTCTAATGACTAATGACATATGGTGCATGACTAATGACATATGGTGCATGTCTAATGACTAATGACATATGGTGCATGTCTAATGACTAATGACATATGGTGCATGTCTAATGACTAATGACATATGGTGCATGTCTAATGACTAATGACATATGGTGCATGTCTAATGACTAATGACATATGGTGCATGTCTAATGACTAATGACATATGGTGCATGTCTAATGACTAATGACATATGGTGCATGTCTAATGACTAATGACATATGGTGCTTGTCTAATGACTAATAACATATGGTGCGTGTCTAATGACTAATGACATATGGTGCTTGTCTAATGACTAATAACATATGGTGCATGTCTAATGACTAATGACATATGGTGCATGTCTAATGACTAATGACATATGGTGCGTGTCTAATGACTAATGACATATGGTGCATGTCTAATGACTAATGACATATGGTGCATGTCTAATGACTAATGACATATGGTGCTTGTCTAATGACTAATAACATATGGTGCATGTCTAATGACTAATGACATATGGTGCATGTCTAATGACTAATGACATATGGTGCTTGTCTAATGACTAATAACATATGGTGCATGTCTAATGACTAATGACATATGGTGCATGTCTAATGACTAATGACATATGGTGCATGTCTAATGACTAATGACATATGGTGCATGTCTAATGACTAATGACATTTGGTGCTTGTCTAATGACTAATAACATATGGTGCGTGTCTAATGACTAATGACATATGGTGCATGTCTAATGACTAATGACATATGGTGCGTGTCTAATGACTAATGACATATGGTGCATGTCTAATGACTAATGACATATGGTGCGTGTCTAATGACTAATGACATATGGTGCATGACTAATGCTAAACTTTTGTGACTGACTTACTTTTTGTGGTTGGTAGTAACCATTATTAACTAATGTCCACGAAATGACAGTAAAATTAATATCTGCAAAACCATGACAGCACTTGAAATAGAGAAAGTACTCATTCTCAAAGAGGATGATAAATGAATAGAATAAATTATTTATGGACTGAGGTGTGATAATACTTAAAACAAATTGAAAGATATCCGATAAGGGATAAATGAAACATTGTTGGACTCTAAATAAACCAACAGTTTTTTTGACAACTTGGTATCTGGAGCTTGCATGTGGCTTTGGATAGCATCCGTGCTAAACCTTTTTAAAATGCTTTCCATTACTCATCATCAGTCCCACGTTTGACCATATCAAAAAGCCCAGGTTACATCAGGTAATATGATGAATAACTGAAGAAAGACCCCATAGCAAGGTCACGGGTATGATTACCTCCGGTGGAGCAACATCCTCCTCTTTATCTTTGTTCACACTGGCAGCATCTTCTGCCCTCGAGACAGCGCCCTCATGCTCTCCTTCCTCGCCTTCTTTCCTCTCTCCATCACCCTCTTCAACCACCGGTTCTGCAGGCTCGATTATTAAACCTGGCGCAAAGGTGGATTTCATCAATCTATGAGTGCAGCATAAATTTAAGCTCAGTAGAGTTTTGAGACTTCTTATAATGATGCAGGGCTTTGCAAGTACTTTCAAAATATTGTGTCTTTAAAGTATTGCACCCATCGCTGGAAGACATTTATCATTTATGTTTGTCAGATTATATTCATGATAGCTGATCATGACTGTTAAGACTAGAATACATTCATGCACCGTTACTGAAATCTTGCAACATATTTTCCCTGTTTCAAAATGGCGGAAGAAACAAACAAATTAATTAGGACGACTAAATTCACACACTAGCATATTACAAGCCCAAAAAAAATTATACACTGAATCTGACTTGCCCCACTTCAAACCTCTTCTGCCATCTAGCTAACAATACATCTATCTAACAATACACCTAGCTAACAATACATCTAGCTAACAATACATCTAGCTATCAATACATCTAGCTATCAATACACCTAGCTAACAATACACCTAGCTAACAATACACCTAGCTAACAATACATCTAGCTAACAATACACCTAGCTAACAATACACCTAGCTAACAATACACCTAGCTAACAATACACCTAGCTAACAATACATCTAGCTAACAATACACCTAGCTAACAATACACCTATCTAACAATACACCTATATAACAATACATCTAGCTAACAATACATCTATCTAACAATACACCTAGCTAACAATACACCTAGCTAACAATACATCTAGCTAACAATACATCTAGCTATCAATACACCTAGCTAACAATACACCTAGCTAACAATACACCTAGCTAACAATACACCTAGCTATCAATACATCTAGCTATCAATACACCTAGCTAACAATACACCTAGCTAACAATACACCTAGCTAACAATACATCTAGCTAACAATACACCTAGCTAACAATACACCTAGCTAACAATACATCTAGCTAACAATACATCTAGCTAACAATACACCTAGCTAACAATACACCTATCTAACAATACATCTAGCTAACAATACATCTATCTAACAATACACCTAGCTAACAATACACCTAGCTAACAATACATCTAGCTAACAATACACCTAGGTAACAATACATCTAGCTAACAATACACCTAGGTAACAATACATCTAGCTAACAATACACCTAGCTAACAACACATCTAGCTAACAATACATCTAGCTAATAATACACCTAGCTAACAATACATATAGCTAACAATACACCTAGCTAACAATACACCTAGCTAACAATACACCTATCTAACAATACATCTATCTAACAATACACCTAGCTAACAATACATCTAGCTAACAATACACCTAGCTAACAATACACCTAGCTAACAATACACCTAGCTAACAATACACCTAGCTAACAATACACCTAGCTAACAATACATCTATCTAACAATACACCTAGCTAACAATACACCTAGCGAGTCTTTGACCATATTTACAATGCAGTAAACACCCACCAATTTGGGATTTTGTGCGAGGCAGAAAGCTTTTGCTTCGACTCGAGTAGTGGTCATACTTGGCAAACATCACCCGGATTGCACAGTCAGACAGTGTGAGCAGTTTAGGCATCTCAAAGGTGAAATTCACTTCGGCGAACTCGTGCGACTTAATCCTGTAAGGGGCACATTTCTACATCACTCATTCATATTGTATTAGGCTAAAAAAATTCCTCTTTTTTATATTGAAAAATAATTTCCACTAAGTGTCAATCATCTGATACGTGTCAACAGTGTCGCTTTCGGGCAGGAATTAGTCCCCCTTGATCCTGCTTTTTGGTGAAATGTCCTGCATTTTGTAATTTTTCAAAAACAAACAAACTTCACAGAAAAATGAATCTATTTGTTGCATACAAGGCCATTTTAGGCATATTTTATTTCTTAGATCTCTGGTGAGATCACGTTTTCTAGAGTGTGCTGAGAGTTGATTGGAGAAGAGAGTTTCGCACTTTTCATTGGCAGATGTTGACACTGACATCATCTAGTCAAAACAAATACACTTTTGTACCAAAAGCACTAGCAACATCAATATGTGATCAAACATTTTTATCAAGTACGTTAATAACAACGTTTTATGTTTAAACATGAAATAATGTATAATTAATAAATCCAACATTCAACCTCTTGTAATACTGTTGTAATAATTAATCAACTTAATGCATACTTTGAAAGATATTATGTTTGCAAGTACAACAAACAAATGCTACATATGTGTAAACATGGTTTCTGAAAATGACACTAGCATTGTTTGCTTGGATTTTTTGCAGAACCAATGTGACAGGTTTTCCTCCATCATGGAAGAGCTGTGATGCCACAATCCTAATGACGGTTAATATATCTTTATGTCCTTTACAGGCGTCTGATATTTGAGAAGGTGTCTATACTGCCTACCTTGGGTTCTTACTCAGGTTTCCCCACATGCAGAGAGTTGTTGCGGCATCGCCCATCACTTTCTGCAGGTTATTTGTCTCCGAATCGGCATATTTTGATGCATTCAGCAGCAGATTTTGTGACGCAATGTCAAATTTATCCTTCAACAAGTCTTGGAGTTTTTCCATCGTCTGTAGAATTAAAAGGATTATAATCATGTGATTTACTTGTACATAACACTTGCTTTGATGACTGTATATAAGTATTTTACAATATTTTTGCACATTTATATTCAGTGCAATTGAAAAGTGTTATTGTCATGATAATATCTTGTCAAAATGGAACAATCGTAGCTGCAAAACTCAGTAATAACCAGATCTTCCCAGATGCTTCCCTCAACTTCAGGAAACATTCTGAACATTTATTTGTGTGTGAACTTATTCAACACAAGTTGACAGAATTCTTTAATAAAACATTCTTTTTTCTGTACACAGTTGCCATATTTCAACTTGAGAGATTTTTGACATTAGTCCAGAAAACAAAAGCCTTAGAAACAATTATAATGTTCGATTCATGAAAGTGTTGGTGATGAACAGATATGAGAGAAGACTATAGACCACTAATGTTTTTCCCCATTGAAACCAATGCTAAGAATCAGTCAGGTAATTCTACACTGTGTAAAGTTACGATTAAGTTTTAATAAAAACTGTCCACTCTGATTGTTATCTTCTCAACAATCTGTAGGAGCATTTTCGTTTAATCCTACAATTTAGTTTTTGAGAAAATCAACATGGACGATGCTTCCCATCATTCGTTGCCCAAACAAACTGGATTCAGTCTTCGTACACCAGGGATCCTTCCGTCATTGATGCCAGGGATCCTTCCATCACTGACACCAGGGATCCTTCCGTCATTGATGCCAGGGATCCTTCCATCACTGACACCAGGGATCCTTCCGTCACTGACATGTGTGTATGCTGCCAACCGGTAACTAGAAATAAGCTTGTGCACAGCAAATGTGTCCTTTTCCCTGTTCACAGAAAACATTTTCTGGGTGAACAAACCTCAAAGGTGGGGACCATCTCAAAATCACTGCCACTTTATTCATATGATATGAACCCAAAACTAAATAATGATCTGTCCCAGGAGTCGAACAACTGTACCTGGGTGTAATCATATTGTTTGTCTAGAATGACTTCTTCTTTGGGGGTATTCTCAATGATGCCATCCAGTTCATCAATGAGCTGAAACCAACAGTAATGATTTGCATGGTAAAGATGTCTGTATCATCAAATAAATGTCAATGGTATAATCTAAGCAGATCAATAAAACAGAGCAACTGGACAATCTCCACTTAAAAATATGCACCTACCAATATTTTAAGCAACCTGTAGGTATGCAAAAAGAATATAGCTATCAAAAATAAACACCCACCTTTGCTTTACCTTTGTTCTAAATATACATACATCATGATTAGAATTGATTAAACTGTTATTAATTCTATATTTTGAAATTATAAAAAAATGCTGATAATAGTAATAATATTTTTTTTATGATAAGTTAATTTTTTTATTTCAGCAATATAACTTCCACAATTATAATAACATATTTTGTTAATGTTAAATCTACCACCATTAGAAAGGCCTTTCTATGCCTTACTATATGAGCACTGACCGAGAGGGTTAGCAGACTGTCCTGTAGCACAGAGCTGATGTCCATGCGAGAGTCATCTTCCTTCCACAGGTTCATGTAGGTGTTGATTTCTCCTCCCACCGTTGGGTCAGGGGAGCCGTCACACAGCATGTACCTCTGCCACTGTCACATAAAGCAGGGGAGCCATCACACAGCATGTACCTCTGCCACTGTCACATAGAGCAGGGGAGCCGTCACACAGCTTGTACCTCTGCCACTGTCACATAAAGCAGGGGAGCCATCACAAAGCATGTACCTCTGCCACTGTCACATAAAGCAGGGTAGCCATCACACAGCGAGTACCTCTGCCACTGTCACATAAAGCAGGGGAGCCATCACACAGCATGTACCTCTGCCACTGTCACATAAAGCAGGGGAGCCGTCACACAGCGAGTATTTCTGCATGGTCACATAAAGCAGGGGAGCCGTCACACAGCGAGTACTTCTGCACGGTCACATAAAGACATATATGCTAACTCTTATGGCTCACCTATAACCTCTACATATTTTTTTTAATGTTACAATCTTACAGCAGTCTTACAGATGTAGGAGACATTCTTTGTGATTTTGTGCATTTTGAAATAAAAAAACACTTGACATAACAAGAAAACTCACTTTGTGTAATTTATGAGAACAAATGTTATGTAACTTTTAAAATGTTGTTACAACATTAAAAAAATACATAAATTAGTTTAGTAGCAATTTTATCATTACAATTGTAATAACTGTTTAGATAACAGTTGTAATAATAATAATAAAATTTGAAGATAATGAGTATTAATGTACAACTGAACTTCGTTTTACGGTCACCCTGGTAATACAGCCACCTTGTCATTACGGTCACCCTGGTAATACAGCCATCTCGTCATTATGGTCACCCTGGTAATACAGCCACCTCGTCATTATGGTTACCCTGGTAATACAGCCACCTCATCCTTACGGTCACCCTGGTAATACAGCCACCTCATCATTACAGTCACCCTGGTAATACAGCCACCTTTTCATTACGGTCACCCTGGGGCAGTTCCAGATTATTTCCATCATAGTATAGGACAATAGTCCTGCTAATATGGTTAGCAGTAGGCTTGACTATTGCAATTCCCATATGATATTGCTCTCAATATCATGATATTGCTCTCAAAGATATCATGAAACTTCAGCGCGTGCAGAATTGCTTGTCAAGGGTAGTTACAAAATTGCCTCATTTCTCAAACTCGGTACCACTTCTAAAATCTCCACATTGGCTACCGATTAGACATTGCATTATTTTCAAGATAGGCATTATTACCTATCAAGCACTTTCATCCAGGCAACCAGTTCACTCCCGCAAGAAAGGCTAGGCAGCTTTGGTCATCTACTTCGCATTTACTTTATATTCCCAGAATTAAGACAAACATTGGAACTAGAGCTTTCTCAATTGCAGCACCTACTTTGTGGAACTCATTACCTGTCAGTGTTAAGTCATGTGAAGATATATCAACATTTCTGCGTCATCTATAAACCTACCTATTTGACCTGGGCTATCCTCCTTAACTCCTCAGTGCACCACCATCACCGTTGACGATTCAGAATTGAACATGAGTTACGATTTGCCTAACACTTTGGTACTGGTGCACTGCTGAGCTCGGTTTTCTGAGGATGTTGGCGCTATTAAAGTCTTCTTTATTGTATCTTTATTGTATATTGCATAGCTCAGGTCATATTGGCCCAGGTGACCTTAATATCAAGGCTCGACTGTAACAATAATTAGATGTGTAGTGATACTGACTTTGGCTGTCTTCCTCTCTTCCATTTCCTCCTGGGACAACTGGTAGACTCCAGTGTCCCATAGCTCCTGCAGGTCCTCCAACTGTCCTTTGCGACGCTCTTGCTCCTGTCACAGACACAGCAAGTGATGACCAGTGATGAACAACATCATTCTTCAAGATCAAGAAGAGAACTGTTTGATTTGCTGCATCCAATTTCTGCTCGGAAGGGCCATTACAAATATAAGGTCATCAAGGTGTGTCATCAGGTGTACCATCAGGTGTGCCATCAGGTGTACCATCAGGTGTGCCATCAGGTGTATCATCAGGTGTACCATCAGGTGTACCATCAGGTGTGCCATCAGGTGTACCATCAGGTGTACCATCAGGTGTACCATCAGGTGTGCCATCAGGTGTGCCATCAGGTGTGCCACCAGGTGTGCCATCAGGTGTGCCATCAGGTGTGCCACCAGGTGTTCCACCAGGTGTGCCATCAGGTGTGCCATCAGGTGTACCACCAGGTGTACCATCAGGTGTACCATCAGGTGTGCCATCAGGTGTACCATCAGGTGTACCATCAGGTGTACCATCAGGTGTGCCATCAGGTGAACCATCAGGTGTGCCATCAGGTGTACCATCAGGTGTGCCATCAGGTGTACCATCAGGTGTGCCATCAGGTGTACCATCAGGTGTACCATCAGGTGTGCCATCAGGTGCACCATCAGGTGCACCATCAGGTGTGCCATCAGGTGTGCCATCAGGTGTGCCATCAGGTGTGCCATCAGGTGTGCCATCAGGCATGGCGAGGTTACCATGTCAGTACTGCACCAAGATTGACTACACAGCTGAAAGTAGCGTACGACACACTTGACAAGGCATAGATCAAAACCTAAATGTTAACATTTCAAACATGTTGCACATTGATCCAATATCATTATGAGTTAAGAATCATATATATTGTATACATATACATGTCTTAAATGTACTACCTAATCCCAACGACAGCAGTACTAAAATATTTAACACAAATACACCATTACCACACAACCATATGCTAAAAATGTTTCAATGGCGAAATATTACATTATGTTTAAACATTATTTTAGCTACAGAATAACAAACATTTCCAGCCTCAGAAAGTCTTATTTAACAGTAATTTTAAAAGACTACAAACATTATTCTTGTTATTTTGTGATTGCTGATAGCCTATTTTAGGAATTTTCTATATAAAATCAGTACATACTGCATCAAATACATTTCTTATATAAATTTCACTCTACAGATCCAACCATCAAAGCATGCCCGTTCATGGGGGTATTTTGTGTGCTGTTCTCTGTATAAACTCAACTAAGCAGATGTACACCTATGATAATTCTCAGTCATGTGACTATATGACATACCTTCTGCCATCTCCTCTGCTATTTACAGGTATGAAAGCAGATGATTGGAGAAAAGCATAAAGACATTATGTAAGTGAAATATATCACCCAGTGCGATAATTTCTGTTACCAAGTCCTGTTGTCATATTTCAAATTCAAAACATATTACAATATTACTCCAGAGAGCGACTAACTAGAGGTTTGGATTACAAGATCTCAGTTATGTTTACAAATACAACAACACCAAAATTATTTATTACAAGAGTCACAATCATCATCGAAATTGATGGGACCACCAAGAAGAATACAACTGAACTACTGTAGTAACTAGTAGCAACAACAAGACATTTTTTAACAGGTTATATAGTAAACACTAAACTTAGAAAACTCAGCAAAATATCAATAAATAAACTGATTGTAAGGTGGGAATACATTAAAACATAACTAATGCTTCAAATGCAATTTCAAAACATTATTTACATTATAAGTTCCAGTAATTCTTTTCAGTATTTTTTTTTTAAGTACGGCAGGTTTTCTTAAATAATACTTAATGATAACAACTTACAATATCTTAAATGGCTATTTCTTATATATTAGTACATACCTCATCAGTATTGAAGCGCTACAAAATATTGACTCAATGATCTACACTCCCTGTATGTAATGTTAATTAACTGGCAAATTATTTCTGGTCTTTCACAATTGCTTAACTTTCCGAAGGGTCTACTTAGAGTTAGCAGTCAAGTTAACTTTGAATGACCATGACAATTCAATATTATTCAATTTTACACAAACCCTCTAATGATAAAATGTAGATTGAATGTGGTGTATTTAACTGAATCATTGGAGTGGCAAATTATATCATATAAGTTAACGTTTTAACTACCCATAACCTGATCACCCCAGTGTCATCTAGCGAGGGACAAAACTCATGTACAGTCCTAGCCATATCATAGCAGAGATATATTTTAGGATATACTCCAATTTGTCTACTCCATGTCTGATCTGATGTGTAGGACATGAGGGAATGACAGTTCACACTCCATGTCTGATCTGATGTGTAGGACATGAGGGAATGACAGTTCACACTCCATGTCTGATCTGATGTGTAGGACATGAGGGAATGACAGTTCACACTCCATGTCTGATCTGATGTGAAGGACATGAGGGAATGACAGTTCACACTCCATGTCTGATCTGATGTGTAGGACATGAGGTAATGACAGTTCATACTTTACGTCTGATCTGATGTGTAGGACATTAGGGAATGACAGTTCACACTCCATGTCTGATCTGATGTGTAGGACATGAGGTAATGACAGTTCATACTTCACGTCTGATCTGATGTGTAGGACATTAGGGAATGACAGTTCACACTCCATGTCTGATCTGATGAGTAGGACATTAGGGAATGACAGTTCACACTCCATGTCTGATCTGATGTGTAGGACATGAGGTAATGACAGTTCATACTTTACGTCTGATCTGATGTGTAGGACATTAGGGAATGACAGTTCACACTCCATGTCTGATCTGATGTGTAGGACATGAGGTAATGACAGTTCATGCTTCACGTCTGATCTGATGTGTAGGACATTAGGGAATGACAGTTCACACTCCATGTCTGATCTCATGTGTAGGACATTAGGGAATGACAGTTCACACTCCATGTCTGATCTGATGTGTAGGACATGAGGGAATGACAGTTCACACTCCATGTCTGATCTGATGTGTAGGACATTAGGGAATGACAGTTCACACTCCATGTCTGATCTCATGTGTAGGACATTAGGGAATGACAGTTCACACTCCATGTCTGATCTCATGTGTAGGACATGAGGGAATTACAGTTCATACTTCACGTCTGATCTGATGTGTAGGACATGAGGGAATGACAGTTCACACTCCATGTCTGATCTCATGTGTAGGATATTAGGGAATGACAGTTCACACTCCATGTCTGATCTCATGTGTAGGACATTAGGGAATGACAGTTCACACTACATGTCTGATCTCATGTGTAGGACATGAGGGAATTACAGTTCACACTCCATGTCTGATCTGATGTGTAGGACATGAGGGAATGACAGTTCACACTCCATGTCTGATCTGATGTGAAGGACATGAGGGAATGACAGTTCACACTCCATGTCTGATCTGATGTGTAGGACATGAGGTAATGACAGTTCATACTTCACGTCTGATCTGATGTGTAAGACATTAGGGAATGACAGTTCACACTCCATGTCTGATCTGATGTGTAGGACATTAGGGAATGACAGTTCACACTCCATGTCTGATCTGATGTGTAGGACATGAGGTAATGACAGTTCATACTTCACGTCTGATCTGATGTGTAGGACATTAGGGAATGACAGTTCACACTCCATGTCTGATCTGATGTGTAGGACATTAGGGAATGACAGTTCACACTCCATGTCTGATCTCATGTGTAGGACATGAGGGAATTACAGTTCACACTCCATGTCTGATCTGATGTGTAGGACATGAGGGAATTACAGTTCACACTCCATGTCTGATCTGATGTGAAGGACATGAGGGAATGACAGTTCACACTCCATGTCTGATCTGATGTGTAGGACATGAGGTAATGACAGTTCATACTTCACATCTGATCTGATGTGTAAGACATTAGGGAATGACAGTTCACACTCCATGTCTGATCTGATGTGTAGGACATGAGGTAATGACAGTTCATACTTCACGTCTGATCTGATGTGTAGGACATTAAGGAATGACAGTTCACACTCCATGTCTGATCTCATGTGTAGGACATTGGGGAATGACAGTTCACACTCCATGTCTGATCTGATGTGTAGAACATGAGGGAATGACAGTTCACACTCCATGTCTGATCTGATGTGTAGGACATGAGGGAATGACAGTTCACACTCCATGTCTGATCTGATGGGAAGGACATGAGGGAATGACAGTTCACACTCCATGTCTGATCTGATGTGTAGGACATGAGGTAATGACAGTTCATACTTCACGTCTGATCTGATGTGTAGGACATTAGGGAATGACAGTTCACACTCCATGTCTGATCTCATGTGTAGGACATGAGGGAATGACAGTTCACACTCCATGTCTGATCTGATGGGAAGGACATGAGGGAATGACAGTTCACACTCCATGTCTGATCTGATGTGTAGGACATGAGGCAATGACAGTTCATACTCCATGCCTGATCTGATGTGTAGGACATGAGGGAATGACAGTTCATACTCCACGTCTGATCACTTGTCTAAATCTTCAGTTATGCCTTTGATGTGACCATTATCCAAATAACTCAAATCAACTCAATCAATCTTTGACCATGCGACCATACTGGTACTGGTTTAGATAAACTGGACTATGTTTTTAGCATTTCCAGTAGTTGTTCATTTTGATAACTATTTATATTTTTACACCAATTTATACCTTTGTATGTGACGGGCTATTGTTGTCTGGAGGGACTATTGTCCGGAGGGACAATTGTCTGGAAGGGCTATTGTTTGGAGGGGCTATTGTCTGGAGGGGTTATTGTCCTAGGTGGCAAATCTAATTGGTTAATTTCATGGAATATAGTATAAACCGAGGTTCTTCACTGTGTAGACCAACTCTGGTACATATTGCAAAAAGGAGTAGATTAACTGGAATATATCATTCAATTTGGGCTGTAGCTACAGAAAGGGGGAACCCCCTCAGTGAGGCCAGACTGGGCCAACCTACCTACCTCCTCCTCGAGTCGTTGACGCTCATGTATCTCAAACTCGATCTGAGCCAATCGCTCCTGTTCAGCTCGCTCCTGCTGCAGCCGCAGCTCTTCTGGAAAGGCATGATGAAAACAATGGCAGATATGACAACGACAAAATAATTGTGACTAAATAATGTTTTAATTGATGTTGACAAAGAAACCTACAAAAACCAGAGAGATGATAATAAACAAGACTGCAATGACAATATCAACAAAATCGCAGGTATAAATATATTTTCTTGAACTGCCCTTTCATTATGTACCCCTTCTATGTTCTTCCTCATATATCCCTTTAGAGGGGTGAGGTCAACTAGTTACTGTATTGCTGCACTGCTTTTGTTGTTGTCACTTTCCACCGTTCCTATTAGTTGCCTTTTCCTTCAGCTTCACCACCTCTGCTTTGCTCATCAGCATCAAGTACCTCCATCAGCATCTAGTACCTCCATCAGCATCTAGTACCTTCATCAGCATCTAGTACCTTCATCAGCATCTAGTACCTCCATCAGCATCTAGTACCTCCATCAGCATCTAGTACCTCCATCAGCATCTAGTACCTTCATCAGCATCTAGTACCTTCATCAGCATCAAGTACCTTCATCAGCATCTAGTACCTCCATCAACATCTAGTACCTCCACCAGCATCAAGTACCTCTATTAGCATATAGTACCTTCATCAGCATCTTGGACCTACATCAGCATCTAGGACCTCCATCAGCATCTAGTACCTTCATCAGCATCTAGTACCTTCATCAGCATCAAGTACCTTCATCAGCATCTAGTACCTCCATCAGCATCTAGTACCTTCATCAGCATCTAGTACCTTCATCAGCATCTAGTACCTTCATCAGCATCAATTACCTTCATCAGCATCTAGGACCTTCATCAGCATCTAGTACCTTCATCAGCATCAAGTACCTCCATCAGCATCTAGGACCTTCATCAGCATCTAGTACCTCCATTAGCATATAGTACCTCCATCAGCATCAAGTACCTCCATCAGCATCTAGTACCTCCATCAGCATCTAGTACCTCCATCAGCATCTAGTACCTTCATCAGCATCTAGTACCTTCATCAGCATCTAGTACCTCCATCAGCATCTAGTACCTCCATCAGCATCTAGTACCTTCATCAGCATCTAGTACCTTCATCAGCATCTAGTACCTCCATCAGCATCTAGTACCTTCATCAGCATCTAGTACCTCCATCAGCATCTAGGACCTTCATCAGCATCTAGGACCTTCCTCAGCATCTAGTACCTTCATCAGCATCTAGTACCTTCATCAGCATCAAGTACCTTCATCAGCATCTAGGACCTCCACCAGCATCTAGTACCTTCATCAGCATCTAGTACCTTCATCAGCATCAAGTACCTTCATCAGCATCTAGTACCTCCATCAACATCTAGTACCTCCACCAGCATCAAGTACCTCTATTAGCATATAGTACCTTCATCAGCATCTTGGACCTACATCAGCATCTTGGACCTACATCAGCATCTAGTACCTTCATCAGCATCTAGTACCTTCATCAGCATCAAGTACCTTCATCAGCATCTAGTACCTCCATCAGCATCTAGTACCTTCATCAGCATCTAGTACCTTCATCAGCATCAATTACCTCCATCAGCATCTAGGACCTTCATCAGCATCTAGTACCTTCATCAGCATCAAGTACCTCCATCAGCATCTAGGACCTTCATCAGCATCTAGTACCTCCATTAGCATATAGTACCTCCATCAGCATCTAGGACCTTCATCAGCATCTAGTACCTCCATCAGCATCTAGTACCTTCATCAGCATCTAGTACCTCCATCAACAGCTAGTACCTCCACTAGCATCAAGTACCTCCATTAGCATCTAGTGCCTTCATCAGCATCTTGGACCTACATCAGCATCTAGGAACTCCATCAGCATCTAGTACCTTCATCAGCATCTAGTACCTCCATCAGCATCTAGTACCTCCATCAGCATCTAGTACCTCCATCAGCATCTAGTACCTTCATCAGCATCTAGTACCTTCATCAGCATCAAGTACCTTCATCAGCATCTAGTACCTCCATCAACATCTAGTACCTCCACCAGCATCAAGTACCTCTATTAGCATATAGTACCTTCATCAGCATCTTGGACCTACATCAGCATCTAGGACCTCCATCAGCATCTAGTACCTTCATCAGCATCTAGTACCTTCATCAGCATCAAGTACCTTCATCAGCATCTAGTACCTCCATCAGCATCTAGTACCTTCATCAGCATCTAGTACCTTCATCAGCATCAATTACCTTCATCAGCATCTAGGACCTTCATCAGCATCTAGTACCTTCATCAGCATCAAGTACCTCCATCAGCATCTAGGACCTTCATCAGCATCTAGTACCTCCATTAGCATATAGTACCTCCATCAGCATCAAGTACCTCCATCAGCATCTAGTACCTCCATCAGCATCTAGTACCTCCATCAGCATCTAGTACCTTCATCAGCATCTAGTACCTTCATCAGCATCTAGTACCTCCATCAGCATCTAGTACCTCCATCAGCATCTAGTACCTTCATCAGCATCTAGTACCTTCATCAGCATCTAGTACCTCCATCAGCATCTAGTACCTTCATCAGCATCTAGTACCTCCATCAGCATCTAGGACCTTCATCAGCATCTAGGACCTTCATCAGCATCTAGCACCTTCCTCAGCATCTAGTACCTTCATCAGCATCTAGTACCTTCATCAGCATCAAGTACCTTCATCAGCATCTAGGACCTCCACCAGCATCTAGTACCTTCATCAGCATCTAGTACCTTCATCAGCATCAAGTACCTTCATCAGCATCTAGTACCTCCATCAACATCTAGTACCTCCACCAGCATCAAGTACCTCTATTAGCATATAGTACCTTCATCAGCATCTTGGACCTACATCAGCATCTTGGACCTACATCAGCATCTAGTACCTTCATCAGCATCTAGTACCTTCATCAGCATCAAGTACCTTCATCAGCATCTAGTACCTCCATCAGCATCTAGTACCTTCATCAGCATCTAGTACCTTCATCAGCATCAATTACCTCCATCAGCATCTAGGACCTTCATCAGCATCTAGTACCTTCATCAGCATCAAGTACCTCCATCAGCATCTAGTACCTTCATCAGCATCTAGTACCTCCATTAGCATATAGTACCTCCATCAGCATCTAGGACCTTCATCAGCATCTAGTACCTCCATCAGCATCTAGTACCTTCATCAGCATCTAGTACCTCCATCAACATCTAGTACCTCCACTAGCATCAAGTACCTCCATTAGCATCTAGTGCCTTCATCAGCATCTTGGACCTACATCAGCATCTAGGAACTCCATCAGCATCTAGTACCTCCATCAGCATCTAGTACCTCCATCAGCATTTAGTACCTCCATCAGCATCTAGTACCTCCATCAGCATCTAGGACCTCCATCAGCATCTAGTACCTCCATCAGCATCTAGTACCTCCATCAGCATCTAGTACCTCCATCAGCATCTAGTACCTCCATCAGCATCTAGGACCTCCATCAGCATCTAGTACCTCCATCAGCATCTAGGACCTCCATCAGCATCTAGTACCTCCATCAGCATCTAGTACCTCCATCAGCATCTAGTACCTTCATCAGCATCTAGTACCTCCATCAGCATCTAGTACCTGCCCACATTATACGACTTCTTACTATTCTTCCCATTAGGCTGAACTGCATCCCAATCTCTTCCCTCATTCTATTATCCACCCTCTTTACTCTCCGGACAAACAAAATAGCAGGCATATTGATATTATCTTTAATTTGTCTCTCATACGGCAGCCCCATTGATGTGTACCATAAATAATGTCTTTGTAACTATCTGTGTCTATAAGCAGATCTATGGTATTCAGGGATTGAACAATTGGTCTTACTCTTCCGAGCCAAAATCTGGGGTCCTCAGAAGCACGGAATCCTGGTAAATTCACAGCCTAGTATTACTGGATTTAAACATTGGGTAAACACAGACGGCCTACCTTCAGCTGCTGCCTTCTGTTCAGCCTCTTCCTTCTTCTGTCGTTCTTTTTCTTTCTTGTTTGACTTTGGTGACTTTGCACTGCCTTTGCCAGATTTAGGTGGCTGCAAGAAAACATTCAGTTTGTTAAATGACAAATGAAATGTTGTGAGTGATAATACAGGAGAAAGCACAATGATACACCTGTAGCAGTGTCTACATTCTTATTTATCAATTTGGGAGGCCCACAAGTCTCCAGAGACATTCACCCAGATTCTGTTACACTGACAATTTTAGTTTGTAATTACATCAGAAATGTGGTACAATCTGATCATCTTATGTCAAATTGTGGTTGGCCAGTACTGCCTGGATAATCATCAGAATCACTCTTTCACATTGTCAAAGCTTTTTTGTCACCATAAATCTTTATAGATAATTTAAGGTAGCTAGCCAACATTGCATGTGGGGGCACAGTATCACGGTGGTTAGAGCGCCAGACTGTCGAACAAGAGCACCAGGGGGGAGTCTAGCTGCTGCTGTTTCTTAGCTAGTAAGTATGTTATGTAATTTGAAGAGATGTTTAATTATCATCTGCCATCATGTATAAGCCTGTACGTCAGGGTAAATGAAGGAGCATGAAGGTTGGCCATGAGCCAGTAATGCACACAACTGTGCCTCTGAACGGATGTCATCTAGATGTGTGGCATTATGCAAGTGTTCTTATTATTACACTATGTCACACATGAATGATGCCATTGTGTGATGTATTTTGAGGTTTGATAACATTTGTTCTATTCTACTTAGTTTCTGGCACTCAGCACGTTTTATTAACTGACTAGTCACAGTATGTTGTGGCTACCAGAATCTGATAGTCTTATCATCATGCCGACCTTTCTATGAAGGCACTGAAGGAGGTCATCGCCTTGGTGCATGTTGTCCTCAGTGCAAGTCAGTGGTTCCTTTACTACCCAAATTAACATGACCAACATTAAAATGGACAAGTGAGCCATGAGAGAGTCCCAATGTTCAGCCAGGTTTTTTCCACCAAATCCTACTGCGCCTTCCTCTACTAGCATGGTTGCACAACGGTGCCTCATGGTTTTGTTTTTTAGACTGCGTACTAGGCAAAAGGAAATTTTTGTATTTTAGATGGTACTAAGAAATCTGTACTGGTATCTTTCAAGTTTCAGCTAGATGATGAAGTAAAACTTGTAAAACTTTAGGTCTCTTCAATCTGTGGTTCAAAGGGAGTAAAATATCACAGACACAGGAAACATGTGTCACCTGACGAGGATTCATTTAGAGAAATATAATATTCTATATAAACACCAATACAGATTTCGTTTGAAACATTCCACTATACACTACTTAAAGACATTGCAAGTGAAAATTATAAAACTACCAAAGTTATTACTTTGGCTGTGGTCCTTGATTTATCAAAGGCATTTGATACAATTAATCATGCCATTTTGTTATATAAGTTAAATCACTATGGAATCAGAAGAATCAGTAATATATGTTTTTCTAGTTACCTCCTTAATCATAAACAATAACAAACTACAAAGCAAACAATAGCATACAAATAAACAATGAAATTATTAACTAGGTTGGCAAGTACCAAAATGAAGACTCTGTGAAATTCCTAGGACTATATATAGATAAGCATTTAACATGGAAAGAGCATATCAACATAATCAGCTCCAAAATAGCTAGAGCCATTTTTGCACTTAATAGAGTAAAACATTTTATACACATAAAGCATTAAAATCATTATACTACTTAATTCGCAGTCACATAACATACGGTATACAAGCATGGGGCAGTGTAAACACAAGGAAGTTAGACATTTTACAAAAACGTGCTCTAAGAATAATTAATAAAGGATATAGGAAACATACTGACCCTACATTTAAGTCTGAACAAATATTGAAAATCTTAGATATATAAAAGCTACATGTCTCACTAGCTATTTATGTATGACTTTCACCATGATTTATTACCTAAATAATTTAAATATTTTGCTATCAAAAAGAATTTGGATAAAAGTTTTAGAATAACTAGACATTACAACCTTCTTGTAAAAGAGAGACCTAGAACAACTTGCCTAAACACAATTTTACAAGAATTTGGAACAATATAGACGATAAAATAAGGAATATTAAACACAGATCAAAGTTTAAACACCTATTGCATTCATCAATAATTAGATACATCTTCATCGAGTACAATGTTTTAACCCTAGATGCTCAGAATGCAACTAAATTTATGAAACTAAAAGCCAGCTCTTGTCTTTAAGTCCTTTTACTGTTTCAAATTCTGTTTTATTAAGTCAAAGTCAAATTATGTTTGGATCTATGCATTATACTCATTTACATATATTTCGATAGTACAAACTTCTCAGTTCATTGCCAGGTGTCACCAGCAGCAGTGACAGACTATATGTCACCAACAGCAGTGATAGACTACATGTAATTAATATTCTGGTTATATATATTTATCCGGCTCATAGCCTAATGTAATCTAATTAGTTGTGCGACACTGGTTCTTACATTTATATTTACTATACATTTGAAACCATGGTAAAACATCCTTGAATGGATAGATGATCTGGTTTCTTGGTTATTAATATTAAGCATAATTACCTTTCAAGAAACTTAGTGTTCGCCATCAGTGCTCTATGAAGGACGTTAATATTCTAGACCATGAGGAGAACTGGCACAGGAGAAAAATAAAGGAGGCGGTTAACATCCACAGAGAGAAACCTACGCTGAACCGAGACGTTGGCCAGGAGCTCCCACCAGTCCTGCTCCAGCTTGTGTCACATGACATTGGTCATGTGACACATCCGTAACTTCAGTCTGCTGAAGAAGACTGCGAGATGCAGTTGAAATATACAGAACGAACACAGAGTTTCTTGAGAGGTAATTAAACTTAATACATGGTAAAACAGTATTTAGCCCAATGCTTATCTAAATGACTGTTGAAATAGTACAGTGAAGGGCTGGTGATGACTATTTTGGTTGGGATGTAATAATAGAGTAATGATAATTATTTTAAATGGTGTCCAGAGCCATTTACTCTCTGTATCACACGTGATAGATCACTTGCTCTTGTATTGTATAAATGTTGGTTCCGAACCATATCAATATTTGTTCTCAAATAGTCTGGAGCATTACCATTGATGATATTGTACATGTGACCCAACTTTAACTGTTCTACTCTATATTCAACAGGTAATAAAATCTTTATTTTCGCACATTAAAAATGGCAATTGTACGTCCTTTAAAATACAGTAATGTTCGTAATAATACAGTTGACATCATCATCATCGTCTAAAATATTACATGTCTTAAAACCATTTCTGATGTCTAACGTTTCCGATAAAAAGTTCACATTTGATAATTACGTTAGACAAACCAGCCTGCCACACACGGCCAATATCATACACAGACACGTCATACATTGTATCACATTCATTTAGGATATGATGGTAATTTGCGCTACAATTTGACCATGAGTTTGCAATGGACAACTTAGCAACACTGTTTACAATCGGTGAATTGTGGTTCATAGCTTTATGAATACATTTTGAGAACCTCTGCTTTAAGATTACCAATAATGGCAAACTATCCGATAACAATGCTATAACATCACCATGTGTAAGCAGTGTTAGCCCCCATAACTTTCTAAGCGCCTTTCGCCATGCAGTGCAAATAGTGCCAACACTCTTGCTCTAAAGATCCCACAGTGGGGCTCCATAATAAGAGCAGCAATATTGTTTAAATAAATTGCATTTTACATTCGTCTTAATATATATGATGTACAGCATCTTCGGTACCATACAACCCGATGTTGTCGGGTTTACAATTACGACCTCTAAAAATCAAATATCTACTCTTAGAATCTTAAAATTGACACAGTATTCATGTGCATATTTTTCGCATATATCGATTAAAACTTTTGAGTCCAAATCTTGTGGGTGTTAGCAAAGTGAGATCATCTGCGTATCCGATGCAACCCGTATAGTGGTTGCCCATATGGCATCCCAAACCACTTTTTTTCAAACTGTTCAAATAATCCATCCATGTATATGGAGAAGAGAATAGGAGAAAGGACTGTTCCTGTTTGACTCTGTTACAAGCGGTAAACTGGGATGACATACTATATAGCCCCATCTTACTTTAAGTTTTTGTTTAGTATACATATACAGCAGCAATCTTAATACCAGGGTTGATACCTTACATTTTAGAATTACTCTAAAAAGCTTACAATAATTGACCCTGTCGAATGCTTTCCTGGCATCTAACATGAGTGCATACACGTTACTGCCATTTGCATTATAATAACTGATTGTCTCCATCATAACATATGTGCAGTGAGTAGTGGACATATTTTGTTGAAAACCGACAGATTTAAATTTATTAACACCAACATATGAAACCTCGGTGGAGCATTTAACATATATGATATATCTGGTAATCTTATTCTGTGTACACTGCATTCTACATAGCAACGATTCCAAACAATTCTTTAGTTTCTTAAACCATGCAAACACACAACACGAAGCATTGCCTTTAATGTAGCATTGCTTCAGCCTAACATTAAATCTTCTATAGTGCTGAAATCAACGCAAACCATACCATTTTCAATATTTCCTAAGTCGGCATCAAAAATCAAAGTTTTGGGTGGCAACGGTGCCTCAAGTAGGTACTGCGTGTTCATTTCCGGTAAATGTCGTAAACGTTGCACTCGCGGCAACTAAACCGACGTAAAAAAAAGAAACTCGTTTCTCGTCCGGACTTTTTTTTAACGGAAGATTGAGGCATTTATTATTTACTCTTTGTTGATTTTCATTGTGGCTGATATAAAGACTGCTGTAGTTTTCCCGATGGAACATGCCAATGATGTATATTACTATAAAGTATGTTATTCAATTTGCAGATACAATACTTCAATAGTAATGGCAGATGAATAAAAACATTTAGGTCAGTGGAATATGACCCGTAAATGTACACCGGAACACTTAAATTGACTAGAAAGAAACAAGAGGCAAACACAATGTTAGAATGCATTTATGATTGTCATGTATGTGTAGATTTGGCCATGGTTTCATTAGTTTGTATCAATTACAGCCATACAACCGAACGAGAGTTATATTGATTGAGCTGGTATTATGTATATAGCCCAGTAGTTCAACAACTAGCTACTATATTTCTAGCATACCAGTTTTTTTACTATTGTTGTCGAGCTACGAATGCGTGCACAAACGGAAACCGACATTATAGTGCACGTTAGTCTCGTTTGCCACCGTGTTGGTTTTATGCAAATTTTTTCATGATTACCAATAAATGCTCACTTCAGCCCCCCAACGACACGCTACCCGCTATCGCATTTCACACATAAACACATTTGGAATTAAAACAGAGAGAACAAACAATAACATAGTTACTTCAATTATTTATTAAAACAATTAAAATGTGATAATACTAATACTAATTGTTTATTTTTATAATGAGATAGGTATATATTTAACGTGTTATGGTGTGCACAACTTGGGGGCCGGAAGTACATTACCTCGTCAACTAACGCATCGAAACACGAATCACTTGTGTCCTCTTTTCACGTAGTCTTAGATAGATGGCCGCCAAAATAGCAGACCTCCTTGAAGCACTACGTCACGTTTTCATTAATATTGATCGGGTTTGTTTCCATGTGACCAGCCTCGATTTGTGACTTGAGTGGGCGGTTTATGGAGCACGTCAGAGGCATGTAAACAGTGGCCCGCTTTAGCACAAATGTGTCTGGGTACAGAATATCTAAAGCAAGGGAGCATATGCATCGCTCTTACTGTGGACTATGTAAAAGCCACATACAGCCAGGGTTACACATTGTATGATGCGTAGTCTAAAGCACGGCAAGTCTTGGACAGAGATTTCTTCACAGAACCGAACAACGTTTTTAAAAATCATTTCTTTTTTCAATAGTAAATAATAAAAAGGAGGCGGCGGCCAAAAAGGAAACGGGTGGGGACGAGAAACTAGTTTCTTTTTCACGTCGCCTAATGTATGGTTAAGAACACATTTTGTAGATCTTTTAAGGACGTTTTCTCCTTATTTATTTTGTATGTTGTGTTGATGTTGCTGATAATGATTTTTTTCGCTTAAACCTGGTAAATATGTATTGTTCGTTGCGGCAAATTTAGAAACGCGCTCGTAGCGGATTATTCCGCTATTAGTTATTGCTAACGTCGCCGTCTACCGGGTAAATATAACAACGTAGATTAACGTGTTTGTTCCCTGTTCATGAAGGTTTTTGACTCGTTGGACAATAATACGGTGAGATATTTACGAAGGGAGTTGATTACTTTTTAACATAAGGTAATTTCGTCAGTCTGGATCAATACTGGTTTAAATCTTTGTATGTTTACTATGTAGATGATTGAAGTAACCATGCTAATTTGTTATGTCACTGCGCCTAAGCCTAAGGCTATGTCTATGCCATGGCGATGGCGCCTATGGCTGGTCATCATGGACCCATGTCCATGATGACGTACTTGTATATTGTATGGAGTCCGAGAATGAAGCAACTGTAGTTATTATTAATTCGCATTATAGGTGATCTATCAGTACATGTGGCCTATCACTCTTCATCAATGAGTCATAGACATAGCAAGACAGGAAATCCCGTGCAAGACTAAAAAAAAAACTGTTGGGTGAAAACCAACCCAGAGACCTTGGTTTGCAGCAACTGACTCATAGGTGCCAACCCCGAATGATGCATACCTGTACGACCGATAACATAAATCCGTAACATCGCAAACCAAACCGTAATATTTTTTACGTCATCGATTGGCCGCTCACGCCCTAGCGGAGTTCGCCGTGCAAAATGGGATCTCGCGAGACTTTTGTACAGAGTTGCTAACGATGGCAACGTTAGCAATATTTTAGCTGGGCACAGCTAACATATTCGCAAGAATTACTTTTCAGACATGTTTTGAGTTGATGCTATGATATTCGCAGGTCATTTAATAAACGCGGGCCGTATACTGTAATACAAGTTGTCTACTACATCCGTACGACCGTCACATTAAAAAAAAAATTTTTGTAAGACTTGGCAGCTGGTTACCTACATACACTCTATCCTCTAGAGATGTCAAAGGAATAGGCTTACCAGTTCAATATTTGCCTAGGATGCGTGTATTATGAGAAAGCATTTGACAGTTCAGACCATCATCAGTCGTCGCTGAGAGCGGAAAAGGTAACGATGAACATTATGGTCCAAACACATCAATAACAGTACGTCATCACCATAATCTCACCATCATCATCATGGCGGCTTCGCCCGACCTGCCCACTGTTGACTCGGCCTCTTTCTGCCAGTTGTACTCTGCTTTGGACTAACTCCCGTGAAATTACGCAGCGGCAACGCACGCGTGGAGCGTCGAACACCACCACCACCAAGTCATGACTGATGCCACAGTTGGGATCCTGATCATATTGGACGCCACCTGAACAGTTAAGGTGAGCCCGCTTTTGTAGTATGTCTCAAAGTTGTTGTCAAACACGACTGTGCCACGGAACGTCGAGTTAATCAGTTGGAAGAGACAAGCGGAACGTTGTGTTTGACGTCGTTCGTTTGAGCATTTCTGACGTAGCCTAACTTCATTATCAATGACGGCATATGTCCTCGAATATGAATAATTCACCAACGACATCGTAACCTTCGCAGTTTTTCTCGCTTCCATCGTTGTGAAACTGAGCCACTCCTTGCAAATTATGAAAGGCAGTAGGCCGGTCTCCCAGCCATAGCCGCTGCAGAAGTCGGGTGACATTCCAAGTAGACGGCAGTTATTGTTATTGTTGCAGAAGATGGAACCGATCAACTCACGAACAACCTCTGCGAAATCAAAGGCGCAGTGTGCGTGTGCGTGTGTGTGTGTGCGCGCGTGCCTGCGTGTGTGTGTGTGTGCGTGCGTGCGTGCGTGCGTGCGTGCGCGCGTGCCTGCGTGCGTGCGTGCGTGCGTGCGTGCGTGTGTGTGTGTGCGCGCGCGTGCGCATGCGTTATGTTATGTGCATATACAGTTTTATTATTATGAAAAAGGAACTGTGTGTGCCTTTTTCTTTTTTACGTTGCACATTTGATAACGAAAAAGGAAAATACGACGCACACACACGGACCATACACGCACCCTATAATTATAACTAGCAACGCTCATGTTTTAAGATACGCGCGTGCGCAGATACACCAAGCAGAACGTATTTAACGGCGGTAATTTTTTTCAAATTTCAAAGTCGTCATCATATCCGCGATGTCTAGACCGCATTTGGGACAACTTTCTTTATAATGTATTGTGTTCTATTTTTATGTATCATATTATGCCTGCTGCTTGACTGGTCAGCCGTGTGGCGCCACTGGTGTAGCCACTGCACACACTAGCGTTGATCGTGATTTCTACCACTTTCTACCAGCATTGCCTGATCGTATGTAGGTCCATCTGTATAACGAGTGAATATATCTGCAGCGAAAACATAAATCATTCTATTTTGGACATGTACACGTTGACTGCACGACACAGGCTCCAAACTGTGGTGAATAATTTTAGTCATGAAACTGGTGAATAATTTAGACATGAAGTAATATATACGTAGGGCCTAAGTACACATACGTATCTTTACGTCCTTTTATAGGGCGCGGTATCAGGTCCATGTGGGACCGATTAAAGCGCTTTACACATCATCCCTGGCAGACCTGTTCATTCAAACGCCAACTCGACTTATCTGGCAAGCATTCAGCCACGCTGCAATTACTGCGCGAAGAATATTCGTTCACGTATCCACCACTGTCTCTTGTTAGGTGTACTCATTTATACAGCTGAACGAACTGAGGTGACGTGGATGGAACGACAGCAAGAGGATTTGAAATCTTGTTGTCTTGCATAATTGGGAGTTCTAACCAGTGTAGCCAGGATTGAAGGGGGGAGGGTGGGGTGCTTCGCTAAAAAAGTGGTTGAAATAAATACTCTCTGCATAGCTACGCCCACGAACAGTTACGACATGGTAAACCCTTCACAGCAAGATTTTCGGCCACAATTTAATGAGCGTTGCGTATATACACGTTAATAAGCATGTTTTCATATTGGATAAGATAACGTGTTTTCAGTCGGCCTAAGCCACGCCTACCTAGCTACAGCTGGCAGCTTGAAACAAGTTAAAGCGTACATGACCTATTTGTCTGAACACAACGCAGCTATAGCACGTCTTCACTATAAAGCCGCCCCCACGGCGCGATTCACGTACTCAACATCGACGCTTCATAGTATTCCGTTGGCGCGCGCCTCGTTGCTAAGATCCGTTGTTACTCGGGCCGAGTTCCGCGACAGGTCAGGTCAATGTCACTCGCCACGATAGGCGCGAATCTGGGGCAGGTGTTCCCATTTCGTGATGGATCGTCTACCGCTGACGCGTTGGTCGGCACGGGAAGTGTGACCCCTCTGAGGGCAAGCGCGTACGCCGACTACTAGTAGTAAATGGACGCTTTGACGCGATTGTCTTGAATGTTGTCCACTCCTTAGTTATTGTGAACAGTGGATTCGATCTGGGATTGTGTGAACCCGCCCCGTGACCTACGTTAATACTGCGTGGCGGCCTCGTGCTCTGCTATACTCTGGACAAATACCTGGGCCTGACTGACTCGCATTCCGGGTCAATTTGTTTCTCCTACTTCTGCTTCTTGAGCATTCCTTCAACACTGAGTAGGCCTAAGTCTATATGCCAGGTTGGAGGCCCACGCCTACCAGTATAGTTGGTGATGTAATCAAGATGTGACATAATCTCGGCTTTCAATAAACAGAAACAACTAGACTTGTCTTGCGGATTATACGTCTGGAAATTGCTAGAATAGAATGGTCGACATTTCTAAACTTCTTAGATTTAGACTATATAATGGAGTTGCACAGGGTATGCTATACAGTAGATAGACCCTACTTGTGCAAAAGCTGTCCGTTGTTGTAAGATTCAGGCGTGGTGCAAAGTCGAACCTGCGGAACATGGTTCGAACAAAAGCAGGCCCAATAAATTGTACAGCTGTGAAATGTGCATATAGCTGCACTGCTGTGTGAGAAGACCGAATTTTCAAGATTCTTACACCGAGATTTACACCCGCCTAATAACCGCCAAGTTTGAGAAAAAAACCAGAACTTGGACCGAACGGTTGACATCGACATCTTCTTTTCGAAACGACCTGCTCTGTTTACGAACATTCTGGACCGGTTTTACTTGTGTTTATGTGTTATTTGGTATTTACCATAGCGCCGCTACATGGACATGGTAACATGGCAAACTAATGGGTGACTAAGCTCCCCCCCCATTTGGCCTCCCCTTTGCGAGATCCTACATACGCCACTGACGTCACTGTAGGCTACGTAGTTTTTGAACCCGTCGAATTTCCTATACTGCGAGCACATCACCCGGGGCTACGCCCGTCGACATGTATATTATGTTGGCCCCATAGACATAAATAGAACACCCGTTAGTTTATAGGGTGTGATTAATGATGTAACTCTATGGTTGGCCCACTTGTGATGCACACAAAAAACAGCGAACGAACAATGCATCAGTATCGATTATTCCAGATTCCAGACCAAACAACAATAACATTCTCAATAAGCAAATAATGATGTAATTTCTCCCAAAATATGATTTTGGGAGAAGATCTAACAATAGTAATAAACACACCCTGCGTATAATTATATAGTATTATTTAATTATATACCGAAATAATCATTATATATCCGGAGTCCATATAACGAGAGGCCACCAGCCGTATTTAAAATACAAATAATATAAAGACGAATAACCTAATTTAAGAATTTATAATTCATAATTTAAGAAGACTGATAAAATAACCTAAGCAATATGTAGTCATCGGGAAAGAAGTGTAGGCGACCTGTGTTCCATACCCACCGTCATTATAGGTACTCTTTAAAAAGAAATCCACTGCATAGTAAATTACATAATGAAACATCCAAACCTACAATATAGGAAGCAAACATACACAGCTAGAGGTCATGCATAGAGGTCATGCATAGACTTAAAATAAATTGCAATTCGCCCCTGGCTTCGCACCTGCTGTAAGTTCGGCTTGTCAGGCTCGGGCCGACCAAGCATGTCGTAACACTACGGCACTGTGCAGGGCGGATCTAGGCTTGTTGGCGGGGGGGGGGTCTCAGTTTGTCGTTCGACTTACGAACTGGTGGAAGGATCGTTGTACTTACAGAAGGGTTAATATTAGCCGGCTGTTAATGCTTCAGTCTTTACATTGACATTAGTTCCGTTTTTTTAATGCATTTCTTAAAAAAAATACACGGTAAAATCGGTCTATTACATATGCACACGAGGCCATTCTATGCACATTTTATTTCCTTGATCTCAGGTGATTTTCTCACGCGTACGAGAACCGCACATCAAAATAGTGACCCGTAAAACAACTATAGTTAAACAAAACGACGAAAACCGCAAAACCCTGGAGGAGGGTACACTTTCCCGCTTTTCCGTGAGTAGATATTGACATCTATGCCCAAGACTTGCATGAACAATTATATTTGAAGTGCCAGTGTCAAAGCAATTACATTTGAAACGCTGCAAGAATTGAAAAAAAAAACTCCGCACCGGATACGCCAATGCACAACCCTCGCGAGGCAGTGACCCCACTTAACCCACATATTAAATTACGCACCGCGTCCAAAACCTGACATTTTGCAGCGTAAAAAGAGCTAGACTTACGGACCTGAATAGATAGTAGTGTGATACGCTAAATTATCGTCTACTCAGAAGCACTCGCTTTGAGGTAGAACTAAAAAAAGGAGCATCCATGGAGGAAACGACACGTGACTGTATAGAATTGCAGTCGCTTATTTGGGCACAGTCACTAAGTTGGTGTAGTTACTAAAATCCAGAGTACTGCCAAGCTGTCAACATGTCATGGAAGGTCGTGACGCTGCGTGTTGTTTATGACCGTCGTAGCTGATGTGTCGTGCCTGCGGCTATACAAACAGGTCGAACGTTCCAGAAGCATCAGAACAACGCATTTTTCCGTTGCGCCGCTACATGGTAGTTTGGATGACTAAGCTTGCCCCCCCCCCCCGCGAGATCCTAGACACGCCACTGTATTAGCCCATCTTGCAGGACACGGGAATCCATGTAGCATTGCATGCAAATAATAATATATTATTATAAAGAAACATTAAATACGAACGTTGAGGGTATCTAGTGCCACAATTAACGCAATTAATGTTCTGCCGACAAATTAGCAACAGCAAAAGAGAGGTGCGATTTCGTGGGAAATTCGGTAGTGCAATTTAGTGACTCTGTCACTTTTTGTAGATCGACATAAGCCAAAACAACACGTAAACCAAAACAACACTTAAACCAAAACAACACATCAACCAAATCAACACGTAAACCAAAATACTATAGAGTTCTCGTCGCCATAAATTGTGGTGATGACGGGGCATTTTCGAATTTGGAATTAAGCAAACATGGCGGCGCTCACACCACACGTGGCGGCGCTCACACCACACGTGGCGGCGCTCACACCACACGTGGTGGCGATGGGGAGAAGAAGACAGACGTTAGCTTTGTTCGTCTTGATTATGGTACGGAGGATAAGGAGACGCAGAAAAACAAACAAAATCCTTCCGCCTATTGAAATCATCTAAACATCCACAGTTACACTGTCAACATATTCTACCAGCAAACTTGCCAATGTGCCTGCTCAGTTGATATGATTTGTCATCGTGGCCGTGGCACTGATGGCCGCCATGTTTACAATGACGTTTGTGCGCGTGACTGCAATCACGCTTCCTACTGGTCGCTAATCGCGCGAGCCCCGACAATTTGTCGGAGTCTGCAGCACACCAACCGACGAGGCTCGTCAGGACGTCCTGAGATCTAGCACTGTCAGATATTATCTTACAAGCCCCGATCTTGTCGGAATTCGTAGCACACTAGCCGACAACTGAAGATTATTTTGTCTCCCGACGAAAACTTGGCTAGTGTGCCGCGGGCTTTCGCACTCCAAGTGAGTATGCCTACTTGAACTAATCTTGGACAAATATTATATAATTTGCATTATGCATTGATACACTATGAACAAGTTTGATACTCACACACGGATTCACGAAAAGGCTTCCCTTCTCAAATATTAGATCAGACCAGGTGAGTAATACAGTTATGGACATGATCATGACGTCATTGTGTAGCCGCCGTCAACATCGCTATCGTTTTAACTGATCTGGTTCGTTTTATCCACCGCTACACGTGGACACATCTTAGTGAGAGGTATTCTTTAATTATCTTCAGGTGAAATTATGATATATATATATATATATAAAATATATGTATATATATATCATAATAACGTTTTGCACGATTATAAGAAAACGGGACCATCAAAAATTCTGAAACTTCTTTCCTGTCGTTGTCATCATCTCATTGACATGCTGGTTGAGTTTTGTCAAAATCACATATTTATAACTCTTAAAACGGCTGAATGTGCCATTCCCGTCAATATTTACCAATTTCTGCATAAATTACTACGCACACGTGCCTTGTGGCGAAAAAATTGCCAAAAATCCTTCCGCCTATTTAAATCATCTAAAAATCCACGGTTACACTGCTAACATGTTCTACCAGCAAACTTGCCAATGTGTCTGCTCAAATGCAGTTATGTCAGATGATATGATTTTTTTAAATAACACATAAAATGACTGTGCCCTACATTCGTAACACACCAGGAAGTCTAACTGAGGCACAATCCCTTCACCCGACTCTATGCGCGGATGCACGCTGAGTCATTTGTACTTCGTCCCACTTCCTGTCTCGATGGACGTGTTTCAGGGAAGTAGACGCGCCTGCGCCCAAATTTCGAAGAGCGTTCCAACGAAATAGGCCTAATCATCGTTAGCCGTCCGACCAGGAATATATATATATATATATATATATATATATATATATATATATATATATATATATATATATATATATAATATATGTATGTGTGTGTGTTTATATATAAAATTATATATATGTGTGTGTGTGTGTGTGTGTGTGTGTGTGTGTGTGTGTGCGTGCGTGCGTGCGTGCGTGCGTGCGTGCGTGCGTGTGCGTTTGCGTGTGCGCGTGCGCGTGCGCGTGCGGGTGTGGTGTGTGTGTGTGTGTGTGTGTGTGTGTGTGTGTGTGTGTGTGTGTGTGTGTGTGTGTGTGTGTGTGTACATGTGTATATGTCTATATATCACATCACGTGGTAGCGCTTAACAGGCAGCAAGCCAACATTTAACTTTCTGTGTCTAATCATGTTTTCAAAGGATTATACGACGAGCTGCTGATTCATACCATCGCTACACTCTCATGAAGGTTCAGTGATTGCTGCGACGTAGTTTTTATATATCTACAAAGTGTATGTTATCTATAATTTAAGAAGTTTTATATATAGCCTTTGGACAGACGTCAGCCATCCGTGACGCCTACACATTTTGTGGACCAGAAGTCTGCGTAGGCCTAACAAGCAAGTGACGTAATTCGGTTGATTGCACTTATCTTTGTTTTGCAAATGAATATCATTCGGACTTTGCGCCCAGCCTCTACGGGTGTCACTCCGCGATTACCGGATACATTACATGCATTGATCAGACGCTTGGGACTATTCGTAACGCGCCCAACTTCACGTGGCAAACGAGGCGGCCTTCGCAAACAACGTGTGATTCAAACACGCATTACACACCGCTTCGATGTTGTTCCACGGGCTGTAAAAGCTGCCAGTGCAAATGTATCCCAGCTGATTAATATGCGTGTCATTAAACACCGTGAACGTGGCATTCCACTGACAATATGTTGTCTTAACGCTCAGTTTCTGAGCCATGTCTTGGATACACAAAGGGTAACCCTTCTGGCTGTGTGTTTTAAAATTAACTTAACGAAGCCAGACAGCGTTCGCCAGCCGGTCACTTTCAGGAAACTTCGGGACATTTGTATTCCCGAATTTATCAAGGATTTAACGCCAATTTTGAACGACACCGATAGGCCGCTAAATGAACTTGTACACGCGTATACCACGGAAATTGAAGCGGTTGTCGACAAACACGCTCCAGTCCAAAGAAAGTCGATAACACTGAGACCAAACGCACAATGATAATTCAGACGAACTGAGTCACGCAAACACGCGCGCAGGCGAGCAGAGAAGGTATGGCGGCGAACCAAACTTACCATTCATCGACAGCTGTTCAGGGAGCAATGCACCGCAGTCAACAAACTGGTGATCAGGGTCAAGAAAACATTCTTTTTTTTTGCAAAAATCAGAGACTGCAGCAAAGATCATAAACAACCCTTCAAATTATCGTGTCATTTGATGGGTAACACGGGAGGGTAATATTACCAACCCATGAATCGGCCGAACAGTTAGCGACTATTTTCGGTGACTTTTATATTGACAAAGTTGCTACCACCCGACGAAACATCAACATCGGCAAACCAAGTGACATCTACGAAACAGCATTGAACGATGACGTCATGTTTGACGGACTCCCGCTTCAACGGTTTCTGCCAGCCACCCGAGACGGGGTGAAGCGAATAATCACAAATTCGCCCAACAAGACATGTCACCCGATCCCGACGCTGCTTTTGAGGCAGTGTCTGGATCATTTCGTGCCGTTGATTACAGCCATTATTAACAAATCGTTGGCAACGTCAGTGGTACCCGCATGTTTCAAACGTGCAATTGTGAGACCATTGCTTAAAAGGCCGGGCCTCGATAAGGAAGTTCTGAATAAGTATCGGTCTGTGTCAAACCTACCATACGTGTCAAAACTTCTTGAGAAAGTGGTCGAACACCGTTTGAAAGATCACCTGGACATCAACAATCTACACGATTTTCACCGATTTTCACCAGTCGGCGTACCGAAATAATTATTCAACCGAGACAGCTCTTGTGAAAGTCCAGAATGACATCGCAGAAGCCCTTGATCAAAAACGTGTAGTTGTCTTGGTCATGCTTGATCTGTCCAGTGCGTTTGATGTTATCGACCATGGCATTATGCTAACGCGTCTTCAACACTAATTTGGTGTGACTGCAGAAGCCCTGGATTGGATGCGATCCTACATTACCGGCAGGACGCAATGTGTCTCTTTCGGCCCGCAACTTCGTTCAACGCACATCTATGCTGCGGCGTGCCACAAGGATCCGTGTTGGGACCGAAACTGTACTGCATATACACTAAACCAGTTGGTGATATAGTGAAGAAACATAATCTTCGCTACCACTGTTATGCAGATGACACACAAATATACTTGTCCATCAAGCTTGATGAGAACTGGGCCAGTGAAAGGTCAGCCATTGAAGCCTGTGTGGCGGATGTTGGCGGGTGGATGAATAGAAACATGCTGAAACTGAACCAAGAAAAAAGCGAACTCATTGTGTTTTCGTCCAAACACCGAATTCGTCGGGCGAACGACTTGTCCCTCACGAGCGGAGGCAGACTATTACATGCTGTGCAATCCGTGAGAAATCTTGGAGTTATTATGGACAGCGGCTTGACAATGGAGAAACAGGTGAATGCGATCTCCAAGTCCTGTTTCTACCACATCCGAAATATTGGCAAAGTCAAGCAAGACCTTAGTTATGAAGAACGCCTGAAAGAATGTGGTTTAACAACTCTAGAGACAAGGAGGTTAAGAGGAGATCAGATTGAAGTTTTTAAGATATTGAATGGGTATGAAAATATTGATAGAAATATGTTTTTCTCACTCAAGAAGGATAGCAGAACTAGAGGACATGAGGTAAAATTAGTAAAGGATCAATGTAGATTGGACATCAGGAAGCACTCGTTCTCACAGAGGACAATAAATGAATGGAACAAATTGTCTACAGATTGTGTAACTGCTAGCAGCGTGAATATGTTTAAAAACAAGGTTGACACATATCTCAGGAGGGCGGGCTATAAGTAGATGAACATTGTTGGACTCTCGATAAGCCAATGGCTTCCTTATCCACTTGCCATCTGGGCCTTTGGCTTGGATGGCAAATCTTGTTAAATCTTGTTAAATACATCACAAATGACGCCTGTAAGATTCTAGTCCAGGCACCGGTAACATCTCGCCTGGACTATGGAAACGCGTTACTGCAAGGTTTGCCTCAGGTGCTAATTGAACGATTGCAGCGTATACAGAACTGCGCTGCTCGCCTAATCATCAGGTCACGCAAGAGCGAACACATAACACCTGTGTTACGTGAGCTACATTGTCTTCAGGTGAAATACCGGCTCCGCTTTAAGGTTAACACCTTCATGTATAAGGCGCTCAACGGATTGGCACCGGCATACATGAGTGACATTGTGCAGAAACATCAACCAACGCGTAGTTTAAGATCAACGGAGAAGTCACTTCTCGTCGTACCTGTACTACACTTAAAAACACATCTTTTTAAACTGGCATACGACTGACGTGATTGAGTCACGCTCTCGGTTTAATGACATTGTTATTTACCAATGACTTATTCGTTATGTTTTATTCATGTGTGTACTATAAGTGTAATATCTGTGTTTATTTATTTGTTTATGTTTGAATCAGCTCTTCGCACTATCTACTTTAAAAATAATCTATATTTTATAGTTTTATTTAATTTATGCAGTTTTATGTATTTTATAGTGTTATGTAATTTATGCAGTATCATGTAAAGCGCCTGAGAGCATTTAATCTCAATTAGATTCGGGCGCTATATAAATTCCGATATAATAATAATAATAATAATATATGTGTGTGTTTATATATATATATATATATATATATATATATATATATATATATATATATATATATATATATATATATATATATATATATATATATATATCAGGGTTATCTGGTGTAGTCAGAACCTCTAGCGGCGAGGATGACTAAACTGGACAATCGACTTTTCACCTTTATAATCAAGTCCAACGTGACTTCGCGTATGTCTTGCGAACTCTGCGAGGTGAACCCCCTCAGTCAATAAACAGCCTCATAGGCTCAGCGATAGGCGCTCGTTCATCAAAGAAAATGCGATCGATCGTCAACTACGCAAATAGCGACGCGCGCCAACGCGGGGAACGCCTCCCAAGTGACGTCAGCAATGTTTACAACGTGACTAGACGCACGTATAGACTCGCCACGCGCGCCGCTACAAAGCGCGTCGAACGTAAACAAAACGTCGTCATTTCGACAGTAAAAATAAGGATGTATCGTGTAGACCGCCGCAGTCGAAGCTGTTAGTCTCATGGAGAGGACTTGCGGGTTAGATAAGATCTTCGCGGGCGGACCGTGTCAGCCATGCGGGGGCATCCCCGAGATACTCCAACGTGCCGGCTAGCAGAGGATTCCCTCTCGTAAGGTCAACGGAGGTGTCCTGTGTATAAAGCGTCGCGTGCGTTCTCGCGCGCAGCATTTCTCTGTGTCGGACGTACAAGACCGGCAACGCCATGTGACTCCCTGTCTCTCGGATTGTATTACCTAATGCGCGATTGCAACGAAACAGTGAGTATGGATTTACTATTTATGGCATTTATGCCAACATAACAGGAAAAGGGTAGCTTTCTCTTTATCGTCACGATATTTCGCCTGCAGCGGAATCGAAACTGGACGCTGGACAAATAGTTGAAAACTGAGAAGCAACTCCAAAAAGACAATAGAAAAGCCAGAATCAAGGACAGAGTACGTGGTTTAGGAATATTACACAGTAATACACACAACATGATACGACACTCTGTCGTACAAAGACGACGTGAGTCGGACACGTCTGCCCGGAACCCGCCGTGTCTGGTTTTAACCCGATCCCGGGTGCGATGATTCAACCGTCCTAAACCGGTCGATGTTTTTTTGCCCGTTCAACTCGTTGTTGACGACGAAACACGCCAGGTGAAGTCTGAAGCGCCGTCGGTGTCTTCTTGGCGTTGCTACGGCGACTGGCATCCTTGCCACTGCCATGTGTGCTAACCCCCGGGGAACGGGTTCGTTTGGCTACCACATACGCCGCCGTCCCACGCGCAAGCGTGCATCGGATAGCGTTGTGCGTGAGACAGCGACCAATGTAGAAGTGGGTGCCGAGTCGCGAGTGTCGTCGGAGCAGGCAGCTCTTGTACCTGGGCCTAGATTGCGTCAACGCCAGCAAGTTGCGTGAAACCACCAGGTCATTCATTAACTCACCAGATCTTGGAAGCAAAGGGCAAGGATTAGCCCAAATTCTTGCTTGGCTTAGGGAAGGGTAGTTGGAGGCAAAGGCAAAAGACAGCTAGTATGTAGGACAGAGGGAGAGAGCAATTACAATGTGCTGCCATGAAAAGTGAGCTGATGCAATATACCACTAATACAAAATTAATTAAAAAAATCATTGGCACCTGCTGCATACATCATGTATGCACACACACACGCACGCACGCACCCACACACACACACACACACACACACACACACACACACACACACACACACACACACACACACACACACACACACACACACACACACACACACACACACACACACACACACACACACACACACACACACACACACACACACACACACACACACACACACACACACACACACACACACACACACACACACACACACACACACACACACACACACACACACACACACACACACACACACACACACACACACACACACACACACACACACACACACACACACACACACACACACACACACACACACACACACACACACACACACACACACATACATATAATCATGCACACATGCATCCTATTATTATATACACAACATTTACATACATACGTCGATATCATGGCCACATCAGGACAGTGCCCACATGGTGTTGATGTCTTTGAGATGTGTCATTGGTAGTATCACTGTGACACTAACTGGACTATGACCTGTTTGAAATGGAAGTGAAACATCTATATTAAAGACTGTCATCAAGTCTCTTGGAAGTTAAGCTACTACAATAGACTTGTTCATCGGTTTAAGCAGCACTGGCGAACACAAGAATTGTACTGAAAATAATAAAATTATGTTTATCAGTAAATAAGCAAATGTCATGAAAGAACACTGTTTTCTTCATAGTTATTTTACTATTATACAACGCCAAGCTGCACAAGCATATGTTTAACATAGGATTGTCAGAACGAGGCTGTCGTGCATTATCTGGATTGATATATCATGGTAACAAGACTGATTGGTTTATAGCATTTTACTGTGATATGTCAAACCAGATAACACACGGTAGCTTCGTTATGAGAATTCAGCTGACGTTTGAATAATTCCATATGTGACCGAGTATGCGCGTTGGCATAGACACACGATTGTTTGAACGATTTGCATGTTGTGATTTACGTAATCTGCGTCAAATGTCCAGTTCCTTCGAATGGTAGGAATGCTTTATGAAACCAGCCCAGCTGCAGATTTACAATTGTACGAAGTGAAAAAGCATGCTCAAATGTAAATTCATCGTTATATAACAAGGATAACGTACTGTTTATTGATGTCACTCAAGTGTCACCAACCATATAACATCACTCCTGCCTGCAGCACTTGAGATGTTATCTGGCTGGTAACACTCGTGACATCAACATACAGTGTATCATTCACTAATTACTGCTTGTAACTAAGTTTCACCCATTTTAATAAAACCTGATTTGAAGGCGACAGTTAAAAAAATTTTGGGTTTACAGGTTTTTTCTGTCCTGCCAACATTCTCACGCAACAATTTTTTTGGTTACGAATAATCTATTTTAAAGCAAATCTAATGTGGGAAAAACAAAATGTTAAAAAAATCGAATGGCAGAGCCAGAGAAGCATTTGTGACACCAAAAACATATTCACAACGCCAGGGAATTCCTTTCACGGTAGCGTTGTACCACATTACCACGCAGACAACTCATTGTTCTCCAACTGTTTATATACAAAATGCAAATGATCAGTCTCGTGCAAAATTGATGTGAATAATGATCTGTAAGAGAAGTGATTTTCATAGTCATGAAAGTTTCAAGACGAAATATAAACGGGTTATTTCCAGGTGTAGCCGTAGGCCCCGGGCTGTGGTCAAACTGTGACCAAATCTGGAATACTATTTAGTATTTAATCTACAATATGTGAAGAAATGGTTAATTTATCTTAAAAACTTCTACTGAAACTAATCAATTCAAGACAAGCATATAATAGCCACCCCAGCTACCTTAAACACTACTGTAATCATCCATACAAAAAGTTTTTAAAAACAACTGGCCTTGATTAACCCTTTTTCCCTTCATATGTCTTCTCTCTTTTTCACCCTCTGGTGTTTGACATGACAGTAAAACATTTTTTTCCCTCTGATGTTAGACATGTGGCCTAAAACTGTACATGGGCAGCACATGGTCAGTTACGTGATAGTCTGACACAGCAAGACTTGAAGTTGACGTAAGACGATGCATATAATGCTAGCGTATGTCGACTGCGAGCTACTTAAGTCTAGACAGCGGCCCTGTTAATAGTAACAGTCCCGGGACATTTTTTCTCATGCTGGGAAGAATGAAGCAAGAAATCACAGAAATATACACTTGGGATAAAAACTTCCATAGTCTGGCGGTTCCCGAGACATCTGCTGACATCATAGGTGCAAGAATCAATGTTATATCTGTCGGCCAGACAGAACGTGAGAGACATGCTGCATTCACAGCAAGACAATCACCCATTTAGCTGTTTCACACACAAACATGGCACCACACGATACTGTTGTGCGTGATCCAGCAAACTACGTGGTTGTCAACAAGGGCACTGACCAACCAGTGGAGGGCACCACAGCTGATCATTACCATGAGGTGTCTGATAAGGCATTGGATACAGTTCAGTGTTAGCACATGGACCTTCAACTACATTGCAGACATGCTGATGGCAATTACCCAGCAGTCACATATTTCTAGCAGGCCAACAAGAGTACAGTATAACATGAACTGCTTTGTTGTGGTAGGTATCACTTAGGCAAAGTCAATCGCCATACAGTTTTTTTCTATCTGGCTTTTGCTGTTGTATAGGTGAAAGACTCGCTCGTCAAAAACGTATGCATTTTCAAACCTTACAAAAACGCCATAAACAGAGCAATAAACGCATTTCATGTCTGTATGCATTCTTATATGTATATCACTAAAGTTACGTGACAATAACCATGTAAAAGTGTGAAATTATTACCCTTTTGTCAGAATGAATGTGCTCCATACATTTGACAGAAAACTGGATGTTGTGTGAGCGCGATTACAAAATGAAAATCTCGTAAGTCAATATAAGGTCACGCTAAGAATTGCCATCTGCTGGCCCACTCTGGTCTCATTCTACACTTGGCCACCACCACCCCACACGATGAAATTTATGAAATCTTTTCTATGTGACCGATAAATGTACTCGTAAATAATTATTTGGAGCACATTTATTCTAATTCTTGACGCCAAAGTGTCGGTTGTATGTCACAGAATACACATGTGAAACGGTTAGTGCGTATCGGTTTTAAGACTTAGTTATTGCTACGGAAAGCCAAAATCCACATGTATGTTTTCTACGGGCGGGACTTCTGCCCCTAGGTCAATAATGGGGCGAACGATTCTGCCTAGGTATCAGCTAACTCACTAGTAGCAGTTGTTGAAAACAGTTTGGATATTACCACTTCAATTGTGAGTAGCAGTTTGTAGTAATTAGTAGAACACTTGTAACTACATTACAATACTCAATAGTCATGTTCTCCAGTTTGTGCAGAATGCTGCAGATATAATATAATTATGGTTGAAAAGGGTGGTTTAAAATGAGTGTTCTTCTGCCATACAAACATGGAGAGTACAAAGATGTATGCATAAATAACGTGTTATATTTATATTGTTTTTTTTAAGGTAATTATTTGTCTGTGTCTCTGCAGAAGGCAGAATTAATATATTTATCTTGTAGAGTGGTGTTGTAGATCAGAATTAGGTAACTATTTTTTAGCATATCTGTCTAACCTGTGTAGTGGATTAAGACAGGATACTTTGTCTACACGATGGAGATCTTGGAACAGGTTGGCCTGTAGGAGAATCCTTGTGTTTAGAGAAAGGGACTCAGCTGACTGGGCATCGTTTGTGGATGATCCAGGAGCAATGAGGGGAATTGGGCACTACAAATGTTGCTATCCGATGCACAAACATGGCTCCGTATTATGTTGTGCGTAAGATAGTGACCTCTGTGGTTCAAGGTTCTTCCCTGAGAGACAGCATCCATCAATGTGGTTGAAACATAAAACACCAAGAAGTGAAATAAGAAAACATCAGGAGTTTTCAGGACGTCTCCAGTTGCTTCAGACTGAAGGAAGGAAAGATGGAACACTGCGGTCGACTGCCACACCTGTCCCTGTTTCACCTACGAGCTTTCCCTCGAGGGTTGTGCGTGGAACAGTGACCTTTGTGCCAGTCTCCGAGAGCAGCGTTGACAAAAACGTGGGCGTGTGTCATCCGCACAATGGTCGGTAGTAGACATGATGATTTACTATATGATTTTAGGAAATCAGTTTATTTGTGATGTAATTGGCTTTAGAATTGTTTTAATGTGTATTCCTGTAGTTTTTATGATATGCGTGCGTGTGTGTGTAAGTGAAATTGTTGAAGCAATTTGACGGTGATGTTGAACTAATTTATTCCAGAATGACGGTTATATGAAATAAAATGTATTCACATGAAGTATCTAAATTAATTTGTGCCTTATATAAAAATATTATATACCATTATAGATTGTTGGTACTTTAAATTGCAGGAGAACTATTCATAGCTTGTGATATACGAAACATCTTGGGTCACATGCGATTGACTCATAGAAGAAATGTCACATGAGCAAATACATGCTCTGTCATATGACTGCTTTGGTTGAATCAACACAAGAATTTAAGGAAAGACACAGATAAGACGTATATATTAAGTTGTTGTAGACAATGTTTAGCTATAAATTTATGCTATTCCTCAGAAAGTTTGTGAAACTATGAACTGCTGATCAGGTAAAATAGATTGTTTTGTTGGATCTAGAAAATGTTTGTGAAATGATTTAGTGTCGAAAATTGTGTGCGGTCTAATTTATATGTTTTATGTAATTAAAAGTTTATACAAATAAATGAGATATTCAGCATGCTTGTTGTCAGTCAGCAATCTATTACAACATATTACCGCTTCTGTTACTTTACTATTATTCAAACGTTATTGCTTTTTCTAATGGTATGTAATTCATTGTAAATAGAAATAATTTTTTTTAGTACCAAAACTTTTTAAATAGCACATTAAAAAAACTAGTTTATCCAATCTGCCACTGATTTTCTCATACATTAAATTATATAAAATATGCAACTATGTGATGTCTGTAAATAACGCTATTACTGTGGGATCTGCTAATACTGGTATTAATGATTAATTTTGGTATTAATAAAGTATGTGGGAATGTTAAGAGATGTTTATGAGAAGTGGATAAATTTAATGTGGAAATAATCATGTACTCAATGTTTACTCATAAACCTGTTTCAATACTTACTGTTGGTTCTTCGTTAAGTTTACCATTCAAACATGACATGATTTCAGAGGGTGTTGACAATATTTATTAGGACAGTTTTGAAAGGCAGATTAAATATGCATTTCAGAATTGTTCTATTTTATATTGTTATGATTATTTAATGTTCAACGTAAAAATCAGATTAAATTATTTGTCTCCAATATTGACACATGCAAACCGTTAATTATGTAATGGCTTGGTTTGATAATAAAGTATTCTCTGGTTTCAGGCCTGAAAGAAGTGACTGAAGCTTTGAAGACCCAATGATGTAAATTCAGAGGTAACTCTATTTGTTTAAGTCTTGGATAATTTTTTATTAAATGGGATGCAGTTAAAAAGAGTTACAGTGACACAAAGTTTGAAGAATAAATTAAAAGGAATTATATCACCTATCTTATTGTGCAGGTTGTTGTAAGTCTTTCAGTGGGAACATCTTTAGATTTAGGATAATAGCTCTTTGGTAACCCTGCAAAAATCGCAATTTTTCAGAAATGTATATCCTCAGTACAAGATTACAAATCAAGTCTTTCAGCCTATTGACACCAGCAATGAAAGCAATTCTTTAGCCTACCTGAGCTGTTTGCCTTGAACGACCTCTGATTTACTTATTGTCATAAAACAACAAAAGGTTGCATTCTTGCTGTATGAGGACGTTTCAAGGGGACCTTGACACGTCTTCTATAGACAGATCTAGACTGTTTCAGAAAGGCTCAATAGAATTAGCAGATGTGCTATTAGAGTAGGGTGTGTGTGTGTGTGTGCTCTCACGCATGTGTGTAGGCAGAAATATGTTATGTTTGATGGCACTTGCGTGATACCATCTCACAGAACCATAGCTCTGGTTCTGTTTGTCTGACAGTTGTCTTACATTAGGTAGTATGTAGTTTACGGAAGTATGATTTACTTATTTATTTGTTGCATTGACACCAGTGTATTTTAGCATTTTTGTAGTAATCTAAGGAAATATGTGTGGTTTAAAAAAAACTTTAAATCAGAAGATAATAATTTTATAATTAAGCAGTCTATGCGAAAAGTCTCCAAGCTTCACAGGACATCAGTCCTGGTAACTTGACAGTTCACAGGACATTGGTCCTGGTAACTTGACAGTTCACAGGACATAGGTCCTGGTAACTTGACAGTTCACAGGACATCGGTCCTGGTATCTTGACAGTTCACAGGATATTGGTCCTGGTAACTTGACAGTTCACAGGACATCGGTCCTGTAACTTGACAGTTCACAGGACATCGGTCCTGGTAACTTGACAGTTCACAGGACATCGGTCCTGGTAACTTGACAATTCACAGGACCTGCTGATTTTTCACAGGACCTGATATTCTCTCCTAAGTTAATAACATTTTGTCACAAAAGTCGTAAAGTCCTCAAGTTTTGTTGTTTTATTCAATTTGCATGCACTTCAGTAGTCACAACTATTCAACCATCCGAAGACAATTGTTCCCTTATCCAGGCAGTTGCTGCGATTATCCAAGGCTATATAATCAGCATAGACTTGTACTCAGCAACATCATCAACCTCATGGTCATCAACCTCATGGTCATCAACCTCATGGTCATCAACCTCATGGTCATCAACCTCACAGTCATCAGGCACTTGTTCACTCAGCCCAGGCAGCTCAACGCTTCAAGCTGATGCAGATCTTGCAGGGGCTTGAGTGCAGGTTTCCTGCAATAACACAGATGCAGCACATGTGCAGACGAGTCCTGTAGGCATAAGTGAAAGAAAAACTATGACTAAAAAGTAATTAAACATGCAGACATATATAGTTGTAGAGTACATTGTAAATAATGATAATTTCTAACATTCACCACCTGTTAGTGTCAATGACTTCAACAGGCTGAAACCCTTCTATCGCCCAATTTACTTCAAACATTCAGGTTATTTGTGTAAAATATACCTCTTAAATAATATCAAAGATAATGTCAGTTAACATAAACTACAACAAAGATATCATCCGAACTTAGCACATATTCACTAAGTACACAAACCACTCGCCTAAAATGCAGAAATTCAGCGGATTGCGGTTCCTTTAAAACTACGAATACGAGGCTCATAGAAGAAATTCCCAAGGATACCCATGTTGACCCGCGAATACAGGCGGATTGCCTGTCAACATTGGCGAAATGTTTTGCAAACGTGTCACCAACTCATGATTTATGATTAACATTAATGGGACATAGCCACGAGACACTTCTGAGATGTTAACTAACATTCTCTTCATTAACCACCACCGCAAGCTCACTTGACAGTCGGTCCGAAGTTCTGAAAAATCCTCCGGGCCGGCAAAAAAAGTCCGGTGCCTTTTTGCGAGGACTGGTCAAGGGGCTTTTAAAATTGGCTTTTAGTTTGATGAAATGTGGCCTAGGTATAAATTAGTCCTTTAGTGGGGGTTGGGCCACCACCTGCACACAGGTGGGGCCGGGGGGTTTATTCCCCCACTTTTGTGTATATCATTGTAAATACTCTAGCTAGCACTATATACATATAATTATGTATGCTTGTCTGCACATAGGTATTTTTTCCCTCTTTGTATGCTGTCGCTTTGTTTAAGAGCAGCAAGGGTTTTTTGGTAAAGACTGTCTTCGGCAGTTGCTAGCTACAGTAGAAAATATCAATAATGTTAAATCTTATCTGGTATTGTTTACTAATTGATCATACACATCAGCTTAATACCAGGCTGTGCACAATTTGTGGCAGACTTAGTCACTATTAGTGTGTGCACAGCGGCAATCCTTGTTGGGTATGAATAAAATTGGATTGCCCGTTACCAACCTACCAAGTAGTTGGTGTATTTATACAAACAGAGAAAGGTCTGCACAAGCGTGTCCCCATTTCATTGTAAACACAAATACACCGGGAGTCGACGGGGTATCGAGCTGCGGAAAACACACGAAAAATTATACAGTATCAGAATAGATCTTGGCCACTTTGCAGTAAAATTATTGCCTTTGTTATTTGGACAGTGGACACTGAGAAATGGGGTTATTTACCTTGCCCATTACCCTGCCATGCTGGGGTACCAATCCTTGGTGTCACTGTGGCAGTCAGAAGTGGGTTTATAGCTGCACAATCAATCCCATATTCTATGGATTGTCCTTGTTCTAGACAAGAGAGAACCCATCGTAGTCAGTTGGGTGACCTCTAAAAATTAGGTGGGTTCCCCTTGGCCTTTGTCATATCGCATACTTGGACTTGTTTCTTCACAGAAGGGTTGTAGATGGTGGTAGATAGGGCGGGGAAATAGGTGGGGCACAGTGGCGGTTTTCTCGTCAGATCTGTACTGCGTGCCATGCGGTGTGCGATGGTGCAGAATCACGTGGTGTGCGATGGTGCATAATTTACTCCACTGAGATATTGACTTGTTTACATCAAGTCTGTAGGGCTTGCACTGGTACATGCTTGCGGGCAGGTAGACCAACACAGGACTTGGCGGGAATTCGGACTTCAGTTGCATGCAGGACTGTCATTGTGTATCTCAGTTTGGGACACTCCAAACAGGGATGTCTACAACAAAGTTTAGTAATCAGACATGGGATCAAATCTGTTAAGTCAATTCCACTTCCAGTCAATTCCCAAAAAAAAAAATTCCAATTCTGTCTTCCAAAAATCAATTCCAACTTTTAAAATCCTAGGCTAAGGAAAAATTCAAATCCGGTTCGTTTTAACAGTTTTATTTGTACTTGAAATCATGGCGTGACTCATGAATCCAATATTTTGACTGGCTGTCACAAAAGAAGTGTAGCTTAAATTTTTTATTAGCTTTGCATTTCCATGCTATCAGTGACGGTGTGGACAGCTGACATTTTGATTCTATGATAATGTCACATTTGCCGTACTTAAGGTAGCTGGGGGGCTTTCATACTTATATGTATATAATTTATTTCTTTGGGGATTTTCTCAAAACGATATAGTTTTGCATTTTGTGGCTATTTTTTTCACATATACAAATTTTTTTTTAAATCTTGTAACATAACCAAATAAATAAAAAACTAAAAAGTTTAATAAAATACCTAATCACGGGCCTTGATTGAATCCCTAATCACCAATAAAGTGAGGTCTGTGACCGGGTCACAGAGTGCGCTCTGTTGGATCAGTGTAGGAAGTGGCAAAGGTAGTGTGTTCAGTCAAAGAAATCGGTTTACTAACTTGGTTAAAACTGAACAAAATTATGAAATTCTTGTAAATGGTACGTTGTTATATAGTGCCGTATCCAGGAAGTTATGTAATAAGTTTCTGAGTCATGGTGGATTCTTTACTTAGTGGCGAATTATGTGTATAACTGCAGAAGAAAAGAAAACTAAGTTTTTATAATGGATGATGTGTTTACAAAAAACAACGTTTAGTCACTACAATGCTTCCCCATATATTCATGAAATATCAACGGTCTGGCATGTGAGGCCACTACAGTATTTCTATGTCACATGTGCCAGTATACATGCACCCGTGTAACAAACTGATTATAACATGGTTTGAATTGTTGATTATGGGAAAACATGCTGTGATATCAATATATGCAAAGATGAACAAGGCGACAAAGATTAGCTGGACAAAGAGCCTGGGTAATTCCTGACAAAGGAACAGTATTTTTTTCTTTTCATTCTACATCTAAAATACCATTCCTTCATTAGTATCTCAGATCTGGGAACCAGTATCTTTGGGGTATGACCAGATCAAAGAGTGTCCTTGGGGTATGACCAGATCAAACAGTGTCTTTGGGGTATGACCAGATCAAACAATTAATAAATGTGACCAGCTCCATCTAAATCATGAATAAGTCGGAAACGCTGAGCCTGGCTATTCCACTTCAAAGTGCGCAAAGGAGTGAATTTGGCTGCGATGGCTGATTTTCTGGTGTTGATGTTTGGGAAAGCCCATACAATTGTCTTTCACGTGGTACCTTTGTCTCAAAATGTAATTTTCCAACTTATTCCTGATTTTGATGGAGCGGGTCATTAATATACAATTTATTTAAGCAGCTCTACATGGATTTAGTAGTTACAGCCTACAGCAGACTCCCCTTAACAGAATCACTTCTGGCCAGAGCAGTTTCATTATGTTAAGTGGCTGATTCTCTAAAGTGAATTTTCGATAACATGGAGTGAAGTGGCACTAGTACAGTCTAGTTTTATTTTGTCTATACTAAATCACTGCCTAGTAGCTATGAAATTGTATAAATTAGTATTCTTGAATGACACAACTTAAATCTAGTTACACAAATATTGCAAGGGCTTGTCGACATGGCAACGACTACATTCAATCATATTTCAGTTGATGTTTTCCTGTTTTACGTATTCATTGTATAATCATGTATAATTTTTCGCATCATGAACACTGATCTGTAGTAAAAAAAACTTAGGGTTTTCCAGGAAATTGTTATGTCATGATATCCATCATAAGCTAATGATCGAAATTTCCATTATAAGCTCCACAGTGTGCACATTTCGGCAAAATAAATAGAATAGTTATCCAAAAAGGCTGATAATACTATCCATCAAAAACTTTTCAACTACATAAAATTTTTTAACAACCGACGTGTCATTGAGTATACCAGTACGAAGGTTAGGGGTGTACATATTTTGGTTAGACACAGCAAAAAATTTGGTTAGACACAGCTAAAAATTGAATAGCAAACGTTTTGCGAACAACCTTGACCTTTGCGATGCCATAAAATAGTGCACACAATGCCAATGGCTTGTCAACGTCAGTGTTGTAAAGTAGACGCTCTAGACAAAAGCCATAATTTATGAGCTGTTCATCGCTGACATTTTGAAAACTTATTTGTCTGTGAGAAACTGGATCTCTACATAAATGTGGAGTCAAGATAATATGCAGTTAGGTAAATTTGACTGTTTATGATGGAGATGTTTTGCTTTATGAGCGGTCTAACCTCTAATTGTAAGTTAGGAGCGTTTTTAAGAGTGTTTATGAGCGTTTTTATAATTTGTTCTTAGTGAAACGCAATTTTAAGTTTCGACCATAGCTAAGGGGCAAAATTAATTTTTAAGAGCAAAATCTTGCTTAAGAGGTCATAAGAATGTTAGTGAAATAGTACTGTATTGATTTCGACTTAAAATCTACCCACTCACCTAGTGACCCGATCAGTGGCCTGACAGATGTTGAATACCGGGTGACCAAAGGGCTGACCGGCTGACCGGCTGACCGGCTGACCGGTGGGTTTTATGATGCCTACAAATTCTTCAGTTACTATAAAATGATATAGAAAATAATAGAAGAATAGTCATTTATATCATAGATGCAAAAAACCAACACGATGCAAATAAAAATATAATCATAAATAAATATGTAATTCATCACAGCAGGTAGTTGTCTTTATAAATAGCAAACTCCCAATCATTACATTACGATGCCCATATTTGGATTTAAGGAAATATGACAGACTGCAGTTGTCTGCTAAAAAAAATTTTATTATTGATTTGATATTTGTTGATAAAGTGTTACTTCACAAATAGGGCGCTCTTTACTAAAACAGTCTCGCACGCACGCACGCACGCACGCACGCACGCACGCACGCACGCACGCACACCACACACCAACCAATGCTATGAATATTACAGTTGAACGTCTACACGGACGGTGACTTTGAGGTGATGTTTCCTTACATACCAGAATGTACCAGTCCCTATTCAAAAATAATTTATATGCGGCACTCTGTAGTTATGCTTTTCTGTGGACAATGTGCAGATGTCACATAGATCACAGGAATCATTGTTAGCAGCTGTTAAGGCACATTCCTCTTGTATGCTCACTATTTATTCCCATACTCAGACACATGACTTCCTAGGTTTACTGTTTGGCTGTCATTTGGTGAGGAGCCATACGTGCAGGATACCAGGCTTGATAGAAAAATGCATGTTCTGCAGTAAAGCTGTTACATACTCAGGGACTCCCCAACCAATGTAGTCGTGTTCACAATGACTGACCTGTGTTTTAGTTAGAAAATTATTAGGAAATATTAAAGCTACAAAATCAGATTTTTTTTCCCCTTAAGATCATGTTATATATAACATAATTAGGGGCGATTATATTATATCAATTCCAGTTCCAATTACACTACAATTACAGCATATTAATTCCAATTCCAACTTAAAAAATTCCAATTCTAAAATACCAATTCCAATTATCAATTCCATATCAAAATAACAGTATGTGAACATTTAATTTAATTTCTGCATATTATGGTAGGCCTACGTCACGACAAATAGATGTGATATATATGCAACGTATATTTTATTGATTATTTGTAGTGAATAATTAGAGTTAAAAAATTACATAATGTGATTGGAAAAGTAATTGAAAATACAATTCCAGTTACTTTTGTGGAATTGGAATTGGCGTACTAGGAATTCCTTGTACTTGCTACTTGGTAATAAAACGTATCTTATCTTATATTCCAGTTGAAACAGTCAAATTATAGTTCACTAAGACACCCGTGCATGGCGAAGATGTCAGGCTACATGAACTGAAAACAGGCTGTGGTGCAACGTTAATTTACCCAACAATATTCAGGAAATATATGGGTGCCTGGCAAAATGCATATTTATGGGGGTCTGACCCTCCCCCAGTCCCTGTTTCTGCACACTAAAAAAATCAGCTATATTTTAATAATTATTATAGCTGCAAGTTTTTTAAGTATGCAGAGGCTGACATCTTGTGGCACAATGTTCCAACTCATAGCAAATATTCTTAGCCTCTTTATACAGTTGTGCAAAACGTAACAAATCATGGCCTCATTATGCAGCTTCATTTGAATAACTGCAGTTATTTTCAGTGACCTGGCAGTCCTGCATGTGTTGCTAGGCACACTGGCTGCGCCAACATGATCTAGAGTATAACTGCCAGCTATAAATTCTGCCAAAAAAAGGTGCACACTGGCTGAATCCCATCCTAGCTGTGGAGCATGCCTCAGTAAACATCACCAGACACTTGTGAGTGCTTCCATTGGCTGACCCGATTATTGACCAATCATACAGCAGTAGCAGCATCGGCAAGGCTATAATGTATTTACAACCTTGACCTAGCAAGACGACAACAAACCCATTGACTTTGATGACAGGACTTACACTCATGTCATGATATTAATAGCAAATGGCATATTTGATTTGCCCCTGTTTGTGAACATAGATCGTGTATATTTAAACTAAGCAGGTTTTTTGTAACTTGTCATGGTCATGGGATGTCCTATATCTAGATATAATAATTTTTTTAGGGTTTGGCTGCAATTTGTCAGAAGATTTGAAGTGTTCTTTGGTTTATCTCCTCTAGTAATGTTGTAAAATAACATTTGTGAGTATTCATGCAATAACTTGGCATGCTTCCAGGATATATCAAGTTTTTTTCATATACAATTATATTCTGTATGAGAACTCATTTGTCTTGAAGAATGAGTATTCCAGTTAGAAATGAATGAATTAATCAATCCTTTATTCCAACACACAATTACGATACAATAAATGAACATTGCTGTGTGACTAGGGATTGTCTGCACATTTCTTTTCCAGGGAGCATTTGTTAATTGCCACATTTGTTTTTTTTTCTGGCACTGGATGCCACTGACTGGTAAACAACAAAACCTAAGGGACTATGTCCAAATGTCACATGGTTTCTGTAAATTGTACATTGTTGACTTAGAAGTTAGAACCAATTTATCATGTATAAAACATTAATTATTTTATTAAATAATCTGTGTAATATTATATTAAAATGTTACCTTTCCAAGAAAAATAGTAACAAAGATATAAATTTTTATTGATGAAATCGGGTGCAGTTAAATATTCCTTAAATTATTTGCCATCTTTAAAATGTTTAGTCCAATAATACTAATAATCCCTAATGCTATGATAATAATACGTTTTAATAATATGATAATGCCAGTAGTATTAATAATATGCACATAAACCCGAGAATCAGGAATCAGTATTTTCTACCAGAATTTTCTTTGTCATTTGGTTAGTTTTGTTTGGCTACATAAATGGTTCATTGCCCTTGGGGTACGTGTCCTAACCTGACGTTTGTTGCTCCGTTAGCAGCCACACGCATTGCAAGCACTAGCAGTAAGTACCAGTTCGCCTTGTAAGATGTAAAAAAAGATAACGCCATTTCCCGCTTTCTGCCACTCCAACAATGCCAGGTAACAGAAGTCGGTCAGCTGTAACGAAATGGCGGGAATTTAGACTTATGAAAACCGTGTATGTAAATAATTCAAATGTGTATCCATTGTTAATGTACTGTTTTCCAGATTACTATGCCATGGCATGTCTCACTGAAGGATTCATGCTGTCGTAGCTTCCTTGATTGAGTAATGTTTTTTCCAAAACATTTTGTGATTTTAGAAAAATATAATGCCATGTTTTTTTTCATTTTCATTCCAGACATCAATATGATTTGTCATAACACGACATGAACAGTACTAAATAAGTGTAGTTATTATTTTAATATTAATCATTCCATGCATAAGAAAGGTACAACATTGCGTGTGTGCATCAACATCCATGTTCACAGATCACTTCCTTTATTGATTTAATAATGAATTCCTTTATTTCCACACCATGGTAGGACAAAACAGTTGAGTATATATAGTAAGGACATGATTAGTCAAAGGTTCAAACTTCAAAGCATTATATCCCTTCGTGTCAGTAGAATTGTTGTTGATTCATGCAAACCTAAACAGGTCCTATACCAAGAGTGTAACTGGGCCTTCACTGGCATTAATCTTCCCAAACTGGTTGTGCAGGGATGCGCCCTTTCTGACAGTTTCCATGTGACCAATGATGTTAGACATGGTGGAATACTCTGCCCTTATCTGTGTCCGTGGATCACTTGAGCAAGTCATCAAATAACTGCTCCCAGGATGCATTGCAAGTAAGACTCCATGATGAGTGCAGTGTTTTATATGGTGTGCTGGCCTTTGTATCGGCGGCTGCCGATTCATAATGCTTCCTGCCGATTCAGTTAGCCAAAATGTGCAAGTTATTGGCCCCACCTCGCCAATAACGGCTGGGTCGGACTCTATTAGTGATGTGCATTACTTACTAATGCATGTACTTACTAATCTTTGCTAGTTTAACATAAAATACATTTGTGACATACTACTTCTTCCTTGTCAGCGACAGATTGCTAGCAAGGCAAAGGATAAGTCTGCACATGCAAGGGAAACCCATGTATGCATTTGTAACATGGATGCCTATTGGATGATTCACATTTAATGACGTCAGTATCTTGGGGAATACTGGGAAACATCAAAGCAAAGATGGCGGATGAAGTTGCGAGCAACATAGTTCGACATTTTTGGAAGGGTATTAGTTATTACGCTAATTTATTTCATACTGGTGATATTAAGGAGGCAGACAATCCGATTGACAATGTAATCTGCAGACATTCTGATTAATGTGATGTTTGGCTGTGGAAGTGCACAGTGCTACAGACAATGTTAGTGCCAGTGGAAGCTTGCACGAAACGTCGGCATCAAACATAATAATGATGATACTTTCAACGATTGTGTTTCGGAAACAAAATTAATATTTAAATGTTTATTAAATTCATTACTTTAGCATATTGGTCTGCTAGTTATAAGAAATGAATGACAATATTTGGTATGGTTTATATTTATTTAATTCTAAATTCTAAAAGCCGTGTCTGTTTTAGTTTTACACACAAAAACTTTGTTGTTTTGTTTTATTACGTATATTTATATTTTATGCATTTTGTGGGACCAGTTCAAACTCACCTGGGCTGGTGCAAAATGAAACTGGGCCAGTTAAAAACAAAATCTGAGCCAGTTAATTTTTTTATAAAAACAGCAAATACTTTATCCTTAGGTACTTTATTTGAAGTTATAATTACTTATTATTTTGCATTATAAATATATAATGCTAACTTTTGTTCTACATTTTATTGTGCTGAGCTGTCCCAGGATATACAAACATCTGTGGTACTGAATTCTGGTTTGTTCTGAAACATTTCATAGCCCTAGCCTAGAGTACACATACCCGTCACAATTTTACAACAGCTATTGAAGTGGCTCAGCGGCTGGCTATTTTTGGTGTGACATATATTAATAGAACAGCACTGCTGATATGTTGTTTTCTCCAGGTTTATGTAGACGGAGGCAAACATGCTGAAGCACATTCCATGTTGATAACCATGCACTCCTTTATGTCTATCAGCAGTGACATTTCCTGTTTTCGTGCCTTTGGACAAAGTTCAACAGTGCTGCTATAGTATGCAGACGTTCAACACATCAACATTTCATGCTGTTGATAATATCAGACACATATTTTTTTGCTGTTAACTTAGTGATCTCCTCTTTCTCTCAGCTGTTGTCTTCCTTGGTAGTGTCATGTTGCTGTTGTTTACTCATCGGGTTTTTACGCCCGGACTCGAGACAATAGGGATGGGTTCTGTAGTGCAGACAATAGGGATGGGTTCTGTAGGGCAGACAGTAGGGATGGGTTCTGTAGGGCAGACAGTAGGGATGGGTTCTGTAGTACAGACAATAGGGATGGGTTCTGTAGTACAGACAATAGGGATGGGTTCTGTAGGGCAGACAATAGGGATGGGTTCTGTAGTACAGACAATAGGGATGGGTTCTGTAGGGCAGACAGTAGGGATGGGTTCTGTAGTACAGACAATAGGGATGGGTTCTGTAGGGCAGACAGTAGGGATGTGTTCTGTAGTACAGACAATAGGGATGGGTTCTGTAGTACAGACAATATGGATGTGTTCTGTAGTACAGACAATAGGGATGGGTTCTGTAGTGCAGACAATAGGGGTGTGTTCTGTAGTACAGACAATAGGGATGGGTTCTGTAGGGCAGACAGTAGGGATGGGTTCTGTAGTACAGACAATAGGGATGGGTTCTGTAGGGCAGACAGTAGGGATGTGTTCTGTAGTACAGACAATAGGGATGGGTTCTGTTGTACAGACAATAGGGATGGGTTCTGTAGGGCAGACAGTAGGGATGGGTTCTGTAGTACAGACAATAGGGATGGGTTCTGTAGTACAGACAATAGGGATGGGTTCTGTAGGGCAGACAATAGGGATGGGTTCTGTAGGGCAGACAGTAGGGATGGGTTCTGTAGTACAGACAATAGGGATGGGTTCTGTAGTGCAGACAGTAGGGATGGGTTTTGTAGTACAGACAATAGAGATGGGTTCTGTAGTACAGACAATAGGGATGGATTCTGTAGTACAGACAATAGGGATGGGTTCTGTAGTGCAGACAATAGGGATGTGTTCTGTAGTACAGACAATAGGGATGGGTTCTGTAGGGCAGACAGTAGGGATGGGTTCTGTAGTACAGACAATAGGGATGGGTTCTGTAGGGCAGACAGTAGGGATGGGTTCTGTAGTACAGACAATAGGGATGGGTTATGTAGAGCAGACAGTAGGGATGGGTTCTGTAGTACAGACAATAGGGATGGGTTCTGTAGGGCAGACAGTAGGGATGGGTTCTGTAGTACAGACAATAGGGATGGGTTCTGTAGGGCAGACAGTAGGGATGGGTTCTGTAGTGCAGACAGTAGGGATGGGTTCTGTAGTGCAGACTGTAGGGATGGGTTCTGTAGTGCAGACAATAGGGATGGGTTTTGTAGTGCAGACAATAGGGATGGGTTCTGTAGTGCAGACAGTAGGGATGGGTTATGTAGTGCAGACAATAGGGATGGGTTCTGTAGTGCAGACAATAGGGATGGGTTCTGTAGTGCAGACAATAGGGATGGGTTCTGTAGTGCAGACAATAGGGATGGGTTCTGTAGTGCAGACAATAGGGATGGGTTTTGTAGTACAGACAGTAGGGATGGGTTTTGTAGTACAGACAATAGGGATGGGTTCTGTAGTGCAGACTGTAGGGATGGGTTCTGTAGTGCAGACAATATGGATGGGTTTTGTAGTACAGACAATAGGGATGGGTTCTGTAGTGCAGACAGTAGGGATGGGTTCTGTAGTGCAGACAATAGGGATGGGTTCTGTAGTGCAGACAATAGGGATGGGTTCTGTAGTGCAGACAATAGGGATGGGTTCTGTAGTGCAGACAATAGGGATGGGTTTTGTAGTACAGACAATAGGGATGGGTTCTGTAGTGCAGACTGTAGGGATGGGTTCTGTAGTGCAGACAATAGGGATGGGTTCTGTAGTACAGACAATAGGGATGGGTTCTGTAGTGCAGACAGTAGGGATGGGTTCTGTAGTGCAGACTGTAGGGATGGGTTCTGTAGTGCAGACAATAGGGATGGGTTTTGTAGCACAGACAATAGGGATGGGTTCTGTAGTGCAGACAGTAGGGATGGGTTCTGTAGTGCAGGCAATAGGGATGGGTTCTGTAGTGCAGACAATAGGGGTGGGTTCTGTAGTACAGACAATAGGGATGGGTTCTGTAGTGCAGACAATAGGGATGGGTTCTGTAGTGCAGACTGTAGGGGTGGGTTCTGTAGTGCAGACTGTAGGGGTGGGTTCTGTAGTGCAGACAATAGGGATGGGTTTTGTAGTACAGACAGTAGGGATGGGTTCTGTAGTGCAGACAGTAGGGATGGGTTTTGTAGTACAGACAATAGGGATGGGTTCTGTAGTGCAGACTGTAGGGATGGGTTCTGTAGTGCAGACAGTAGGGATGGGTTTTGTAGTACAGACAGTAGGGATGGGTTCTGTAGTGCAGACAGTAGGAATGGGTTCTGTAGTGCAGACAGTAGGGATGGGTTTTGTAGTACAGACAATAAGGATGGGGTCTGTAGTGCAGACAATAGGAATGGGTTCTGTAGTGCAGACAATAGGGATGGGGTCTGTAGTGCAGACAATAGGAATGGGTTCTGTAGTGCAGACAATAGGGATGGGTTCTGTAGTACAGACAATAGGGATGGGTTCTGTAGTGCAGACTGTAGGGATGGGTTCTGTAGTGCAGACAATAGGGATGGGTTTTGTAGTACAGACAATAGGGATGGGTTCTGTAGTGCAGACTGTAGGGATGGGTTCTGTAGTGCAGACAATAGGGATGGGTTTTGTAGTACAGATAATAGGGATGGGTTCTGTAGTACAGACAATAGGGATGGGTTCTGTAGTGCAAACAAAAGGGATGGGTTCTGTAGTGCAGACAATAGGGATGGGTTCTGTAGTGCAGACAATAGGGATGGGTTCTGTAGTGCAGACAATAGGGATGGGTTTTGTAGTACATACAATAGGGATGGGTTCTGTAGTGCAGACTGTAGGGATGGGTTTTGTAGTACAGACAATAGAGATGGGTTCTGTAGTACAGACAATAGGGATGGATTCTGTAGTACAGACAATACGGATGGGTTCTGTAGTGCAGACAATAGGGATGTGTTCTGTAGTACAGACAATAGGGATGGGTTCTGTAGGGCAGACAGTAGGGATGGGTTCTGTAGTACAGACAATAGGGATGGGTTCTGTAGGGCAGACAGTAGGGATGGGTTCTGTAGTACAGACAATAGGGATGGGTTCTGTAGTGCAGACAGTAGGGATGGGTTCTGTAGTACAGACAATAGGGATGGGTTCTGTAGGGCAGACAGTAGGGATGGGTTCTGTAGTGCAGACAGTAGGGATGGGTTCTGTAGTGCAGACTGTAGGGATGGGTTCTGTAGTGCAGACAATAGGGATGGGTTTTGTAGTGCAGACAATAGGGATGGGTTCTGTAGTGCAGACAGTAGGGATGGGTTATGTAGTGCAGACAATAGGGATGGGTTCTGTAGTGCAGACAATAGGGATGGGTTCTGTAGTGCAGACAATAGGGATGGGTTCTGTAGTGCAGACAATAGGGATGGGTTCTGTAGTGCAGACAATAGGGATGGGTTCTGTAGTGCAGACAATAGGGATGGGTTTTGTAGTACAGACAGTAGGGATGGGTTTTGTAGTACAGACAATAGGGATGGGTTCTGTAGTGCAGACTGTAGGGATGGGTTCTGTAGTGCAGACAATATGGATGGGTTTTGTAGTACAGACAATAGGGATGGGTTCTGTAGTGCAGACAGTAGGGATGGGTTCTGTAGTGCAGACAATAGGGATGGGTTCTGTAGTGCAGACAATAGGGATGGGTTCTGTAGTGCAGACAATAGGGATGGGTTCTGTAGTGCAGACAATAGGGATGGGTTTTGTAGTACAGACAATAGGGATGGGTTCTGTAGTGCAGACTGTAGGGATGGGTTCTGTAGTGCAGACAATAGGGATGGGTTCTGTAGTACAGACAATAGGGATGGGTTCTGTAGTGCAGACAGTAGGGATGGGTTCTGTAGTGCAGACTGTAGGGATGGGTTCTGTAGTGCAGACAATAGGGATGGGTTTTGTAGCACAGACAATAGGGATGGGTTCTGTAGTGCAGACAGTAGGGATGGGTTCTGTAGTGCAGGCAATAGGGATGGGTTCTGTAGTGCAGACAATAGGGGTGGGTTCTGTAGTACAGACAATAGGGATGGGTTCTGTAGTGCAGACAATAGGGATGGGTTCTGTAGTGCAGACTGTAGGGGTGGGTTCTGTAGTGCAGACTGTAGGGGTGGGTTCTGTAGTGCAGACAATAGGGATGGGTTTTGTAGTACAGACAGTAGGGATGGGTTCTGTAGTGCAGACAGTAGGGATGGGTTTTGTAGTACAGACAATAGGGATGGGTTCTGTAGTGCAGACTGTAGGGATGGGTTCTGTAGTGCAGACAGTAGGGATGGGTTTTGTAGTACAGACAGTAGGGATGGGTTCTGTAGTGCAGACAGTAGGAATGGGTTCTGTAGTGCAGACAGTAGGGATGGGTTTTGTAGTACAGACAATAAGGATGGGGTCTGTAGTGCAGACAATAGGAATGGGTTCTGTAGTGCAGACAATAGGGATGGGGTCTGTAGTGCAGACAATAGGAATGGGTTCTGTAGTGCAGACAATAGGGATGGGTTCTGTAGTGCAGACAATAGGGATGGGTTCTGTAGTACAGACAATAGGGATGGGTTCTGTAGTGCAGACTGTAGGGATGGGTTCTGTAGTGCAGACAATAGGGATGGGTTTTGTAGTACAGACAATAGGGATGGGTTCTGTAGTGCAGACTGTAGGGATGGGTTCTGTAGTGCAGACAATAGGGATGGGTTTTGTAGTACAGATAATAGGGATGGGTTCTGTAGTACAGACAATAGGGATGGGTTCTGTAGTGCAAACAAAAGGGATGGGTTCTGTAGTGCAGACAATAGGGATGGGTTCTGTAGTGCAGACAATAGGGATGAGTTCTGTAGTGCAGACAATAGGGATGGGTTTTGTAGTACATACAATAGGGATGGGTTCTGTAGTGCAGACTGTAGGGATGGGTTTTGTAGTACAGACAATAGGGATGGGTTCTGTAGTGCAGACTGTAGGGATGGGTTCTGTAGTGCAGACAATAGGGATGGGTTCTGTAGTGCAGACAATAGGGATGGGTTCTGTAGTGCAGACAATAGGGATGGGTTATGTAGTGCAGACAATAGGGATGGGTTCTGTAGTACAGACAATAGGGATGGGTTCTGTAGTGCAGACTGTAGGGATGGGTTCTGTAGTGCAGACAATTAGGATGGGTTTTGTAGTACAGACAATAGGGATGGGTTCTGTAGTGCAGACTGTAGGGATGGGTTCTGTAGTGCAGACAATAGGGATGGGTTTTGTAGTACAGACAATAGGGATGGGTTCTGTAGTACAGACAATAGGGATGGGTTCTGTAGTACAGACAATAGGGATGGGTTCTGTAGTGCAAACAAAAGGGATGGGTTCTGTAGTACAGACAATAGGGATGGGTTCTGTAGTGCAGACAATAGGGATGGGTTCTGTAGTGCAGACAATAGGGATGGGTTTTGTAGTACAGACAATAGGGATGGGTTCTGTAGTGCAAACAAAAGGGATGGGTTCTGTAGTGCAGACAGTAGGGATGGGTTCTGTAGTGCAGACAATAGGGATGGGTTCTGTAGTGCAGACAATAGTGATGGGTTCTGTAGTGCAGACAGTAGGGATGGGTTCTGTAGTGCAGACAGTAGGGATGGGTTCTGTAGTACAGACAATAGGGATGGGTTCTGTAGTGCAAACAAAAGGGATGGGTTCTGTAGTACAGACAATAGGGATGGGTTCTGTAGTGCAGACTGTAGGGATGGGTTCTGTAGTGCAGACAGTAGGGATGGGTTCTGTAGTGCAGACAATAGGGATGGGTTGGGGATAAAGCATTAAAAGACCAAATTAAAATATGACTTGCAGCGTATGAATGATCATTGTATTACACAAAACAACCTGCTCATTCATGGCTTATATTTTTTGGGATTGTCAAGAACAATACTTTTTGATGCCATTTTAATATTTAACTACCAATGTCATGTTTGGCTACTTTTGAGATATATGATCTAAAGTTTGTGTGAAATTATTTTTATATGCAAAGATATCCAAATTTGGTAGACTTGTTCCTTGTGTCAGTAGTGACTCTACTGGAGCTAGAACCGCCATCTAGCGACATTCACAGAGACGTCCCATCTAGGGACACCAAATACTGTATAATTCCACAGCCCAATGACACCAAACACTGAATAATACCTTGGGCCAATGACACCAAACACTGACTAATTCCTTGGGCCAATGACACCAAACACTGACTAATTCCTTGGGCCAATGACACCAAATACTACATCTAAGTCTTCAGTGCATGTACACAAAACACTGTAATTATTATTTCACAGTTCTTTACCAGGCCTTGTCACCTAGTTACCCTGACAACTGTAGCACCATGTCCTGATTGAAGACATTAATTATAATTATTTTCAAGTATTAATCCAAGGCAGGTATGCACTGGTAAAAATGGGTCTAACTGAATAAAAACTTTAACTTCTCAGTAGGGTATAGGACACTGAACTGGGGTGTCTTAAAACTGCTTGACTTTAACCAGATGTAAGAAGACAACAAGGCTGCCATCCAAGACAACAAAGCTGCCAAGGCAACAAGGCTGCCATCCAAGACAACAAGGCAACAAGGCTGCCATCCAAGACAACAAGGCTGCCAAGGCAGCTTTCCAAGACAACAAGGCTGCCATCCAAGACAACAAGGCTGCCATCCAAGGCTGCCAAGGCAACAAGGCTGCCATCCAAGACAACAAGGCTGCCAAGGCAACAAGGCTGCCATCCAAGACAACAAGGCTGCCAAGGCAACAAGGCTGCCATCCAAGACAACAAGGCTGCCATCCAAGGCAACAAGGCTGCCAAGGCAACAAGGCTGCCATCCAAGACAACAAGGCTGCCGAGGCAACAAGCTGCAGATAGCATGTGGACAAGGAACCCATTGGCTGTCAGATGGTCTCAAAACAACACTGATGTCATTTACGCTCAGACCCCTCCCCCCACAACTGTGGATTACGTCAACCTGTGTCATGTGTAATTTCAACAACCTGTTGACACTCTTCAGCCACTATAACACAAAACTGTTGACACTCTTCAGCCACTATAACACAAAACTGTTGACACTCTTCAGCCACTATAACACAAAACTGTTGACACTCTTCAGCCACTATAACACAAAACTGTTGACACTCTTCAGCCACTATAACACAAAACTGCAACACGTGTTTCAAGTCAGTGTCCTTATGAAAGTTCTATGATCAGAAAATAAACAATGCTTTTGGAATAAATATACCGATATGTGATATCACTAACCGAAACAGCTGCTAACCCCAGTCCCCCCTCCCCCTGACACCAATGTTATGTAGTGTGTTACATCAATGTTTTGACATCCTCCCTTAACAAGTGTCCCACATTATTCATATGTGTGGCCTGGTTATGTATTGATGGCTACATAGATAATACAACACATTTAGACCATTCCCAATTCCAGTGTTGTGCATAATATGCTGCTAACATTGGTTGTCGAAGTAGTTTGCTTGTTCTTAGTTCATAATTCATATTATTGTTTGATGCTGGGCCAGATTATTTTATGATGTTTGTAGTAAACAGCACTTCTAATATAAGACTGCCTGACACACTTCAGTTGTTGACACAGACTGTTGATGGAAGGGGAAAAACTGCAAGTCAGCCTCTGTAGAAGTTAGTAAACACTATAAAATAGGACATATTCATAGAGCAGTTTAGCAGGTTTGACAAACATACGCAGTTGCATAAAATTGTCTGCTAGCCAACATTTTTATTTCAAAGCTGTAAACATGGCGTAAACATGTCTGATTTAAATATTGGTGCAGATTGTCAACATCAATACTACTAATTTTGTCAATATTTTGCAGTCTCAAATCGAAAGCTGTATTTTGTCAACTGAATTGGCGTGTGAGATTCTGTCTTGTTGGGTAAGCTTGGATATTTTTGGCGAAATGTATTCCTAATTGAATACGACTATCCAAGCATCCGCCTAAATTAAATATCCCACTAAACATTACGTAGACAAGCCACAACAATCATGGCGATTGGTGATCCCTGGTGACTTGATTTGGAATTCAGATAGGTGACTCGAGACTTGACTTGCAACTTGACTTGACTTTAACGTCAATGATTTGAGACTTTACTTTAATTTGACTTGCCATTTTATGACTTACCAACAAGTTTGCCAGTTGGGAAAGGCTGCATCTTTCACAGAAGGAACAATTCCATAATATCTGATTTTGGTACGTTTTACCACTGGTGGTGCCATCTGCTGAATGGGTGGTGAACTAACATTTTATATGCAAAAGCTGTTAATTTTGTGGTAATGTTATGATACGGTTTCTGAAGAAGAACCAAACTAAAACACCTGAAATTTACTGGGGGTGACACAAGTCATTTGACCTATTGGGTTGCTGTATGTGTTTTCTGGTAAATTACTGTACAAGCCAGATTCTTGTAAGTGGAATAGCGGAAACTCGGATCGAAAATTAGCTTCTGTATTATTCTGTTAATGGATTCTAGTGGAAATGCACCGCTTTTCTGTGTTTCTTTTCGTCTTAATGCACAGCTTCTGACAGCTGTAGAGAGGTTGATGTCCACACCCTTGGAGAGAGGAAGTTCTTCATGAATATCTTGCGGATCAGTGTTTACTCATTATGTAACGGTTCACACTATTTAACAGGATACTTGTTGAGTTTGAAGAGCAGCATGTGAAGTTGTGTACTATAGATGAGAGGCGTCTGTCAGCTTGTGTCGTGTCAGGCTGCTCCTGTCGTACTCCAGCTTGTGTCGTGTCATGCTGCTCCTGTCACACTCCAGCTTGTGTCGTGTCAGGCTGCTCCTGTCACACTCCAGCTTGTGTCGTGTCAGGCTGCTCCTGTCACACTCCAGCTTGTGTCGTGTCAGGCTGCTCCTGTCACACTCCAGCTTGTGTCGTGTCAGGCTGCTCCTGTCACACTCCAGCTTGTGTCTTGTCAGGCTGCTCCTGTCATACTACAGCTTGTGTCGTGCTGCTCCTGTCACACTCCAGCTTGTGTCGTGTCAGGCTGCTCCTGTCATACTACAGCTTGTGTCGTGCTGCTCCTGTCACACTCCAGCTTGTGTCGTGTCAGGCTGCTCCTGTCACACTCCAGCTTGTGTCGTGTCAGGCTGCTCCTGTCATACTACAGCTTGTGTCGTGCTGCTCCTGTCACACTCCAGCTTGTGTCGTGTCAGGCTGCTCCTGTCACACTCCAGCTTGTGTCATGTCAGGCTGCTCCTGTCACACTCCAGCTTGTGTTGTGTCAGGCTGCTCCTGTCACACTCCAGCTTGTGTCATGTCAGGCTGCTCCTGTCACACTCCAGCTTGTGTCATGTCAGGCTGCTCCTGTCACACTCCAGTTTGCTGTACTTATTTAACAAGACTGCCTTCCAAAGCAACATGTTTCAGATGGTAAGTGGAAGGAAGGAAGCCTTTGGTTTATCTAGTGTCCAACAGTTGTTCATCATGTGTTATGTGGTGGTGTACTGCACTGTGCTCCTCCTGTGTTTCATGCGGAAGCAGTTGACCTGTGTAAAGTAATATACAAAATCTGGGTTATTTTGAGTAACAGTAATTTGAAAAATATCTTATTAACAGCAGTCTTAATATTTTTCCTGTAGTTTCAAGTTCCCCTTGAACAAGTTATTCTTGTGGTGTCATTATCATAAAACATTTGTTTTTGATTTACTATTCCTTCTTTGTTGTAAACAAATTCTTGTTGCATGACCAGCCAGATACGTGTAAGGAATTCCTTGTGTACAATGCACTCAGTTTCGTTGCACAGGTCACATATGCACAGTTTCAAAAAAATCTCTGGAAGCCTCACACCATTAAAAAAATTGCTCCTCAGAAAAAGGAAGTGTTTTCGTTTGGCCTCGGGAAAAGTAATTGGAATGATCTTGATTTGTGCTGGTGTTGTCATAGTAACAACTCCTTCATAGGTTGTAACTACATTCTTGCATTCAAACAGTTGAGTGAAGATCAATTTTGTTGTATACAAGTGTTCTTTGAATATAACCTGGCAGTCCAACCACCACATAAAGGTAACTTCTTATAAAATTATAGCACAGTCTCCAGTCCAGTTCTCCTCCCCCCATCCTCCCCCCCAGGCAAACCTGTTCCTCCCAACACTAACTTGACTTCTCTGGAAAGCATTCAGCCATGCTGCGGTTACTGCACAATGATTCATTCACACATATCAATGACTGTCTATAGTCAGGTACTCATTTATACAGCTGAGTAAACTGAGGCAATATGGAGTGAACTAAATTGGTCAAGTTTCAAAACGGCAACTAGAGGATTCAAACCACAGTCCTGTCAACTGAGTCCAATCATCAATGCTGTACTCTGGCACGTGATAGAAAAAAATTCACAAAAAGAAAAGCATTTTTTTCTTCTTCAAAACTAGTTACTGGTACTGTTTGTCAACAATTTAATATGAATAAAACCAATATTTATTTAAAATGTTCATCCAAGAAAAGTTTAATGCACTAAACTTTAAAATATAAATCTCATTAGGGCTATTGTAGAACAACATGTTAAATAACTTGTGTAATGTGGTTGTATGAGGAACTATTATAGTAGTTAGGGTAATAATTCATAGGCTCATTGGATTCTCGTTTACTTCATAATTTCTCGCTTGGCTTACTGGAAGTTTTGTAGCATTGGTAAATAGACATAGTGGCATAGCCTAATTTCATGATTAATGATTATTTTTTATTTAATTGAAAGCAAGACATCACAGTAATGGCATCTCAAGTTTTATATAATGTTAATGAAATATGCCATTGCTATGCCTGTTTGCCATTTAAGCTACTTGGCAACACAGATTTACCGAGGTAGGAACGTTTCTCTTGTGAGACACTGATGTTTAACACTTGGAGAAAAACTAATGGTGTCACAGAATACCAGCCAGGTCAGTTTTGTACACCATTTCATCAATGCGTTTCATGGGGGATGTTTGGCTTCTTGAAAAATCAGCCATAATGTTGGCCATCTTGTCTGCTGTTTGGTAGAATGTTTGGTAGAATGGTGGCTATTCAGCACTGCTATGAATACATTCACCAGGGACTTAAATAAGAAAGCCTCAGAAACAATTTTTTTTTAAATTGGCAATAGTAGACTTCCCACCAGAAAGAAGGACACCTTAAATTGAGAGGGTATGGTGACATTAATGGACAGAGGAAGATAGATACAAATTGTGGGTCAGTAGGTTTCACCACTGAACATGTCTCCAAATGGTGGTGGATTTATTTAAAGATATATATATATATATATTGATACAGTTTTCTAAACCCAATATATATATATAAAACTGTATCAATAAATACACATTGATTGAGAGAAGACACAAGAAGGAGGAGCTTTAAAGGTGCCTCATACCTTGGTCATTGCCTACCGCACAAAGAGTATACTAACTTCCTCTTGTGCGTGTGACAGTGACAATGGGGAGGCACCAATGACGTCACACATCAGTTGTCAACATCCTGGTGACATTGAGAAGTATCGCCAACATTAGGTATTTTAGGTCATAAGCGTCATGTTTTGCATTTTCCAGGTGAGTGTTTAAACAAAGTCTTAAACATGTTTTCAGTGATATGTCAAACTTTTGAAGGAGTGGTTTAATCACTGGCATCAAAAGCAAACAAATGATAATGAATAAATAAGGGTTTTATAATTGTTTGATTGGAATATAATTAGGATAAAAACATGTTTTGCAGAAATAAAAGTAAGGTGAAAAAACTTGTTCGCTGGACTAATTTGTCAGTGTTGCTTGATTCCCTATCTCCATAATAGATGGCGCTGTCGTTGTAGCGGTAGCTTTAACATGTCTACTTTACGTACCAGAGTTCTGTGTTCAAGACCAGACCAGGCGTGGTACTATGGTGTCAAAATCTGGTTCTCAACATTAATGTCAGTCCCGCTTCGTTATTTGTGGATGTAAAAATCTACAATGGTAATCATCATTCAGATGTACTAAAATACTCTTGTAAATCAGTTGCATAATTACATTACAATCTGCGACGTTAACTTCCAAAATGCCAGCAGACCACCGTCAGTGTCAGCATACAATGAATGGCTTAGCATAATATTCTGAAAAGGGCTCATTTGAATGAGACCTCACAAGACCATCAGATTCTAGTAGCCACAACATATACAGACTAGTTGAATGAGGCCTCACAAGACCATCAGATTCTAGTAACCACAACATATACAGACTAGTTGAATGAGGCCCCACAAGACCATCAGATTCTAGTAGCCACAACATATATACAGACTAGTTGAATGAGGCCACACGAGACCATCAGATTCTAGTAGCCACAACATATACAGACTAGTTGAATGAGACCTCACAAGACCATCAGATTCTAGTAACCACAACATATACAGACTAGTTGAATGAGGCCACACAATACCATCAGATTCTAGTAGCCACAACACATACAGACTAGTTGAATGAGGCCACACAATACCATCAGATTCTAGTAGCCACAACACATACAGACTAGTTGAATGAGGCCTCACAAGACCATCAGATTCTAGTAGCCACAACATATACAGACTAGTTGAATGAGGCCACACAATACCATCAGATTCTAGTAGCCACAACATATTATACAGACTAGTTGAATGAGGCCTCACAAGACCATCAGATTCTAGTAGCCACAACACATACAGACTAGTTGAATGAGGCCACACAATACCATCAGATTCTAGTAGCCACAACACATACAGACTAGTTGAATGAGACCTCACAAGACCATCAGATTCTAGTAACCACAACACATACAGACTAGTTGAATGAGGCCACACAATACCATCAGATTCTAGTAGCCACAACACATACAGACTAGTTGAATGAGACCTCACAAGACCATCAGATTCTAGTAACCACAACACATACAGACTAGTTGAATGAGACCTCACAATACCATCAGATTCTAGTAACCACAACATATATACAGACTAGTTGAATGAGACCTCACGAGACCATCAGATTCTATTAGCCACAACACATACAGACTAGTTGAATGAGGCCTCACAAGACCATCAGATTCTAGTAGCCACAACACATACAGACTAGTTGAATGAGGCCACACAAGACCATCAGATTCTAGTAGCCACAACATATACAGACTAGTTGAATGAGACCTCACAAAACCATCAGATTCTAGTAGCCACAACATATACAGACTAGTTGAATGAGGCCTCACGAGACCATCAGATTCTAGTAGCCACAACATATACAGACTAGTTGAATGAGGCCACACGAGACCATCAGATTCTAGTAGCCACAACATATACAGACTAGTTGAATGAGGCCTCACAAGACCATCAGATTCTAGTAGCCACAACACATACAGACTAGTTGAATGAGGCCACACGAGACCATCAGATTCTAGTAGCCACAACACATACAGACTAGTTGAATGAGGCCTCACAAGACCATCAGATTCTAGTAGTCACAACACATACAGACTAGTTGAATGAGGCCACACCAGACCATCAGATTCTAGTAGCCACAACACATACAGACTAGTTGAATGAGGCCTCACAAGACCATCAGATTCTAGTAGTCACAACACATACAGACTAGTTGAATGAGGCCACACCAGACCATCAGATTCTAGTAGCCACAACATATACAGACTAGTTGAATGAGGCCTCACAAGACCATCAGATTCTAGTAGCCACAACATATACAGACTAGTTGAATGAGGCCTCACAAGACCATCAGATTCTAGTAGCCACAACATATACAGACTAGTTGAATGAGGCCTCACAAGACCATCAGATTCTAGTAGCCACAACATATACAGACTAGTTGAATGAGACCTCACAAGACCATCAGATTCTAGTAACCACAACATATATATAGACTAGTTGAATGAGGCCTCACAAGACCATCAGATTCTAGTAGCCACAACATATACAGACTAGTTGAATGAGACCTCACAAGACCATCAGATTCTAGTAACCACAACATATATACAGACTAGTTGAATGAGGCCTCACAAGACCATCAGATTCTAGTAGCCACAACATATACAGACTAGTTGAATGAGGCCTCACAAGACCATCAGATTCTAGTAGCCACAACATATACAGACTAGTTGAATGAGGCCTCACAAGACCATCAGATTCTAGTAGCCACAACATATACAGACTAGTTGAATGAGACCTCACAAGACCATCAAATTCTAGTAACCACAACATATATACAGACTAGTTGAATGAGGCCTCACAAGACCATCAGATTCTAGTAGCCACAACATATACAGACTAGTTGAATGAGACCTCACAAGACCATCAGATTCTAGTAACCACAACATATATACAGACTAGTTGAATGAGGCCTCACAAGACCATCAGATTCTAGTAGCCACAACATATACAGACTAGTTGAATGAGACCTCACAAGACCATCAGATTCTAGTAACCACAACATATATACAGACTAGTTGAATGAGGCCTCACAAGATCATAAGATTCTAGTAGCCACAACATATACAGACTAGTTGAATGAGACCACACAAGACCATCAGATTCTAGTAGCCACAACATATACAGACTAGTTGAATGAGGCCTCACAAGACCATCAGATTCTAGTAGCCACAACACATACAGACTAGTTGAATGAGACCTCACAAGACCATCCGATTCTAGTAGCCACAACACATACAGACTAGTTGAATGAGACCTCACAAGACCATCAGATTCTAGTAACCACAACATATATACAGACTAGTTGAATGAGGCCTCACAAGACCATAAGATTCTAGTAGCCACAACATATACAGACTAGTTGAATGAGACCTCACAAGACCATCAGATTCTAGTAGCCACAACACATACAGACTAGTTGAATGAGACCTCACAAGACCATCAGATTCTAGTAACCACAACATATATACAGACTAGTTGAATGAGGCCTCACAAGACCATAAGATTCTATTAGCCACAACATATACAGACTAGTTGAATGAGGCCTCACAAGACCATCAGATTCTGGTAGCCACAACATATACAGACTAGTTGAATGAGGCCTCACAAGACCATCAGATTCTAGTAGCCACAACATATACAGACTAGTTGAATGAGACCTCACAAGACCATCAGATTCTAGTAGCCACAACATATACAGACTAGTTGAATGAGGCCTCACAAGACCATCAGATTCTAGTAGCCACAACACATACAGACTAGTTGAATGAGACCTCACAAGACCATCAGATTCTAGTAACCACAACATATATACAGACTAGTTGAATGAGGCCTCACAAGACCATAAGATTCTATTAGCCACAACATATACAGACTAGTTGAATGAGGCCTCACAAGACCATCAGATTCTAGTAGCCACAACACATACAGACTAGTTGAATGAGGCCACACAAGACCATCAGATTCTAGTAGCCACAACATATACAGACTAGTTGAATGAGGCCTCATGAGACCATAAGATTCTAGTAGGCACAACATATACAGACTAGTTGAATGAGACCTCACGAGACCATCAGATTCTAGTAGCCACAACACATACAGACTAGTTGAATGAGACCTCACGAGACCATCAGATTCTAGTAGCCACAACATATACAGACTAGTTGAATGAGACCTCACAAGACCATCAGATTCTATTAGCCACAACATATACAGACTAGTTGAATGAGGCCTCACAAGACCATCAGATTCTAGTAGCCACAACACATACAGACTAGTTGAATGAGACCTCATGAGACCATCAGATTCTAGTAGCCACAACATATACAGACTAGTTGAATGAGACCTCACAAGACCATCAGATTCTAGTAGCCACAACACATACAGACTAGTTGAATGAGGCCTCACAAGACCATCAGATTCTAGTAGCCACAACACATACAGACTAGTTGAATGAGGCCACACAAGACCATCAGATTCTAGTAGCCACAACATATACAGACTAGTTGAATGAGACCTCACGAGACCATCAGATTCTAGTAGCCACAACACATACAGACTAGTTGAATGAGGCCTCACAAGACCATCAGATTCTAGTAACCACAACATATACAGACTAGTTGAATGAGGCCACACAAGACCATCAGATTCTAGTAGCCACAACACATACAGACTAGTTGAATGAGGCCTCACAAGACCATCAGATTCTAGTAACCACAACACATACAGACTAGTTGAATGAGGCCACACTAGACCATCAGATTCTATTAGCCACAACATATACAGACTAGTTGAATGAGACCTCACAAGACCATCAGATTCTATTAGCCACAACATATACAGACTAGTTGAATGAGGCCTCACAAGACCATCAGATTCTAGTAGCCACAACATATACAGACTAGTTGAATGAGGCCACACAATACCATCAGATTCTATTAGCCACAACATATACAGACTAGTTGAATGAGACCTCACGAGACCATCAGATTCTAGTAGCCACAACATATACAGACTAGTTGAATGAGACCTTACAAGACCATCAGATTCTAGTAGCCACAACACATACAGACTAGTTGAATGAGACCTCACGAGACCATCAGATTCTAGTAGCCACAACATATACAGACTAGTTGAATGAGACCTCACAAGACCATCAGATTGTAGTAGCCACAACACATACAGACTAGTTGAATGAGACCTCACGAGACCATCAGATTCTAGTAGCCACAACATATACAGACTAGTTGAATGAGGCTACACAAGATCATTAGATTCTAGTAGCCACAACATATACAGACTAGTTGAATGAGGCCTCACAAGACCATCAGATTCTAGTAGCCACAACATATACAGACTAGTTGAATGAGACCTCACAAGACCATCAGATTCTAGTAGCCACAACATATACAGACTAGTTGAATGAGGCCACACAAGATCATTAGATTCTAGTAGCCACAACATATACAGACTAATCAGTTAATAGAACGTGCTGCATGCTGGAAAAGGAGATGAAAAGCCAGATTGCAACTAAATTTGCTGTGTATATTGCTAGTTTGTAAACATTTGGCTATAGAAAGTTTTATTTCATGATGGTAACCATGTCATGTTTATAGAGTGGTTTTCAATGGGCCATCGTCTACATGACCTACTGGCATTCAATCTCCTAAAAATACCCTCATAAACCAATTGCCTCTGCATTAGTCTGCAGTGTAAGATTTCTGTATGGTTAGACTCATGTCTTTGAATGAGACCACTCAACCTTCTCATATATTAACCGGCAAAATCCAAGTGTACAAGTTAAACATAACATAGGATACCATTTTATATTGCTCTGTTGTGATGTCAGCCACAGAGGGTTGAGTGTTCTCATTCAAAACATGAGTCTAAACGAAGAGAAAACTTACACTGCAGACTGTAATGCAAAGAGGCAATCGGTTTGAGGGCATTTTTAGTAGATTGAATGCCAGTGGGTCATGTAGACTGTCATATCACTGTTGGGAACAATGTGATAGGAATTGGAATGAATCAGGTAACTATTTGTGAGTCTCAGTCAGTACAGGACATGATTGCCTTTATTTCTAAATTGGCCAAACTGCTGTAACTTTTCAACACTGTGACTTTTAAATATCTCAGGGTCATTCATTCTGATTGGTCCATTTTGTTTGAACATGACCACACATTTTTCCAGTCAGACTTGCATTGGTGTAAATAATCTCTTATAACTGACACTTCGTATGTTTTACTAAACCGTTGATGTTTAATGCAGATACAGCTTTTATAATTACTGGCACAATGTGGTGTGTTTCCATAGTTTACATCCTAGTTTCATCTTCAATAATGACATGTTGATTCCCACGTAACATGCACCTTGGATGAGACATTGAAAGCTTCTCTTCTAGCTGGTGTCTATGTCAGGGGAAGTAAGAGATCCCACACGGGGTAAATATATAACATGTCACGGGCTCTTCATGTCACTTAAGTTATAACTGGATGTAAGAGTTATGTGACTGATAGCTCATTGAAAATCAGGCTACAAACAAGACACGTCACAATCATGAAATAACGCTTTTACTTGCTTACCACGTGTACTTACCACACAAAAGTCAGCGTATACATATGTAATACTAGTTTATTAAAATGATGAAAGTTGTATAATATTACAAATTTGCTATGTACAATAATAGACGCAAACAGTGGCAGTAACAATATTGATTGTAACAGTCAAACATTTAATCTAGGCACTCAATTTTAGTCAATGCAAACACAATGATTGCTTTCATTAAGCAATAATGTGTTAATACTTGTTGAATTTACTTCATAAACCACAATTTAATAATAATAACAATGGTGTTATCATTGTTAAAGGTATGAATCAATTCATTGTCAACATCAGGAGGAAGTTGCAACCAAATATTTTTTTCTATTTTGGTAAATCTTGCTATGCAGCCAAGTAGTTCATTTAAGATGTTTTCATTACCTCCGTAAACTTTAGTTGGTTCTGTAGCAACATTGAAAACTGGTTTATTCCCACTGTTTTGTCCAATGATTGTTTTTATGCAAAGGTTTTTCCAGTTACATTGTGGTTATTTTTTTACTACATTAATAATTTAAAAGCATTAGAGTATTCTTTCGTTAGTTGAGTTGACGTTGGTCTAATGCAGGGAAGACTTAACCACGACAGAAGGAAAACGTCGACTGGCTACAACAGTGACGCCACCTAGTGGCTCATTTGGAAGCTCACTTAACCAACAGTAACGAATAATTATTATTTAAGGTATGGGTCAGACACGTTATGAGAAAGATGTCACCGATAAAATTAAGGCAAGAAAACTATGACCTGCACTGCGGTGTGTACAGTATTTCTTTCCAACTTTCAAATAAAACTATTTTAAAACATTACCGGGTATTCAGTGATGCCTGGTACTAAGAATCCAGTTGTTTTGGCCGACTTTTTTCTCACCTAAACCTTTTGTCGTTGACGCAAAATTTGAACTGGATACTTTGTTAAAAAGGAATTTTAATTGAATTTAGACAAATATAATTGTCCACAGCCCTGGTGTGAGGCAAACATTCAGTATCCATGGAAACGGGACATATCCTGCACGACTAACAGCCCTCATACAAAACACGATGTAATGGTATTCAAAACAAACATTCAAGGTAGCAACATTAACAGACAGTAATAAATTCCAATTTATAAACTCCTCAAGGCACACAAAGCATTCTCAGTAACAGCCGTTTTACACATAATTATGTACACAATAAAAAGTTTAAAATAAAATCATTTAATGATGATCTTTAAGTACACTTTTGTGGAAGACTTGCAATTCAGTTTAAATGCCATTAAGATTAATGGCCTGCATTAATATATTATAATTATTCCAGTGACTAAAATGTGTAAATGTATACATAATAATACACGATAAAATTAAACAAGCTACTTCCTGTCATTTCACAATGAGGCAATGGCAACCTTGATAAAATGACCAAAGTTGCATTTCTCTCTAGACAGTATAGACACTGTTGTTGTGCCACCATAAATCGTTGTTTCCCTGAGGATGCCAAAATTACACCAAACAAATTTAATGTGGCAAAAACTGGTGTATGAAAATGTGTATTGCATTAAAATAATTATTTCCCACCTCACCATGACGTTTTGTGCAAGCAGTACTGCCACCTTGTGAATCACACACTAACTACATAAATTGTAGCTTTACCCCAACAAACACACACTACACGGATTAATTCGCCTATTAAATTTTTTCCTAACGCGTCCTTTTTAGACATTCCTACTATTTCCACAAGATATATAGACACAACTTTACATTATGTTCTGCTTATTTTAGAGTTTTACAAATTAAAGTACCTGACAAACTAGAGGACCTGATGTTGATGTTTCATGGCGCACTTTGAGTCAACATAAAATAAACTTTGGTCTTACAAATTCAGTATTGGACTTATAGTTATTGTACAGGAAGTGTACTCGTTGTGCACCAAGTGTACATACATTCAGTGATACTAGGTACACAGCCTGATGTACAAGTAAACAAGCAAAATGAATGTACATTTTGTACACATTGTTTTGTGAAGTTACATAGTGTACAACATGTTACTCTTAGGAGATGTAATGAGATGTACAATCTGTTGTACACTTAATTTTTTTGGCAACATACAATAATGATAATCTGTGGTAGCACATACAAACTGTATTTGGCAAAGTAACAGATGTATGGCCAATGATACACATTACTATTTAAACTAGAATGTAGCACAACCAGGTAGATAAATTACCAGTAAATTGCGTGTACAACATGCTTGTTGGTGAAGTACTGGTAATACAAACTGAGATTTAGTCGATGGTCGCATACAAACAGCTCAGGAAGCTAGGAAGACTTGATATGCATCGTTTTCATTGTGCCATTTTAAAATGCAACATAAAATATTAATCTTTCTCAAAACCACTACATATTGCAACAAGCTTCTTCAGAAAGCTGATTGTTCCAGTGGCTGTGATTGTTGTAGACTTCCTGATGGCTAAACCCACAATCCATGGGGGTTTTTTGCAGTGGCAACTGTCTCGTTCAACAACAGGGGGAGTGTCAGTTTGCGTGCACTTCCTGGTCGAGAAGGTGACGAACGACGAAATGACGAACCTTAAAAAAAAATATTATTTTATAGACATTTCAAGAATGTCTTGCAAGCAGAATACAGCAGTCCCCCTCTAATGTGGCCAGCCTTCAGCTAAGTGGCCTTATTAGAGGGGTGGCTTCTCATGAAGAGGACAGTGCTGACTGCTGACTCATGATGGTATTGACGTGTAAAGAATTCCTAAAATGCACTACTACTGTATTAATGTTGTAACAAAAACAATATGACATTAAAATATAGAATTCATTAAAAGAAAGAATTAAATGCAACTGAAGTATAAAAAAATAATTGCGTATACAACCCTTGAATAAGACATACACACTATTATTAATATACCATGGAAACAATCATTTTATTGCAAAATTAATTTTTTAACATGATAGTGTAGTTTGATTATGCACATTATTTACATATAGTGAACGTAAGTTATTTTTTAAATGATAAGTTAAACACTTGTTACAGCTTGGCGACAATCAATGCAAAATGCGAGCCAAAACCAGACATTATATTCTATAGTCACTAGGTGCCGCCACTAATTCATAATATGTTGCCATCACGCTAGATGGCACAACCAACCAAACCAACATTATCTACTAGGTGGCACCACTACTATAGGTCTTAACACCACCAAGGCAAGGGCGCCAGAGACGATTCCACCGTTGTTGAAGCCTTCTGAAGTTTACTTTTAGGCAATTTTGTCTGAAACACTGAATTTTGTGTAACATTTATGCTTTACGTTATTTAAAATTTAGTTGTTATGATGGAACAAAATTATGCACACGGGTCAATTATGGCTTAGAGCCGCAGATATATTCAATTTAAAAGTAAAATAATAATAGTTCTGTTATGACCCAGTGGCAGTGTCTACTACTTAACATTTCACTCTACTTCCTAGACAATTTGGGTTCAATTAGTCATCGTTTTTTTTTAAATTACAGCACCATAAAATGTGATTATACAATCCAAAAATTATAATAATGATTTTTAAAATGTGATCACGGTTATACTATCTTTGGTATTTCGTAAAGCAGCTAGTAAAATATCAAATGAAAAACGAAATGTATTTATCAGTGTGTACCAGAATTAGAATAATAGTTGTACGGCAGTAGGACGTATGCTGAACATTTTGTTTAAGTTTATGACAATATGTATTTGTGTATGCAACAGGTGGACATAGATAACAACAGAATGGTCGAAGTCAGGGACAACAAAAAACTAGATGGAGAGATGAAATTGTAAAGTTTAATGGCACGACATGGATGAGAACGGCACAGGACAGATGTAAATGGTACCAGCTTGGGGAGGCCTTCTCCCTGCAGTGGGCTGACAATGGCTGAGATGATGATTTGTGTATATTTACTGAAGATGGGGTGAATATTATATAATGTAACACTTGACATACATGTAGGGGAAGGCAGTGTTAGTTGAGCCACTGGGTTAGTTGAGCCACCCATGTATCCCAGGAAACAACAGCAGCGACAGTTACATGGTACCACCCAGTGACTGAACATGTTATTAGAACACGATTGACCTATAATAGGTTACATTTGTCCCAATGGTCAGAACATGTGAGCTAAAGCTATGTTTTTTTATGTTTTTTCTAAACTTTTAGTAATTGTGATTAATGTCTGCTGGTGTGTAAACTATCAACGCACGTGACCAGACTTTGTTATCTGTACTTACAAATGGTTTAACTATGCACAGAGAAGAACATTATTTACATCACTTCGCGCATTACTGAGAAGTTAATTAAATAAGTTTAATTGTCGAAATGGGGCTAGTTGAGCCACCCAAGACCCAAGGGAGGTTTAGTTGAACAGACGTTAAAGAACGAAGACGAATGTTCTTTACCCCAAAATACATCAAAGAATTCATTTTTCCGAGCAAATTGGGACATCAGATAACTACAAGGTAACATAATAGCAGTTAATTACACTGGTTGCGATTTACCTATAAGTCTATATTAATTGTGTTGACTTATTAATTAAGCACGTAGACTTGTCAGAGATGTATTGTACCCATTGGGTAGATGTGTTGTACCCATTGGGTAGATGTGCTGGCTGAGTTGTTATGAATTTTTTTATAAGGCCTACGTATACAAATAAAGCATTTACGCAACTTACGCTGCACTATGGCTCAACTTACCCCACACCAAGTGTTAGTTGAGCCAGCTTACCAACCCTATTTGAATCAGCTAGATTATCTATTGTTTTGACAAGCAGCTCTAAAACCTCTTACAAATCAGGACGTGTTGAGCAGATGTTGCTGAAGCTGGTTACTATCTGAAGCTGCTGAAGCTATAGTAGAGCATATACATGACAAATGTGCACTTTGATAAAAGAATGAAATTTGGTACACCCATAGATCATACATAAACATATATGGCCATCTCAGATTTTGCCTTGGTGGCCATTTTTAAAGATGGCCAGGTTTCCCATATCTTAAGAACTACACAACATGGAGCCGCAATGTTGGTAAAATATATGTTTTAGGGGTCAACAATTTCCAATATTTTACATTTTACCTTCTCCAACAGCAAGTTCAAGTACTTTTGACTTTCACTGACATTCATAATAGTTATGTGCCATTTTTAAAGATGGCGCCCGCCAAACCCACTTTTTCACATATCTTAAGAACTACACCACCTAGAGCTGTCACTTTGTTGTCAAAATATAGGTTTTGGGGGGAAGATCTAAACTATTTTACTTTTGACCTTCTCCGACATTCATCTCATTAATATGTCAAGAAATATGGTTGAGATGATAAAGGCATGCAACTTGGTGCACACTCAGATCAAATCTAACACAAATATTTCTGACAACAGTGTCATCACAGATTTTTCCTATGAAGGCTATGGCAGCCAATTTTCAAAATAGCCACCATATTTTTCATTATCTGCGAACAATATTCTGATACAAACCTGAAATTATGCATGTTGTTAGGTCATATCCTAATAAAGTATGTTGGCTACAGGGCTAAACAAAACCTGGCCATGATCTCAGCAAGAGGAACAATCTTCAACTTTCCATTAGGTCTAAGTGTGTTTAAATGCACAATTCAACCATTTTTCTTGACATATATGAGCTAGATCATTTCAAACAGTGGTCAACAAAGGTTACTGTCTTGATAAATAATGGGTGATTATTACTACATTGTCACTGCCGGGCATGGGTTCAGTAAAACAACTGTCAGACCACATCTAGTGTGGCACCCCCCCCCAGAGGGTGACACATTCTACTCAACAGAGTAGTTACCCCACAACTAGACAACTATCTCACGACAAGTCAGATGTGGTTACTTTATGGTGGGTTGTGTTTACACTCCTGTAAACCAGCTGTCTGTTTGATAAACTAACCAGAATGTCTACATGTATTGACATGTCAGATAGGCTGACCTGACACATGCCTTCTTGTGATGCCCTAGTGCCCTACCCCCTTTGAAGACAAATGATTACGTAGTTTGTTATTACCTTACCTATTACAGTTAATATAAATTCTATGATTATGTTTTGGGACATTCAGGGTCTACAACCATGACCCACTGACACAAACTATTTATTTTATGTCTAGGGGATCCCACAAAGCTAATCTCACATCATTGGATTAACTCTAATTAGAGCATGACATTTTCTGTGAGGTTAATCACTAGAGGTAATGATGGCCCTGTAATCTTCAGTTACAGTAATTCCTGGACTGAGCTCAGTAGTTTGTTGATAATATTTCTCAGTAATCTTGTTTAATTAATGTTTTCTGTCAATACACACCCAAGACAAGAATGCGTAAGTTCACTTCTGTAAGGGGTTGTCTATTTGTACTGGTGATGTCTCAGACTTGATCGGTTCTCAGTTTAAAAAAATTCACATTTTCATTAAATTTACGCCCAAGACAAGAATGTTTTGGGTCACTTCTGCAAGGGGTTGTCCATCTGTGACATTGTGTCCTACCAAAAATTCTGGCTGCCTACATGTATAATCATAATGTCATACCCAGGACTGGGAAAGGTTTTCTAAAGGTCTGCTGATCGCTGACAATGATGATAAAATAGACACCAAACCTGTAAACATATGTCAAAATATATTACTGTTGGGTTTCTATTCAAAACTGATGTTTAGAATAAATTTCACGTTTGCTACATTAGTTTTGCCTAGCCTTTACTTAATGAAACACAGACACACAAGAACACACGTATGCACACATGTATGGAGACACACAAGAACACACGTATGCACACATGTATGGATGCAGGTACACACACAAACCCAGCTTTAAGTATCCAATACAACAGGAAAACACTGACCAACTATGTTCTCAATGACCAAACATTCTGACCACTGTGTACACAGCATTACAATTCTAATTATCTTCACATAAAAAATGGAAACTGGAATAGAGCAGCTGAATATGGCTTTTACTGATTTTGTGTAACATACCTTTGGTACAACCCTGTGTCGTTACATCCTTCGCCACATGTGCAAACAGTTTCATGTTGACCTCCTTCAGCTGGCTCTCCAGTGACTCCAACTCGCTTGTGTGTGCAGCGATCGTACCTTCGAGCTTGGTCAATTCACTCACATTCTCCTCGGTCAATGTCCGTGTCGCCTCGTGCTCGGCCAACTTCTTGTTCAGTTGTTTCTGCAACTCAGTAATCTGCTGAAGAACACCAATGTCCACATCTCTTTTCGCCTCGTCTTCGTCGTTTCGTTTCTGCCGTGCGACCTCGATGTCATCCAGTAACCGATGGATTGTGTTTTTATGCTTCAAAAGTTCTGCTTTGCAGCATTCTAGTCTCGAGCAGACAGTTGTTGTTTCCAACTGCACATGTTCGTTGCGTTGTGATTCCATCTGTAGTTTGTCCTCCCAGCTGACGAGTTCCAGGTCTCCGAGTTCGCCGTCCATTTCCTTCACTCGCGACTCTAGTTGAGACAACTCGGCAGCGGCGGCCTTTGACTTGGCCTCAAACTCTTGCTCCAGTTTCTCAAAGGAGGAAATCTCTGAAACATTTAAGTTTTATTACATGATGATAATGACAAATACTCCTACTGCAGTTATAGAGCACTCCCTGTTTCCACTTCATCGTGGAGGGCTCCTCTTCCCATGCTAGTCATAGTGCTCCCATTATCACTCAATTACACATAACTATCAATAATCATTCCCACTGCAGTCATAGTGTGTTCCCATTCCCACTCCAGTCATACAGTGGTCCCATTCGTCAAACAGTGTTCCTATTCCCACTCCAGTCATAGACTCATACAGTGCTCCCATTCCCACTCCATAACTCCCATTCCCACTTCAGGCATACACGGTTCCCATTACCATCTTAGAGCATTCCTACTCCAGTCATACAGTATCCCCATTCCCACTCCAGTCATACAATGTTCCCATTCCCACTCCAGTCTTACACTGTTATAATTCCCACTCCAGTCATACACTGCTCCCATTCCCACTCCAGTCATACACTGCTCCCATTCCCACTCCAGTCATACAATACTCCCATTCCCACTCCAGTCATACAGTGTTCCTATTCCCACTCCAGTTATGCAGTGTTCATATTCCCAATCCAATCATTGAGCGTTCCCATTCCACACAGAGGCTAATAATTTCCCAGGATAATGGAAGTGCTCCTGTCCTACTCTGGTTGGGGAGATTTGTTTTTCAACCAAGTCACTGTTTGCAAATTACCAGGGGGAGATCCTTGAAAATACAAATACTTTTGACAAATAACAAGGGAGCTCCTTAAAAATACATTTAACAAATAATCAGAATTGCTTGAAAATACATTTTGTGGCATATAACCCACCAAGCTGTCAAGCTTAAATATTTCAAAGGCATCATGATTTTATTCACGCCAAATTGTGCAAATACACAAAAAAGTACTAATTACTTGTAGGAAAAATAAGTCTGTTCTGTAACACGTGTAAGTGCATGCACTATATGGTAGCATAACTGTACTTCTTAATGAAGCACTAGTTGGTACATACTTTAGGACCACACCACCTGAAGTATGCTTACCTGAGTCTAGTGCCGAAACTTGTGCATTCTGCACTTTCAACCTCTCCTCGTTCTTTGCTATAAGTCTGACTAGTTCATCTTCCGACGCAGCAGCGCCAGGACTACTTTGTGAATTTTCATTGGTCACACTTCCATTCACTTGAATCACTGTCCGGGAAGAGAAGGTGTTATTCTGAACGCTTACTCTATCGATCTTTGGCACGGCTGTGTTTTCGCTACAGGTTTGACAACTCCGGCGACATTGTGACCCCACACTGCGGCATTCTTCACATGGACTAGTTGTTTTTGATGACAACGACGACTCGGGAGAGTGTGTCATGAGTTTGTTCTCCAAACTGACGAACGGAGACACGGGGAAGACACCAGGTGGCGCCTTTGTGCGCGCGTTGAAACTTGCGCATGATGACGTCCCAGAGGAACTGTGTGATGTCACTGAACTACAGCCGTCCTCCAAGCTGTCGAGAGACGAGTTCTCCTGAGACAGATCACGTTCATGACACAGCACACTCATCCCCGGCAGTGTTGCACGTGAATGTGCACCGCTGAATGTCAACGCTTTCTTGAGTCCAGACCGACCCCCGCGATGCAACTGACACGGGGGTGGTGTAAAAGTGTGCAGATATCTTCCAGAGTGATTGCGTGTCGATCGCGCGTGGTTGCGTATGCTCAGCGAATGCCGCAGAATCAGCTGCACATCGTTGGCATACTCACCCCATTTCTGCAGCGCATTCAAAGGGTTCTCAGATGGGGCGAGCATGTGCTCGTTATCGCGCCACTTCTCGATGAGTGTAAACCGCCCTGTTTTTCCGGTGGCATGTGCCAAGGCGATGACAACATCCTGACACGTCGTGTTGTCGGTGACGCCACACACTATCCTCTGCATCCCTTCCACCCACACTTTCAGCTCCATGGCGGAGACGGGGGCAGGGTACTATCTCACGTCACAGTGTTAATCCAAACTTGTAAATCTGATCACACTTTTATATGCAGCAATAATTTTGCATCCATAACAAATTCCATCACGCCTTTCTATCACATAATTCCCGTTTTGGTGACGTTCACTCAAACAGACACTCTACTTCACAATAAAATATTTCCAACATAAACAAACAAAACTCTAAAACATCTCTGTTGACCTACTCAGTCAACCGGTGAGTACTCCACACTGAATCCAAAGCCGAAATATCCTCACAACGTGAAGTATATGTTATGTAAAATAATCCAGGTATCAAACTGGTCGCATGGTTGATGAAGCAACCTCCGAAATGGCAACTAGCTGCGGGAAATTCCAGACAATCAAGCTGTGCATCACCAGAAGCTCTGGTGATGTAAGAATTTCCAAGAATCCGTTCAGCCGCAACAAGTGCCAAGTAAAACACACAACTGTAGCTGGGGCTGCAGTGTTTTTGCACACCCCCTGTCCAGGCTTTCCAGTTAAGAGTGCAGCAAGAAATCTCAGATGTAGGACATAACCATTCCGTTGGTAGGTAGGTCTTGAGATATTGGTATCTGGAACTGACGTCAAGATGTTTCTGACGTGATGTCTGATCCTGACAAGACGTCAGATTCAGATCTGACGTCTGATTGCTATGAAACTGTTTTAAGTAACACCTGCGCAGTGTGTCTTGGCAAATAAACCCAGCAGTATACACCAGGGGTAAATAAACGCAGCAGTACACTCCAGGGGTGTTCAACCAGTTTCAAGATTCTGCTCACCAAACTTTCCCATAACTGCACTGATTAATCCGCTGATTAGCTGGTAATTAGGCACACCTGTACTTCATCTTCGTGGAACACAACATCTGAATGTCTAAATGCACTCTGACGCAGCTGCCATTCCTTGGTCGGCCGCAAATACCAGCGGAATCCCGAAAGTCTTGCGTTTGATTTGGTTGCAGTCTCAACACATTATGTCCTGCTCGACAGGGGCGCTGGAAGCAGTTGTGACTGTTCGAGTTGTCATGGCAACCGACATTTGCACAGCTGTAGAAAGCTTGGGGCGGTGGTAGTTTGCTGACATTCCTCTACTATGTCAGGGTAGTTGTTCTAGGTTGGGGGAGAACCCCTGGGGTGGAGAGTATTCCAGAAGGGTGGCTTCTAGGCAATGATCATCTGTTTCTCTGACGATCTGAAACAAAACAATTTTAAATTGTAGAAATAAAACAGACTGGCAACTGCTATCATTCTAACAAGATTTTAAAAATCTTTGAGTCTGTACATATATGCAATAACTGACCCCATGTTACTCAATGGTAAGACGTGTGAGGGTAAAATTTGTCTAAAAACCATGTAAATTTGAAGAAACACTACACGAGCGTTCTTCATCATAATCTTCAAAGCTTCAACACACCTTTGTTTAGTTCAAGGCTGGTTGTAAACTACATACAATAAGCAACAGCAGTATACTGTTTCTTGAACCGTGTGAAACTGACCACTCATTAATGACCACCTATTACTTTAACAAGATTTAACAAGATTGCCATCTCTAACAACAAGTTCCAGATGGCAAGTGGACAAGGAAGCCAATGGCTTATCGAGAGTCCAACAATTTTCTCATCTATGTGTAGCCCGCCCTTATCAGATATCTGTCAATTCTATTTTTAAACATATTCACACTACTAGCATTAACACAATCATTTGGCAGTTTGTTCCATTCATGTATCACCCTCTGTGAGAAAGAGTACTTTCTCATGTCCAACCTACACTGCTCCTTAACTAATGCTGCTTTGTGACCTCTGGTTCTACTGCCTTCTTTAAGTTTGAAGAACATATTCCTATCAACATCCTCATAACTGTTCACTATTTTAAACACTTCTATTTGGTCTCCTCTTAGTCTCCTGGTCTCTAGTGTTGTCAAACCACATTGTAATAAGCGACTTTTGTAACTAAGGTCTCTTAATTCTGGAATCATTTTAGTTGCTCTTCGTTGTATTCTTTCTAGCTTATCTATGTCTTTTTTTACGATATGGCCTCCATGCTTGAATACAATATTCCAAATGTGGTCTAACTATTACTTTGTACAGGGGTACAATTAGATGTTTCTCCTTATATGTGATAGTTCTCCTAATTAGCCCTAGAATTTGATTTCCTTTCGAAGCAGCAATCCCACATTGCTCTGAAACTTTCATGTCAGCACTAAATGTTACTCCTAAATCCTTTTCTTGTGTGGTTCTACCTAGTACAGCATCCCCCATTTTATATTCCTCGTCCATATTTCCATGTCCTATGTGTATACATTTACACTTCCCAAAATTGAATAACATTTGCCATTTTTCTGACCATTTAACAAATTTTTCTAGATCATCCTGTAAACTTTGTTTATCTGTATCATTAGTAACCTTTCTGAATACTTTTGTGTCATCTGCAAATTTTAGTACTTTGCTAGATATGTCATCCTCCAAATCATTTATATATATTAAAAACAGTATAGGGCCTAATACTGATCCCTGTGGTACCCCACTCAAAACAGATTTCCAGTTTGAAATCTCACCATCTACTATTACTCTCTGTCTTCTGTGTGTAAGCCATTTTTCTATCCAGTTAATTACATCATTGCCTATACCATGGGCTTTTAGTTTAAGTAACAATCTTTGATGTGGCACTTTATCGAAAGCTTTCTGAAAATCTAAGTAGACAACATCCACTGGTGACCCGTCATCTACCCACTTTGTAATTTCTTCCAAAAAACATAAGAGATTGGTTAGGCATGACCTTGCTTTTAGGAATCCATGTTGAGATGTATTTATTAATTTATGTTTTACAAGGAATTCCACCATGTGGTCTCTAATTAATGTTTCGAGTAATTTACATACAACTGATGTTAAACTCACTGGTCTGTAATTTTCTGGCTTCTTCCTCGATCCCTTCTTAAATAGCGGCGTAATGTTTGCTTCTTTCCATTCTGAAGGAACTATTCCTTCTTCTAGTGACAAGTTAAACAATTTTGCAAGTGGTGTACTAATTTGCTCAACAATTTCATTAAGCAGTTTTGGTGGTATCCCATCAACTCCAGGTGATTTATTATCTTTCATCTTCTTAATTTTCTTTGCTATCATTTCAGGAGTTACAAATAACTGCCCTAAATGTTCTGATTTATTGCCCTCAAATTTACTCAATGGAACTGGAAGTGAGCTGATATCTTCTGTGGTAAAAACTGAGCTGAAATACTCATTCAGGACCTCTGCCATTTGGAACCCGTCTGAAATTATGTTTTCACTGTTGTTTTCCAGTGGTCCGACCTTATCTCGAACTTTCTGTTTACTCCTTACATAAGCATAGAAACTCTTGCTGTCATTTTTTATATTACCTGCCAATTTTTGTTCAAAGGTTCTTTTAGATTTTCTAATTTCAGTTGTAGCTAGGTTAAGTGCCTCTTTATAGTTTGTGTATTTCTACATTTCCAGTGTGTTTATAGACCCTCCACAGCATCTGTTTGTGAGCAATTTTTCTAATAGCTTCTTTTGACAGGTGTTTTTTCCTGGACCTTTTCCCTTGTTTTCTTAATGGAATAAATTTCTCAATAATGCCGTCAATCTCATATTTTAAACAAGTCCAGCATTCTGTTGCTGTCTTGTTCTTCAGCAAGCTATTCCAATCTATATTTGCTAGATATGTTCTCATCACTTTATATTTGCCTTTGTTGAAGTTCCTCCTCCATTGTTTTTTATATGTATTCCCTGTTTTTACTTTTATATTAAAATGGATTTGGTTATGGTCACTTGAACCCAAAGGTTCGTGTACTTTAACATTGTCAACTAATTAATTTTGAGAAGACAAAATTAAATCTAACACATTCCCACCTCTGGTTGGTTCCAAGACATGTTGAGTAAGGAAACAATCCTGTGTTAGACGTAGAAACTGATGGTCGTCACCTCCAGCACTCTCTAATGATTCCCACTGTATATGGCCATGGTTAAAATCACCCATTATAACACATTCTCCCTTGCTCACCTCCCTTATCGCATTTTGTAATTTTACATCTTCCTCTTGTCCTATGTTAGGACTACGATAAACTACTCCTATTGTTAATGTTGAGTTCCTGGTAACTATGTTACACCAAATTGCTTCCACACTATCTGCTTCACTTTTCAGTGTTATTTCATATGCTTGGATAGATTCTTTAATATATAAAATTACTCCACCTCCCCTTCTTACTCGTCTATCCTTCCTAAACATTACATAGCCTGTCAGTCCTAACTCAGCATCTACTATATCTTCATTTGCCCATGATTCTGTGATGCCTATTACATGAGGATCAATATCTGCTACCATAATGTCTAACTCACTTTTTTTATTTACTATGCTCCTGGCATTTAAGCATACACATTTAAGTTCATTGTCCGAAATTATTGGTGAACATTTCTTTGGATGTGTATTTGTAGTAGTAGTCCTTTGAGTTTTCTCTGTCAGTTCCCCCTGCGCATCTAGTTTAAATAATTTATGGTACCTGTGCCCTCGTCGACAACTCTGACAAATTCACACCCAAGAACTGCAGCGCCCTTCCCTGTCAGATGAAGTCCATCTCTCATGAAAAAGTCACCTCTTCCCACAAAATTTTACCACATGTCTACGAAGCCTACCCCCTCCTCCATACATACCTTCTGTACCTGTGTGTTGATCGCCATCCTCCTACAGTTCCTATATTCCTCACCCCTGCCTCCCATTATTGGTAATATCCCCGACAATACAATCTGTCCAACTCGTGCCTCTTTAAGTGTCTTGATCAACCTCCTGTACTTACCAACGATGGCTGACGTTCCCTCCTTCTCTGCATTGTTCGTTCCCACATGCACGAGAACAGCACCTCCCGTGCCACCACCCATGACTTGTCCTGCCTTCTCTGCCATATCCTCTACTTTTGCCCCTGGTAGGCATACTGTTATGTCATCTCCTCTATTTACAATTTTATCCACTTTCCTAATGATTGAATCCCCCATATTACTTGATACAATGCACACTGACAAGACAAATACTCTTATTTAATGAAGTCATCAACAACCCACAGGTCTCCATATTGTTCCACCTGTCAACACTCCCCAAACTCACCTTACTCAATCAAGAAACTCTGTTGAGCTGTGACAACAACTCTGCCTGAACATTACAAGTCCATTATTTCTCTCCCACCCACTCCACCTAACCCCTCTCACCCCTCCACTCAACCCCCCACAACCCCTACCAACACCATCCAATCAGCACCACTGTTGTCAAAGCTGAGTTGCAATCAGGGACAATGGGCCTACTTATGGCTGTATGGATCCGCCACCCACAGTTCCGCCACCCATAGTTCCAGGCCACCCATAGTTCCGGGTCTGAAATGACTAATAAGAACTGTGAAGACAACAGGACATTCTACCCTAAGGGGCCTTTATGATTTGTAGGTCTTCTCATCCAGATGTAGATACCTTAATCAAGCTACTTCAGCTTCATGTTTCTGTATCAACTATCACCACAGGAACAGAGGTTTTGTATGTTATGATACTGTTGTAGACTTTAAGCAGCATTCTGGGGTTCGCTATGTTCAGTAAGTGGGTAGTTTTATTGGAAAGAATGTTAACGAGAGATTGTAAATGACAACAACTGTATAAAACGTTGTTAAAACTGAGTGTGTGTTTGCATGTGTGCGTGCGTGCTTGCATGCTTGCATGCATGAGTGCATGCATGATGTGATGCTAATCATTTAAACATTAATACAATTGTTATGAATTTCTAAGGATGGCCAATTTCTCCACAATCCTGCAAGATGCTAACACGACCACAAATACAAGAATGAACTGAGGTCTGACACCAGTGACACATTCATGTGTGGTGCACAGTACTTTTGCACATTTTTGTGGTACAATGTGCACCATGATTGCTTGTACAGACAGTACACATACAATGTGCTACATGTTTGCTTGTACAGACAGTACACATAAAATGCGTTATACCATCATATCTGCAACACTTCCCATAAGTCTGAACCAGGCAGAAGGTCAAGATTAAAGGTAGTGACATTTCCTGCCTCCACAGGGCAGCTGATTAACTATCTGATGAGGAACCAATTGTACAGAAGCATTTTATATGTGTTCCTCAGTAGAGACAAAAACAGGCAGTAATTCTGTGAGTTGTATGTATGATGTACAAACAGATGGCTTACACATAATGGGGACATAGATGTACAAACAGATGGCTTACACATATTGGGGACATAGGGCTAACATAGACTATAACAGTCATGTGTTTGTTGGTTCATAAAGATATTCATATCTCAGCTTATTTCCTAGATATATTTCTTGATTTGTTGACAAAAGTTCATATTAGTGTGGTACATGCATGCCATTAGTCAGCAGTGTAATTTCATTGTACTGTAAAACAAGGAATATTACATTACTGATTTCCAGAAAGTCAGAGTAAAGTTGAATACTCAGAGTAGTACATACTTACTCATAACTTTACATAAAACTATTAATTATCTAATTATACATGAAAACACACTTGTGTGTTTTGTATCATACTAAATCATAGTTGCTGATAACATGCCAGCTACTTTGATCCTGTGTTTATAATTCTAAATTAAATACAACATGGAACCAACATTTCTATTTCTCGATCACCTCATCAAGCTTTGTACTAGAATGTCTTTCATGCTACAAAACTCAATGTGTTCTGCCTTTACACTGCTGACTGTGTTGCTGTGATCTGCTGACTGTGTTGCTGTGTTCTGCTGACTGTGTTGCTGTGATGATGTTATGTAACAACAGTGGGGGCTGTGTGTTACAGATCTGAAACCCTCTTATGTAATGTCTACCTACTGCAAATGTTAACAGCTCTGTTAATTCCTCTTGGGGCAATCTACTGGTGTTCCTGAGGTTTTAGAAACACTTGTACTGCTGTGACACCTCTGTGAGGATTACAACTTGTCACTGACACTTTCATAAAAGGGGCCGTATATGCTGGGTCCTTTAGCAGCAATTGTATCATGTATTTCAAAAACATTTCAGTTCCGTCCGAGCATTCTGGACAAAACTAACTGACCCTTTAAAATGAATTACTACATTTTAGCAGCAATTGTATCATGTATTTCAAAAACATTTCAGTTCCGTCCGAGCATTCTGGACAAAACTAACTGACCCTTTAAAATGAATTGCTACATTTTAAAATGAATTTTACCATTATATATTATATTTTTGCAAAAATGTTAATTTAACTAATACCATTTTATTTAATTAATGTTTTAATATACAGAGTAAGACTATACTTCTAATTTTGAATTACAATTACTTGTATCAATGTCAACACTGATGTCTATCCAACGTTCACAATCAACCACAAGCCAATGTTGATACGTCTCTCCAACCAATTTGTCCACTGAGACAAGATATAGTAAAGTAGACCCGTTGAAGTTGGTCTTTTGTCCTGAGCAGTCCTGTTCAAATAGTGACACATGCACACACTGATACGGTTGAAAGCAATCATTTTATATCATGAAGTGGGTTTTCCAGTATGTGTCCAAAAAGGTGTAATTTTAGCTCATTAATGTGTTTTTTATCAACATGGATCATATTTCAATATATGTCATATAAATACTACATTCAAAAGAGCTAGTTTTTTATAGTATTGATTGAGATATGTACCCCAGTTAACAGTGCACCCCTTTCAAAGGTAAATATTTGTATTCACCCCAAACTTGCTTGGGTGTCTGATAAATAAGCCGTTGGAATATGGGAATATTTTGGGTAGTTAGTACAGTGCAACAAGCCATCGAAAAGGTGATTACTTGTCACCAAAGAGACAAAGTTGTGTTGCTTCCAACACTTCCAGAAATCCTTATTAGTTTTTTAGACCTTACTTTAACCTGCTAATATTGTTACAATAGTACAAAAGTCAACGTAATTTCCAAAGGCCACAAAAGCAGCAGTGACTTCTGTTCCACAATGCCTTACTGGGACAAGCCTCTGTCATTTGTTCCATAAGAACTAAGTACTATGCCTTACTGGGACAAGCCTCTGTCATTTGTTCCATAAGAACTAAGTACTATGCCTTACTGGGTCATGTGCTAAGAATACAACATGTTCTCTGTGTAGTCTGCTGCTGACTCGCATTTTATTTCCAAGGCACATTTGTAATTTTTTTTTAAATATTCCTTTCAGAAAGCTGCAATAAAAAAGCACATGTTCATCTGTATTCATTATACATCCATATACTAATATTTTAGCAGATGTAAAATAAGATTGTTCCAGGGTCCTCCAGGACAAATTTAAATATCCACTGACATATATTTTGGCAGCATTATATGTATCATTCAATATGAACATTTAAGGGTTGACTAACGGGTATTTGTATTGCACTGTGGTTGGTGAACACTGTAATACACGATGCAACAACAACTGCCTTTAGAAGGAATTGCTTTGCAATTGGATATAAACAAATGATTTTACCCAAAAAAAGAACAGATAATTAAAAATAATCTTGCACATTGAATTGTAAGACAGGTGTTTTAAAAAGCAAGGATATAATTGCTTGATTGTGTGTGTGTGCATGTGCATGTGTGTATATGTATATATATATGTGTGTATATATATATATATATATATATTATAATATATACATTTATGATTAAACAGCGCAGCCCTGCACAGAGCACAGAGAGCACAGTCTGCACTGATGTGAGTTATCTGCAATAGCCCTCTACTGTATCAGTGTGAAGAGCCTACTTCAGGTTAAGTAGTAACGGTTTCACAGACAAACCACTTCAGTTTGTTACAGTCAGCTGGACCACCACGCAGGCCAACTGCCTACAAGGCCAGCTGCTTCAACATGCATCACTTCTGTCAACTGCACCAGTTGCAAATTACATACTACATAATTATCAATGTAACTTAATATTTTGTATGTAGCAAATTCTCAACATTATTGACTTAAAGCAAAACAAAGACTGACATGTTAACTAGCACCACCAATAAGCGCATGCACAGTTCCATGTAATTGGGGTAACTTAGACTACAAGTGACATATGATGTACATAGGCCGAAAACCATGACTTTTGTTTCGCTTTAACCAAATAAACAATAACGAGAACATAATGTTGTTACTAAACTTAGTTAGAAGTTAACGTTTTAGTAAGGGGGTTAACATTCAAAAGTTATTATTACATAAAAATGTCATAAAAATTATGATTAAAGATTGCTAAAAAGTTTACTACATGACTGCGAGGGCACTCCAAGTCGCCATCATACATCCCACAAGTAACATAAATAACCATAAGGGTTTACTGGTACAATGAAAATTCATCCCACCAATCCATCCACTCAGTCTGTTCCCTTGTTGAATTGAAGTACCATGCCAAAGGTGCCAATTATGCACACAGGAGAGCCTCTGGAAAGAGCAATTATTCCAGGTGATGTAATCAACTTATCCAACCAGTCTGGAAAACATTAGCATTTAATTACAAAGATTAATTAAGTTGTGTGTAGTGGGCTCACAGTTTAATACCCCGGGGGGGGCAGGAATGAAAGTGTTGCAAGCAAGGAGTGGGAGTATCCAGAAGGAGAAATTAAATGGAATTTATTAATTACTTCCGGGACAGAGCAGGTATTAATTGTATAGTTTCCCCTACTGATTTCTTGCATGTTTTACCAACATGACTAAACAGATCTGATCAAATAGCTAATGAGCACCGAACCACTGTGGAAATCAAAAGCATTTGATAGGGAAACATTTAATGAGCGTTGTTGTGACCTTTATATCACCTGATGTTTTATTATGCCACACATGTTGTGCTGTGCTTAAACATCTGCCATCACATACACAATGTAGCTAATAAAATATTAAAAAGCACAAGGTCTGATCATGTTTATTGTAAAATTATGTTATATACAGTATAAGCTATATTTGTTCTGATATCTTCACAACCCAAACGTGTTTTACTGAACCACAAGTTTTATATAATTTACCTGTTTAATTTAAATGTTTCATCTCGAATATCATGTTTACATTGAACGACAAGGACGATATTCATAGAGAACTGTCAAGTTATATTTTTAATGGTAGTTTGTTGAAACACAACTGGGCAGTCAAACTATCAGAATAGAATAGGTTATATTACATTACATCAGAATAGAATAGGTTATATTATTAGATCAGAACAGAATAAGTTATATTATAATACATCAGAATAGAATAAGTTGTATTATATTACATCATAATACAACAGGTTACATTATATTACATCAGAAATAGAATAGATTATATTATATTACCAGGTACATCAGAATAGAATAGGTTACAATATATTACATCATAATAGAATAGGTTACATTATATTACATCAGAATAGAATAGACTATGTTATATTATATTACATTAGAATAGTATAGGTTATATTGTATTACATCAGAATAGAATAGGTTATACAATATTACATGACTTTACGATAACAAAGTGAACAGACGTACCTGTTTTCACTATTATTAAAAATAAATGTCTTTTGTACAATTTATCCAACTTACAAGTATGGCTGTAGTAGGTTTGAACACAAATTCCACAGATGGCAATTTGGGAAGCTGTAGAACGGATAATTATAATGTTATGGAGATATGTCATAATAGTTATCAGTAATGATTTATCTAACACTTTATTAGTGTCAATCCAAACAGGTTTAAGATATCCAGCCAGTAGGTTGGGTCTGAGCTTTGAGAGCCTATCTAAACTAGTCAATGCCACCAGATATGTAGAGGTACATTTTAATTACCTCAAACCAGGGACAGTTACAGAAATAGAAACAGATTAGTGAGGTCACAATGCAGTGGTAAAGGCTGGAGAGTGGGAGGTAACCATTGGCCAATCTGACAGTTTCTCTGCTTACCAAACTAACACAGTGAGGTTGTGGTTGTACCAGATTCAGCACTGCTGTCATAGCCTTCTGGCTCAAGGCAGTGATATTCTGAATATGTTCATGCAGGAACATCTGGTACGATACATACCAATTAAATAGTAATCAAATGAGTAAAAGAAAGTAAGAACAAACTCTACAAGTAATTGGAATCCTGCTATCATTGCACACTGATTCCTCTTATCACAACCCTAGGAAGACTCCCCATACCCTCCTCTAGAGTCTAACCCATCAATCACCCCAGCCTATTGTGCAACATCTGCCCCCACCCAAAACTCAGATAAGACCCACAACGGTGAAGCACATATGCCACCTTCGTGGCAACAATAAAGAATGTAGAAAATGCCAAGAAAGGTGGCGCCATTGACTCAGTGGCAAACTTCGCTCTGGCAGTAGACAGGATGGAGGCAACCCAGCATGAAGTGGCCACAAAGTCACCTCCCTGCCAGATGCCAACAGCTGTGGGACACCAGGCTGCAGGCCACATGCACCTGCTTGGGCAGGCTTCCCTGTTAACCCCCTACTCCCCACCACCTGGCCAGTATCTCCAGTATGGTTGGAGCCACGGCAGGTGAAGGTGTGGTCATAGTCCCATGCAGTTCCCTTCACCCTTGTGCTGGCAGTAGAGCAGACTTTAAGGAGGGTGTAACTTCACTGACTCAACGGTGCAACTGTGTGGTCTACACTGGTTTGAAGGCTCACACAAGTATGCCTGTAGTAGGCTTGGACACAAGGACAGATGGTCAGCTTGAAGTGGCATACAATGTATGCGTAATCTCCATAAAATATAAGAAAGCAAAATAAAATATTCTAAGTATGAGAACTATTTAAGTCAAATGAAGGCAAATGTTTTAAGTTGTGTTATGTTAAGTCACACATGAAATGTAGAATCACAAATTGATCACTCTTTCTGCTCTGTTTCTAGCCACGAGTCAATGAAATCCAGTTTTTAGTCAAGTTGGATGTAAACAATAAGGAACCAAGTCTGACACACATATACCTACACCATCAACAGAAAGTCAAGCATCAGTAAGTGTATGAGAACAGCAGAATGAAAAAATTAGATTTACTCAGTCTGTCTCTTCCTAACAAGAAACAAACACTTGGGACAAGATTCTGTCACTTTAAAAAACGAATCTCCTGAAATGTCTCATGCCAAGTTGAAGATAATGCAAATCTGCAATGAGCCACTATGTAAACTGCAGTAGCAACTGAACAAAACCAACAGAAGAAGGAACAGAGTATAAGTAGGCCTACTCTGGTCAATGTGAATGATATTATACAGTTCTGTCAGTGTCAGATTAGAGGAGATCTGCAGAAAAGCCATCTTCAGCTACATTCACTCAAGATATGGGAATGAAAAAAATGGCCTGTTATATATAAATTTTTTTGTGAAATGGGGCTGACATATGGATTATATGGTGAATGGGTGTTTCAGCCAAGGATCATTCAGCCAGCAATTTGGAAAAGTGTGGATGTTTCGACCAGACAGTCATTCTGTCAACATCTGCACTCTGGTAACCAGATTCACACTTCAAAGTTCCTGAAAGAGGTATAAATGTCTGCTGCCAAGCTGTTCTAGTATAAATCACATGGGTTTGTCATTTACAGATAATTCTCAGATAGATAAGTCCGTCTTAACTTCGTAAGAATTTATTAAGCAGACAAAGTTATGACACATTCACAATCAGCTTGTCTCTACATCATCACTAAACACGCTTGTCTTCCTTTCATCTGCATCTTCTCTCTTAGCGTTAACAACAAGTAGGTTGATGAAGAGAGCGGATGCACTTAGAGTAGAGGGTAGAAGGAGAAGAGGAAGACCGAGACTGGGATGGTAGGACTGCATTAAGAGAGATTTGGTGGGAGTGGGATGGGAATGGAGAATGAGGGCGAGGAATCGGAGGAGTGGAGACAGGTGGTGGAGACGGCAATGAAACGGGACTAGTGACGAAGAAGAAGGGGGAAAAAATCAATGACTGTTATCGGTGCCTCACCCCGGACTACAGGGATAAAGAGGAGAGCAACAGGCTCCCTACCACTCCTCTCACTAGATCTCATCAGTTGCTTTTATAGCAAACGTTTCACACATATAAACATCAAGTTAAAATCTGCAAGTACAGTAGTTGTCGATTCTACTCACGCACATCAAGACGCTAATATTATTCATGATGTCTTATCTTAATGTTGGGCTTTGTCTTAGTGTACATATTTACTAATCCCCATTTATCCAGATCAACATAAATCAATTCCTTTCCAAGAACTGACGAACGTGACCTGAATATATCGACTTCCCCTAGTTGGACAGTGTCCACTACGATCAATAATCATCTTCTTATAAGTCACAAAAGTACTACACGTCATGAAGTTAGTTACACAGCCTTGCTCTTTACATTAGGCCAATATGTCCTAGGTTGAAATATCCATGGCCAAACATTCAACATTCACTATGAAAGAACATTTTGTATATTGACCCCACTACCCTGTTTTGGAAAGTCAGATACATGATGAAAGTAGCTATAGAAAGTTGATCATATTCCAGTGAGTTGCCAGCCCCAGACTGTCTCTAGTAAACAGCAGGGCTTCCTCATGACTCCACTAATTAGTTACACTACCCAGCAGACTGACAGTCTGTCTTGTCTGTTCCTAGCAGGAGGGGCAGTCTTCTGTTGGCCAAGGATATTTCTGTAGGTATCCTTTCAAAGGTGGATGGATATTTGGATAAAACCAAGTAGACACATACCTGTATTTGTTTTCATTCACATAAAGGCTGTTGGATCATTGACATCCCGGCTCTGTATTTAGGAGGTGTAAATGTTTGCATCACTGATGATTCTGTAAAATTACAAATAAACTTAATTTAGCTATGAAGCAGCAGCATATATGGTTTTATATTAAGTTTTTATTACTTAAAACTGTTTAAATAGAATGTCCACCAGTTCCTGTAAAGCATGAAAAGCTTAATTTAGATTAAATTAATTAAGGACATGTACATATGTGTGCTGGGAATAATTAGAAAATGGATTTGAATTGAGCAATTCATATAAATCCAGAATTGGAACTGAAAGATTTGAAAAATATAATCCAATTCCATCATTCCTTGTCAATTCCTTTTCAATTAACACAATCTACAATTCCGGTCACATTAGTAAAGTCATTCATGATCAATGCTATTCAATACAGGTTATAGCTCCTGCTGTAAATAAACATTTGTAATTGGTCTGGCTGCAGAGATCTCACACCATGCCCATTGCATGGGGCAGAAATAGTGGAAGCATGCCAAGAGAATTGTAATGTATCGAAAGGAATTGATTTAACTTAAATTAATTGAATTGGAACTGACTGAATGGAATCGGAAGATGTGAAGCTGAATTGGAATTGATAAAAAGGAATTGAATGGAAATTGAACTGGAATTGACTGAAAGGAATTGGAACCCACCAGAGCTCTTGTGAACACACAACTAATCAGACAAATCAAGCAAGTTTTAGAACAGATTTCTCACAATCCATACAGCAACAACCACCAACCCCTTGGACAGACCCACTAGATAGTCTGTAGGCTGAGGCTAGGGGTGGTGGCCTTTGCACCATAACATTAATGAGACAAATACACAAATCCTCCTTACTTTCCCACCCCACCCAAACCAAACACTAATCAACATCTGGATATCATCTAAATGCCAAACAAATCCTGCAGCCATTGGGACTGTCTAATACAGCCTGGGGCCAACACAGAGCCACAGACATCTCCACCTCTTGTAATCTGTGCAGGAACTTGCTGGGAGAAAGAGGCTGGCAGCAGTGGCACCTGGAGTAGGCAGGACCACCTGGGAACCAGCAAGGCTATCATCCACACCCAGAACATTCTCACCTTGTATGAAAACCAGCTGTTGAATTACGCCCTTCATTTGAAGAGAACTCAGGCATCCCATGTTTTATCCCAGTCACTCTATACCAGCATCTCACTGTCCCTGCCAGGTGGAGACAGATCCCAAGAACCACCAGAAGGGGCTCAGTCTCCCTGTCCCTACCAGGTGGAGACAGATCCCAAGAACCACCAGAAGGGGCTCAGTCTCACTGTCCCTGCCAGGTGGAGACAGATCCCAAGAACCACCAGAAGGGGCTCAGTCTCACTGTCCCTACCAGGTGGAGACAGATCCCAAGAACCACCAGAAGGGGCTCAGTCTCACTGTCCCTACCAGGTGGAGACAGATCCCAAGAACCACCAGAAGGGGCTCAGTCTCACTGTCCCTACCAGATGGAGACAGATCCCAAGAACCACCAGAAGGGGCTCAGTCTCACTGTCCCTACCAGATGGAGACAGATCCCAAGAACCACCAGAAGGGGCTCAGTCTCACTGTCCCTGCCAGGTGGAGACAGATCCCAAGAACCACCAGAAGGGGCTCAGTCTCACTGTCCCTACCAGATGGAGACAGATCCCAAGAACCACCAGAAGGGGCTCAGTCTCACTGTCCCTGCCAGGTGGAGACAGATCCCAAGAACCACCAGAAGGGGCTCAGTCTCACTGTCCCTGCCAGGTGGAGACAGATCCCAAGAACCACCAGAAGGGGCTCAGTCTCACTGTCCCTACCAGGTGGAGACAGATCCCAAGAACCACCAGAAGGGGCTCAGTCTCACTGTCCCTGCCAGGTGGAGACAGATCCCAAGAACCACCAGAAGGGGCTCAGTCTCACTGTCCCTACCAGATGGAGACAGATCCCAAGAACCACCAGAAGGGGCTCAGTCTCACTGTCCCTGCCAGGTGGAGACAGATCCCAAGAACCACCAGAAGGGGCTCAGTCTCACTGTCCCTACCAGGTGGAGACAGATCCCAAGAACCACCAGAAGGGGCTCAGTCTCACTGTCCCTGCCAGGTGGAGACAGATCCCAAGAACCACCAGAAGGGGCTCAGTCTCACTGTCCCTGCCAGGTGGAGACAGATCCCAAGAACCACCAGAAGGGGCTCAGTCTCACTGTCCCTACCAGGTGGAGACAGATCCCAAGAACCACCAGAAGGGGCTCAGTCTCACTGTTCCTACCAGGTGGAGACAGATCCCAAGAACCACCAGCATGGGCTCAGTCTCACTGTCCCTACCAGGTGGAGACAGATCCCAAGAACCACCAGCATGGGCTCAGTCTCACTGTCCCTACCAGGTGGAGACAGATCCCAAGAACCACCAGAAGGGGCTCAGTCTCACTGTCCCTGCCAGGTGGAGACAGATCCCAAGAACCACCAGCATGGGCTCAGTCTCACTGTTCCTACCAGGTGGAGACAGATCCCAAGAACCACCAGAAGGGGCTCAGTCTCACTGTCCCTGCCAGGTGGAGACAGATCCCAAGAACCACCAGAAGGGGCTCAGTCTCCCTGTCCCTACCAGGTGGAGACAGATCCCAAGAACCACCAGAAGGGGCTCAGTCTCCCTGTCCCTACCAGGTGGAGACAGATCCCAAGAACCACCAGAAGGGGCTCAGTCTCACTGTCCCTACCAGGTGGAGACAGATCCCAAGAACCACCAGAAGGGGCTCAGTCTCACTGTCCCTGCCAGGTGGAGACAGATCCCAAGAACCACCAGAAGGGGCTCAGTCTCACTGTCCCTACCAGGTGGAGACAGATCCCAAGAACCACCAGAAGGGGCTCAGTCTCACTGTTCCTACCAGGTGGAGACAGATCCCAAGAACCACCAGAAGGGGCTCAGTCTCACTGTCCCTGCCAGGTGGAGACAGATCCCAAGAACCACCAGAAGGGGCTCAGTCTCACTGTCCCTGCCAGGTGGAGACAGATCCCAAGAACCACCAGAAGGGGCTCAGTCTCACTGTTCCTACCAGGTGGAGACAGATCCCAAGAACCACCAGAAGGGGCTCAGTCTCACTGTCCCTGCCAGGTGGAGACAGATCCCAAGAACCATCAGAAGGGGCTCAGTCTCACTGTCCCTACCAGGTGGAGACAGATCCCAAGAACCACCAGAAGGGGCTCAGTCTCACTGTCCCTGCCAGGTGGAGACAGATCCCAAGAACCACCAGAAGGGGCTCAGTCTCACTGTCCCTACCAGGTGGAGACAGATCCCAAGAACCACCAGAAGGGGCTCAGTCTCACTGTCCCTACCAGGTGGAGACAGATCCCAAGAACCACCAGAAGGGGCTCAGTCTCCCTAGCCCTACCAGATGGAGACAGATCCCAAGAATTACCAGCAGGAGTTCTTCCTGGCTGAGTACTCACTCAAAGCTCTTCTCTCCTGTCTTTAGTCAGGGTGAATAATTACATTTGGTTTTCTGCATTTCTATGAAAAAATCACATGGCAGCTAGCTGGAACAGATTGGTGATGGGGCTGATTTTCTCCAGGAGAAGTATTTTACACATTAAAGGTATGTATTACCAGTTTTTAATCCTTTGATTGTAAGAAAATGGACCCTTGAACATTTTTAAACCTGCAACTCTTTTAATTGTCCCAATCACACAAACACACGACTCACAACAAATGTTGTGTAATGTCCCCTGACCCAATCACACAAACACGTGACTCACAACAAATGTTGTGTAATGTCCACTGACCCAATCACACAAACATTGTGATTCACAACAAATATTGTGTAATGTCCCCTGACCCAATCACACAAACACGCAACTCACAACACATGTTGTGTAATGTCCCCTGACCCAATCACACAAACACATGACTCACAACAAATAGTGTGTAATGTCCCCTGACCCAATCACACAAACACGCAACTCACAATAAATGTTGTGTAATGTCCCCTGACCCAATCGCACAAACACACGACAAAGTTTAGTAATGTACGTCTGGCATTATGCTACAGTATGGAGCACATCGACCAAACTTAATGAAAGAAACAATTGATCACAACCTACCTTCAAACCAGAGAGGATGGGCAATAGTAGTCTAGCTCTTGGCTGAACCCAGAAAAACAATATATAAACAAGAACAGCTGACCTAACATCAAAGAACAGGTGACCTGCTGTCAGAGAACAGGTGACCTACTGTCAGAGAACAGGTGACCCACCAGGAAGACCAGACAATGACAAATGACAAGCCATGATCAAGAGGAGCAACAGACTCCAGGAAGACAGCGATTGCAGCTAAACTGGAAGGTTGTAGTAAGCAAACCACTAGTGCACATTTATCACTGTCATTCTTTTGACCAGAAAGGTCACATAATAAGGCTAATGGGCATTAGGGAAGTGGTTAAGTTGGCCCGGGTATTCACCAATCATTAGTAGCTGCTTCCATCTTTCACTCAGGAGTAAACAGGGAAACATTGGGTCACTGCTGAGACCTGAGGTCACTGCTGAGACCTGGGGTCACTGCTGAGACCTGGGGTCACTGCTGAGACCTGGGGTCACTGATGAGACCTGGGGCTGCTGAGACCTGAGGTCACTGCTGAGACCTGAGGTCACTGCTGAGACCTGGAGTCATTGCAGAGATCTGGTCTCTCCTGAGACCACAAAAGTCATGGTCTCTGCTGTGGACCATGGTGTGAGAACAGAAGTCATCACCTACTGCACTGTGGTTTTATCACTCAACTCTAGTTGTTGCTGTGTAACCATTGCCAGTGTTATTTGTACACGTACAGCAAGTAAAATGTGTTACAATCGTCCATGGCAGGAGTAAAGTACAAACATTGTAAGAAAATGGACCCTTGAACATTTTGAAACCTGCAACTCTTTTAATTGTCCCAATCCCACAAATACACGACTCACAACAAATGTTGGGTAATGTCCCCTGACCCAATCACACAAACACACGACTCACAACAAATGTTGTGTAATGTCCCCTGACCCAATCACACAAACACGACTCACAACAAATGTTGTGTAATGTCCCCTGACCCAATCACACAAACACATGACTCACAACAAATAGTGTGTAATGTCCCCTGACCCAATCGCACAAACACACGACAAAGTTTAGTAATGTACGTCTGGCATTATGCTACAGTATGGAGCACATCCACCAAACTTAATGAAAGAAACAATTGATCACAACCTACCTTCAAACCAGAGAGGATGGGCAATAGTAGTCTAGCTCTTGGCTGAACCCAGAAAAACAATATATAAACAAGAACAGCTGACCTAACATCAAAGAACAGGTGACCTGCTGTCAGAGAACAGGTGACCTACTGTCAGAGAACAGGTGACCCACCAGGAAGACCAGACAATGACAAATGACAAGCCATGATCAAGAGGAGCAACATACTTCAGGAAGACAGCGATTGCAGCTAAACTGGAAGGTTGTAGTAAGCAAACCACTAGTTCACATTTATCACTGTCATTCTTTTGACCAGAAAGGTCACATAATAAGGCTAATGGGCATTAGGGAAGTGGTTAAGTTGGCCCTGGTATTCACCCATCATTAGTAGCTGCTTCCATCTTTCACTCAGGAGTAAACAGGGAAACATTGGGTCACTGCTGAGACCTGGGGTCACTGCTGAGACCTGGGGTCACTGATGAGACCTGGGGTCACTGATGAGACCTGAGGTCACTGCTGAGACCTGGGGTCACTGCTGAGACCTGAGGTCACTGATGAGACCTGGGGTCACTGATGAGACCTGAGGTCACTGCTGAGACCCGAGGTCACTGCTGAGACCTGGGGTCACTGATGAGACCTGGGGTCACTGCTGAGACCTGAGGTCACTGCTGAGACCTGGGGTCACTGCTGAGACCTGGGGTCACTGCTGAAACCTGAGGTCACTGCTGAGACCTGGGATCACTGCTGAGACCTGAGGTCACTGCTGAGAACTGAGGTCTCTGCCGAGACCTGGAGTCATTGCAGAGATCTGGTCTCTCCTGAGACCACAAAAGCCATGGTCTCTGCTGTGGACCATGGTGTGAGAACAGAAGTCATCACCTACTGCACTGTGGTTTTATCACTCAACTCTAGTTGTTGCTGTGTAACCATTGCCAGTGTTATTTGTACACGTAAAGCAAGTAAAATGTGTTACAATCGTCCATGGCAGGAGTAAAGTACACCACATCGAAACAGGAAACTTGCACCATCCTTGTGTGGACAGGTTTAAAATCTACACAGATTCTTCCATACAAACAATTACTTGCATTTTTTTCTGGTTTCTGAGTTACATTTGTTTTGCAAACGTTTTGCACCAGTTTCATTGTATGGTTTGTTTGCCTTGTGGAACCAACCTTTGGCGTTTGATTAAATATATTCTGGGTGTGTAGGGTGCCAACATAACTTATGATTTGTATCCATACTACTTATCTATGACAAGTTGGCAGTAGAAGAACCCACACAGATGACAGCTGGCAGTTTCTGGGGAGATAAAAACAAATTCCATGTTGCAATTATGGCTGTTAAACGATATAAAACAGTTTGAAACAGCAGCAGGAGCAACATAATCTCAACTTTAATTGGAACATGATAGTTCAGTTATCAGACAGACATCAACATTTTGTTTTAATTAGGGTTGTGAAAATGTCAAATAACAGTTTCATTTTTTTTTTGTGAGCCTTGGTAGGCAGACGGATATGCAACTGACAGAAATGACTTTGTTATGTTGACAGACAAATGACTTTTGTGTGATATAAAGGAAATAAAAAACAAGCTTTTTCATGTTAATGAGCATGATTTCACTTAGCTTAAATAATTAAAACAAATGCATTTGATTAGACGACTGAAGAAGAATGTTAACTGGTTAGTGTTGTTTGTGTGATTATTTAATTCCAAGACCACTGTTTAACACAAATAAATTCCACATTTGTACTTGTAATTCACCACATACAACTACTACATCACTATAGTACGTGCATCTTGTCATTTTAATGGAATTCAGTGCAATGACATGATATAAACAGATAAAAGTATTCACCAGCTGTACTTGTCATTCCGAGCAGACTGGGACATGTTTTGTATTGTCGCACCTTGTCACTGAACCAAGTAACTAATATACTTTTTGTTCAGTCACTGTTTAATGCTTGTCTTGAACAAATTGCAGACAATGCATTTGTTGGCAGAGTTCCAAGCCCAAGTTCCAAGTGGGAGACATGAGGGCCCTTTAAGGGGAGGGAAAGGAGGGAACCAATTAGCAATGACCCCAAATATTTGAAACAACTCTGACAGAGTACCTTCCATCAACATTGGGGTAATAAGAAGGGTGACTTGTAAAATGTAGCAGAAAGGAGCAGTGGGCTTTGACTGGGTGACATAAAGCACCTGGGGTGTTTACCCTGCCATGAGGGGGTACATTGCCATCATGCTGATAATGCAGTGCCCTGTGGGGCTTTGAGCCAATGACGCATTGTTCATATCTAAACAATGCAACATTGTTACTCCATGCCTGTTTAGAAATACCACACAAAACCAGGCTTTAATTCTGAAACATGGTCTGCCAATGTAACTGTGATAACTAAACAATCTGGGGTAAAGGTTAAACCTTGTGACATAAATAGGGTCGGTTTACTAATCAACCATGACATAAATTTCACCACATGAATAAAGATGTTTGTAATGCTGCTGGTTTTTAGCAGCACCTGTCACAATCTCTAATCAATGCTGTTTAATCACAAAACATATTCTTTCACCAGCCTGGCAGCATTTGAATTCTATCAAAGGTTATCACATAAAAAGTGCCAGTAGAAATACCAAACTGCTGACGTGAAATAAAAATACAAAATGTTTCAGAAATAGCAGTGCAATATCCCTACTGTTTGCAGAGCTTGCTGTTTGCAGAGTTTGCTGTCTGCAGCACACTTGGATTGATTTATAATTAATTGAAGTCAAAAGGGACAGAACTTCACAGAAAGCATAATAAATACAATTTACAACTGCCACTCATCTATGTATGTGTGTAAGCTGTCACTCATCTATGTATGTGTGTAAGCTGCCACTCATCTATGTATGTGTGCAAGCTGCCACTCATCTATGTATGTGTGTAAGCTGCCACTCATCTATGTATGTGTGTAAGCTGTCACTCATCTATGTATGTGTGTAAGCTGTCACTCATCTATGTATGTGTGTAAGGCTGTAAACTCACTCACAGTATTCGATGGACATTTCCCAGAATTGTCAAATAACAATAAACTCCCAAGAGTCCTTCCCAGGACACTTCCCAATTCAGCCTTGGCCAGGGATGACTTAACCCAAGGTCTCCCAGTTGGGCAGAAAGTAAGTAATAAATATGTGGTTTATGACTGAGGAATGCCACCCTATGCCTAGATACACTTTGCCTCACAGCCCCCTGTGGAGGGTATAGACAGTGTCAGATTTACAGTTCCACAGAATGTGCACAAATAACAACAAGCTCTACCAAGTGGCATGTTCAGTCCCCCAGTATTGACCCCCTAGCTGTGACTAGGGAGTAGGAACCCCCCCCCAAGTGGCAGCTGCTTGTTTACAAACCACACTAATCACAGCTAAATGTGTCTGTTGATATATTCCAGCTACACATAATGCCCCTCTGTCAGCAGCTGCAAATTGCTGGATAGAGGTAACTTTCAAGCCACAGACCCCCAGGAAGGCCAACTGGGAATGTCTCTCCTTCTCCCATTTAGTGGGTAACTCAGGGCAGTCTGCCAAGCCAGTGTCACCAAGGAGTAATCAAACATTAGATATATTTGCAAGAGGTGGGGTGTGTGGAGTTCATGGGGTGTGTGAGAGTCCATGGGGTGTGTGGAGTTCATGGGGTGTGTGAGAGTTCATGGGGTGTGTGGAGTTCATGGGGTGTGTGGAGTTCATGGGGTGTGTGGAGTTCATGGGGTGTGTGAGAGTTCATGGGGTGTGTGAGAGTCCATGGGGTGTGTGGAGTTCATGGGGTGTGTGAGAGTCCATGGGGTGTGTGAGAGTCCATGCGGTGTGTGAGAGTCCATGGGGTGTGTGAGAGTCCATGGGGTGTGTGAGAGTCCATGGGGTGTGTGGAGTTCATGGGGTGTGTGAGAGTCCATGGGGTGTGTGAGAGTTCATGGGGTGTGTGAGAGTCCATGGGGTGTGTGAGAATCAATGGGGTGTGTGGAGTTCATGGGGTGTGTGGAGTTCATGGGGTGTGTGGAGTTCATGGGGTGTGTGAGAGTCCATGGGGTGTGTGAGAGTCCATGGGGTGTGTGAGAGTCCATGGGGTGTGTGGAGTTCATGGGGTGTGTGAGAGTCCATGGGGTGTGTGAGAGTCCATGGGGTGTGTGAGAGTCCATGGGGTGTGTGGAGTTCATGGGGTGTGTGAGAGTCCATGGGGTGTATGAGAGTCCATGGGGTGTGTGAGAGTCCATGGGGTGTGTGAGAGTCCATTGGGTGTGTGAGAGTTCATGGGGTGTGTGAGAGTCCATGGGGTGTGTGAGAGTTCATGGGGTGTGTGGAGTTCATGGGGTGTGTGAGAGTCCATGGGGTGTGTGAGAGTCCATGGGGTGTGTGAGAGTTCATGGGGTGTGTGGAGTTCATGGGGTGTGTGAGAGTCCATGGGGTGTGTGAGAGTCCATGGGGTGTGTGAGAGTCCATGGGGTGTGTGAGAGTCCATGGGGTGTGTGAGAGTCCATGGGGTGTGTGAGAGTCCATGGGGTGTGTGAGATTCCATGGGGTGTGTGAGAGTCCATTGGGTGTGTGAGAGTTCATGGGGTGTGTGGAGTTCATGGGGTGTGTGAGAGTCCATGGGGTGTGTGAGAGTCCATGGGGTGTGTGAGAGTACATTGGGTGTGTGAGAGTCCATGGGGTGTGTGAGAGTTCATGGGGTGTGTGGAGTTCATGGGGTGTGTGAGAGTCCATGGGGTGTGTGAGAGTCCATGGGGTGTGTGAGTCCATTGGGTGTGTGAGAGTTCATGGGGTGTGTGGAGTTCATGGGGTGTGTGAGAATCCATGGGGTGTGTGAGTCCATGGGGTGTGTGAGAGTCCATTGGGTGTGTGAGAGTCCATGGGGTGTGTGAAAGTCCATGGGGTGTGTGAGAGTTCATGGGGTGTGTGAGAGTCCATGGAGTGTGTGAGAGTCCATGGGGTGTGTGAGAGTTCATGGGGTGTGTGAGAGTCCATGGGGTGTGTGAGAGTCCATGGGGTGTGTGAGTGGCAGAGGTGGTGCAGAGTGCTGACTCTGATGAGCACTTCACGAAGGAACACCCCACTACTACCACTACTACTACTACTACTACTACTACTACTACTACTACTACTACTACTACTACTACTACTACTACTACTACTAATACTACTACTGGATTAAAAACATGTATTTTAAGCTTTTAGCAAATCAATTTATCAGTTTGCATCCAAAAATGTCTGCAACATTGATTAAATCTAGAGATGTTGCCAATCAAATATTGCAGTGATACAGGAAAGAAATGAGTGTCAGTTATTTACACAAACTGTGGCTGCTCTGACACTATAAATGCAGACAATGTTGACCTGACTTGTCACCTAACTGAACACTGATATAAACTGACATATAGTTTAATAGATTCACGACCAACAATTGGGTCTAACTTTTACTGATTTGTCAAAATCTTCAGAGTGTCCACCAGATTCAGAATGGCCGGTGAAATTCAGAGTGACCGGTAAGATTCAGAATGACCCATCCGATTCTGAGTGACCGCCAGATTCAGGGTGACCATCAGGGTTCATATAAATAAAGTCTTATTACTTGTGGCTGAATTTAATTAAATATCCATTTTTGACTTTGAGTGTACATGTCTCTCTTCGGAACTTTTCAAAGTGGGGCACCTTGCATGAGGGTTAGGGTGTGATCCTAGCTTGTTGGGAGGTAGGACGCCTTTGATCCTGTCTGGTGGGGCACAGCAAGGGGAAGGGAGAGGGTTAGCCAGGGGAAGGGGAAGGTCAGCCAGGGGAAGTGGGAGACAGCAAGGGGAACTGGAAGGTCAGCCAGGGGAAGGGGAAGGTCAGCCAGGGGAAGGGGAAGGTCAGCCAGAGGAAGGGGAGGGTCAGCCAGGGTACCCTCCTGTGGAGAGATGAGTCTGGTCTTTTGAGGTTTGCACAAAACATTACCCGGAGCATCCGGGAGACATTTACATATGTATTGTATCAGAGGAGTAGGATAACATGTAGGAGGAGGGTAACATGTAGGAGGAGGATAACATGTAGGAGGAGGGTAACATGTAGGAGGAGGGTAACATGTAGGAGGAGGATAACATGTAGGAGGAGGATAACATGTAGGAGGAGGGTAACATGTAGGAGGAGGGTAACATGTAGGAGGAGGATAACATGTAGGAGGAGGGTAACATGTAGGAGGAGGGTAACATGTAAGAGGAGGGTAACATGTAGGAGGAGGATAACATGTAGGAGGAGGGTAACATGTAGGAGGAGGGTAACATGTAGGAGGAGGGTAACATGTAGGAGGAGGATAACATGTAGGAGGAGGGTAACATGTAGGAGGAGGGTAACATGTAGGAGGAGGGTAACATGTAGGAGGAGGGTAACATGTAGGAGGATAACATGTAGGAGGAGGGTAACATGTAGGAGGAGGGCAACATGTAGGAGGAGGGTAACATGTAGGAGGGCAACATGTAGGAGGGTAACATGTAGGAGGAGGGTAACATGTAGGAGGAGGGTAACATGTAGGAGGAGGGTAACATGTAGGAGGGTAACATGTAGGAGGAGGGTAACATGTAGGAGGAGGGTAACATGTAGGAGGAGGGTAACATGTAGGAGTAGGGTAACATGTAGGAGGAGGATAACATGTAGGAGGAGGGTAACATGTAGGAGGAGGGTAACATGTAGGAGGAGGGTAACATGTAGGAGGAGGGTAACATGTAGGAGGGTAACATGTAGGAGGAGGGTAACATGTAGGAGGGTAACATGTAGGAGGAGCTGAAGGTTAACATGTAGGGGTACAAACCTAACCCTCCTGCAAAGTCCTCCCTTGATTATGTTATCAGAGTTTTGACTGTTCCCCTAACTGACCAGGTGGTAAATCCATGTTTCTTTGATGACAAACTTGTTAGTATGTGACAAAGGTGTCTCTGTGCTGTTCTTGCCTCCAGGTACACAGAGTATACAACACTCCCTGTGAACTCTTTCTTTCAAAGAACACACAAATGTTGGTTTATATAAAATTTACATTCTAGGCACACAATGTAAACAATAGGGTTTAAGATGTTATTTCCTTCCTTACAGCTTAATGTTGGATCTGTATCATATTTATGTTTCGGAGCACACCGTATCAACATAAGCATTCAAAGCATTGTTTCTTGAAGGGATAACATTAAGCATAAGATTTCTATCAACACTGCTGTCAGGCATCATGTACATGTTAAATACAGTTTTCATAAAGTCATATACTTGTGATTATCTTATGAGATTTGGAGTACAATAGCTGCACTGTATAGATAATTAGCCACACATGTTGGGTACACAGGTAGTCCTGGAGCCACACATGTTGGGTACACAGGTAGTCCTGGAGCCACACATGTTGGGTACACAGGTAGTCCTGGAGCCACACATGTTGGGTACACAGGTAGTCCTGGAGCCACACATGTTGGGTACACAGGTAGTCCTGGAGCCACACATGTTGGGTACACAGGTAGACCTGGAACCACACATGTTGGGTACACAGGTAGTCCTGGAGCCACACATGTTGGGTACACAGGTAGTCCTGGAGCTATACATGTTGGGTACGCAGGTAGTCCTGGAGCTACAAATGTAGGGTACACAGTTAGTCCTGTAGCCACACATGTTGGGTACACAGGTAGACCTGGAGCCACACATGTTGGGTACGCAGGTAGTCCTGGAGCCACACATGTTGGGTACACAGGTAGTCCTGGAGCCACACATGTTGGGTACACAGGTAGACCTGGAGCCACACATGTTGGGTACACAGGTAGTCCTGGAGCCACACATGTTGGGTACACAGGTAGTCCTGGAGCCACACATGTTGGGTACTCAGGTAGTCCTGGAGCCACACATGTTGGGTACACAGGTAGTTCTGGATCCACACCTGTTGGGTACACAGGTAGTCCTGGAGCCACACATGTTGGGTCACAGGTAGTCCTGGAGCCACACATGTGGTTTTATTCTCAAATGTTACATACAACCAGCATAACACCTACAGTTTCTCTCAAGTTCTTATGAGATGTATTGGTCCTTTCAGACTATGTCCCGAACCAACATTAAAAATTCAGTTCAATGATACACACTTTGTTAAAGAGGTAAACATCTTCACCTGAGTGTTTGCCACCTATTCGAGGATCTCAATGAGAGGGCTGCACTTGCTTGGTCCAGGGTCTTATTCTGGGGTACAGTTTTGGACTTGACCTTTCAGCTAACCCTCCTTATGGGTATATACAATGGACACCATTTGGTTTACCCCCTGGTCAAGAACCCTGAAGTAGAAGATCAGAAGAAGAAGATGTAGTGCAGAACACAAACATATCATAAATAATTTTTTGGCAGAGTCTGCCCCTGCTAGAAACCAACCCCACACCTGCTGAAGATTAGGGTCTTATAAACACACAGTCACACAATGTATAATGTAACTGGTGGCTGGGTCCTGATAGCTGTTATCAGGGTATCAGCAATCACCCCTGCCCACATTATCCCTTATCTTCAGCTCCCCAGGGTAAAAGTCCTCCCCAGGGTAAAAGTCCCCACCAGCCAAACTGAGTGAATGGCGGATAGCCATATATGGCTATGGTGGGGAAGATGGGTGTAATATAGATAACCATACTATATATATATATATATATATATATATATATATATATACTGAGGTTAGATCACTATTATATCACGGGTACATATTCTACCTAATAAGCATACAGTATGTTTGAAAAAAAATTGGGTCATGGAAAAATGTTAGGGAATCTGTTCTTATGAGCATACACCAAAATGTGTTTCTCTAGTGTCATTTGGTGACTAGTGTAGAACAACTGAAAAGTTGTGCCAACTGTTAACACCAGATGGCAACACTTCAGTTGTTCCACACTAGTCATATTACAATAGTCATGGATCCTGCTGTTTAAAAAAGGTGGTGCACACTAATTAGGGTACTTAAGCTTAATAGGCGGAATAGGACACTTGGCTTTCTTAATTGATGGAGTGGTATCTCATGTCTAACTTGCAGTTAATGCAGTAGGAAAGCAAACAAGATTCATGTTGATAACATCAACATGATATATGGTGTATGATCGTTAATAAGGGTACACAAATGAATATCATTGATAATGGGTTAACATACCCCAAATCCCCTTCATGTGTCCCAGTTTCTGGACTGAATAGAATCCTAACCAGTCTTTAACTACCTGTCATCCTGACTACAACTGTGCATAGGTAAATCAGTGTGGGACTACATGAATGACACTGGTATTTACTGTTCTGCTTTCTTATTATAGAAGACTAAGTTTAGCCAAGGCAGACACAACAAAAGGATAATGACTGGTACCCATACCTACAACTCTTACAGCAGGTTGTGCACATGGTTCTCTAACTTAACATTTTGATTTCCACATGCCACAAGGCTTTAAATCAATAAATTTCTTTTTAAAGGTCACGCATCATATCTCGGCTATTAACCAACATGCCTTTACCTGCATCAAAATCATTCCACAGCCAAGATATCACAATTATATAAATACGGCACTGTTTTCGCAGACAGAGAATTTCCACTCGATATCAGAACACACATCTCCTATTGAAAGCTCAGCTGGAAAACACACGTCTCACCTGTTTGCTGGCATAGATGGTCTGCCGAGATAGACAGCCAGATTTAATAACAGGTCTAGCTGTGGCTGATAAAGACTGTGTTGTGCGTGTGTTTTGACCATCAGTTATGTTCTGGCGGCCAGTTTTTGCATGCCACTATAATTACTGCTGCAGGAATGCAAACAATGTTTGCCATATTATATCACTGGGTTATTAATAAAGATTATGAAGGATTAGTATCACCATTAAGGTGAATACACTCCTGGAAGCTATATTATACTCCTGGCAGCCATGTTCAGGTGGTTGGATGTGCTTGTGAAAACATTAAGAAAGGATGTAACAAAAAAAACATCACTAACATGACATAACAGATTTAGTATCTGGCATCAAACTTTGTCTGCGTGGTCTGGCGCCTACCACAGCACTGTATCAAGGAAGTCTTACTCAATTAGCTGATCTTGGCTGTTAAAGGCACTACTAATATTTTCGTATGAATGTGGACAAATGGTTGACTTCCAGGAACTGAACTGTAAATGAGTCACTAAAGGACCGGTAATTCAGAATGGCACACAACAGGTGACCAGTCTAAAACACAGTCCACATGGTTGTGGACTGTGTTTATATTTTGTTATAATTGTTCAGTTAATGTAATGAACAACTAACCAGGGGTCTTATATGTTAGTAATGGACCATATTTCTAATGGACCATACTTGTAATGGACCATACTTGTAATCATGTAATGACTCTCCCAGATTCATGACTAAAATTAAAAGAGAATAATAGTTCTTTTGTATTTCATGATTATTTTTTAAATTATCATAATAACTTATAAGCATCATGTGTAATCTATCCATAGGCAGAATATGACAAGGATTTGTACCATATCTTTTTGTCTGCGCCATTTAAGTTTGTGAAACTGTTTCTGAGTAACAACATCTTGAAGAATCACGAACATGTTCAACTCTCACATTTCTATCCAGAATAAACTAAACTAATTTTAAATGTACTGTAGCTCAAAACTACACCAGTGACCACAGACTAGACATTTGTAATGGAATCTGACATGCAGGAATAAGACATCAGTTGGAAACAGCTGACCAAACAACCCCAAGATAACATCCACTCATTGTGTGTACTGGACTAATTAAGAAAGGGTGGCTCAGCTAGTAAAACTGCCACATGAATTCCATCCCAGTGACCAGCATCTGTGCAGAGATCACATGAAACTGTGGGTGTGTGATACATGACAGAATTCAAATTTTACCTCAGATGTGAGCAGCTCTTTTCCATGTATCAGTTCAACTGTTTGACCAGTGATTTGGTTGACACCCTTAAAACCTTAGGGACTGCTTTAATAATGACCTTCAAAAGTTCCATGGCAGAATAAATCAACAGGATATGGGTTCAAATCTAACCATCATATAGTAACTTTATCTGGTCCTCCTCTGTTCTGTCTCTTAAGAAAGATAGAAATAAAGGGACAAGTGGTGCCATCAGTGAAGGATCAGTGTAGATTGGTCATCAAGTAGTCTTTCTCACACAGGACAATAAATTAACTGAACAGATTATCTACAGACTGTGTAAATGCTAGCAGCATAAACAAATCTGTAAAAACAAAACTGACAAATATCTCAGGAGGACCGGTTACACATAGCTGAAAAACTGTTGGACTCTTATGACTTCCTTGTCCACTTGCCATCTGAGCCTTTGCCTTCAATGGGAAAATGGTGGCCATGAAATAAAGCTCAGGCTACAACCACAATGTATAATACAACATGAATATTCTGTCCTACCTTCTGTGTGTCCCTTGCACACCCCCTGCTATGGTTAGCCAGTGACCAACTGACCTGTCCACCAAGAGACACCACTAGCACTCAAGGTCCAGCCAAAGGAGACAGCTGAGAGAATGACTAGTGGATCCTGGGATGTTTGTTATCCAGTCTGGGGAAGATTGGGTTACAGGGAGGTGGCAAGGGATCATCATTAGCTCCCACTCTCTAAGGCCAGTCACTTTATGTGTCAGATTAGCCTGGAGTAACATCTTGGCAGAGTTGCGATAAGAGGAAATAAAAACTTGCTCTAACACAAGTTCATCCTATGAGGCCATCACATGTAATGGAGAATATCCCAGGATACTGAAGACATGTATATGTCTGTCAAAACCATGGTATATCTGCCAACTCTCTCACATTATTCATATTTGTTGTGGAACTCAACCCTTCTTAACAGAGAAGAGCATTTTCCAAATGTTAAGCTATACAAAAGATTAGGGATCGTAGCTCACTTTTGGATTCTCAATATGGATGTTACATTTTGGGTCCACGAGAGGCTTAGAAAGCACCACAGAGAGTCGGCTCCAGACACCATGCCAGGTTTTACTATTGCATCTGGTCTGCTACACTTCACTCAGTACAATGTCACTTTCAACAATACTGTTGCAGCTGGATCTGGTACAGCCTGGTTTGGGGTCAGTATCCTTTAACGAAATAAACAGAACCTACACCATTAAACACAGATATTTAAACAGGTCCATTCCATAAACTGAACTGTCAACAAGTCTTGGCTACAGACAATGGCACTGAAGGGGTTAAATGCTACAGAAGACAACCCCATTGCCAGAGACAAGTCTTGGCTACAGACAATGGCAGTGCAGGGGTTAAATGCTACAGAAGACAACCCCATTGCCAGAAACAAGTCTTGGCTACAGACAATGGCAGTGCAGGGGTTAAATGCTACAGAAGACAACCCCATTGCCAGAAACAAGTCTTGGCTACAGACAATGGCAGTGCAGGGGTTAAATGCTACAGAAGACAACCCCATTGCCAGAGACAAGTCTTGTAGCTAGGTCTTCTGACATTCTCCAGTACTCTGCCAGAGCCTGCTATCCCCTCCACCAGCACACTTCTGACAAGCTGTTTAAGTGATAATCTTGTGATTTATATGCTCCTAAAGCAGGGGATTATCCCCCTAGGGTGGAGATGGTTTTATTGCTTGTTCTGTGGTTTCTCATCAAAATCACCATAACCGCAATAACCGATAAAGGCAGAGAGAAGCTGATATTCTGCTTGAGGAAAACCACTGGTATTTATATCAAGTCATAAATGTCAGGGTGGGTAGCTAGGCAAGTGTGGGGGTCTCAAGGGAAGGGCAGGGTATATGGAGAGACAAGAAGGGAGAACACCACCAGGGCATGTCAACAAACATTGCCCAAGCTTGTTTGTCTTCCAGCCATGTCTTCTGTCTTCCAGCCATGTCTTCTGTCTTCCAGCCATGTCTTCTGTCTTCCAGCCCAGCCATGTCTTCCAGCCATGTCTTCCAGCCAATACATGATGTGAGACAGACGGAACAAATGAACAAAGGAATGAAACAATTTCTTTGAGTAACCTTATGATATATTATTGAGAAGTTATTATGATCATATAACATTTATGAAATGATCACCTTTTTGCTATCCAGCAACAACCTTGGTAACACCAATGTTGTATAAATATTCCACAAAGTTTGTTCTAAGATGAGTAAATTCATTGTGACCATTCTAGTACTGAGACCATAGACAACATATTTGTATGATACATATTATGACTTTCAGAACAATGACAAATATACAACAGGATGTATCTTCCAAATGTCAACACACACATTGATTGGTCTTCATTAAAAATCTTGCCAACAGGCATGATTTTATATCTAATATAAATAATATGTTCAATTAAATTTGTTTTAATTTAGACACAAATACACATATAATGATACACATATATAGGTCCATATACTCATTCACAACAGTTCACAAAATAATGTAAAAAAAACAAAAAACAAAAACAGGTGAAACATAAAACATACATACAAGGTCATTATGTACAAGGTCATTATATACAAGGTCATTATGTACATAAAGTGACTTTACTTATTGTCTCCTTATCCTTGATTTCCATCTGATGTCAGTACCACATACTGCAATTATGTGGCTCCTGAGGAATTAATAATAACATATCCATCCTTAATATATGGAGTAACTAAATATCTGCATAGAAAGACTTCCTTGCAGCTATATTTTATTACAATACACGGTCCACTGCTGAATATGACAGTTAAATAGTTAAATATGACAGTTAAATGGTTAAATATGACAGTTAAATTTATCAGAATTCTCAACTTCTCATGTTTGAAAATTGTAATAAAAAATATTTGGAAGTTGTCTGCTTTATTTTAACATTATTTTTTTATATTTGTGTTTCATCCCAACTATCATGTTTTCATTGTATGATGAATAGCAAGGTCGATATCCATAAAAACAAAAATGACAAAATTATATTTTAAAAATGGTGGTTCATTGAAGACATTTAGGGCAGTTAGAACGATGTTAGAATATACCGTCTATGGAGACTCCCGTCTACGGAGACTCCCATCTATACTGTATGAGATGATTTTATGATAGAAACAAACAGACTTTGTACCTGTAATCCTCCGTACCACTTAATCCCACCCCATGAATTCCATTGGACAATCTGTTTTCCCTTCAATTGCAGGTCAATGAGACATGAGATACTGTGTAAATATGCTGTCAGAATCATGCAGGCATGACACTTGACAGCATAAAAGGGTGTGACTTACTATGCTATTGCATGTAAATATTCAGCTTCTTAATTGAATGTGGCTACATTAAGGAGACTTTACTACCAAGTCCTACCTGAAAAGAATCATCAACATTTTGGCCTCATACATTTTAATCCCAGATATGTCTGCTCGAATGCTTGCAGATATATGTATAAGGCTTCTTGGTTTGGAGGAGATTTTTGCCCAAATACTTCAAACAAAAGGTGCCCCAATTGTGTTGATCTGTTTTCTAACTCTAAGCCTAAATAACCCTGAATTATAGAGTAAAGAAACCTCTGAGGCTCAAACATCGTGAACAAAATCACACGCCTAAGACATAATTATATCAATGATCTTGCATGTGTGATATTTATCTGGGTATTACCTTTGTAACTGCCCAATCAAAGGGAGAACTAGATACTGCACACAACTGGACAAGCCTGCTTAAATGGACATAGTGGCCAATTCATCTAGATCTGAGATATTTGGTGTATCTCTCAAAGTATCTCGTCTAGGTATTCAAATCTTTTCTTTGGGGAATGACATAAATCCACCACTATTTTACTGTAGTCATAATAGATCTGATCTGCAACACAGCCCAAGGGCCAAATTATGACACTCCCCATTCAAACATTTAGGATAAGTAAACCCACATTTACTGAATAGTAAGATAATTTACATGGTCAGTCTCGGTGCAGTGAATCTGACATTTTCCCATGAACACCCTACACAACACCCTACATGAACACCCTACACAACACCCTACATGAACACCCTACACAACCAATTATGACTACTGCATAAGCGTGAACTGATCAGATTTTCCCACGCTTCTGAGTGGAGAACATATATAAACCTATAAATCACATGATACCACATAGGCACCTTCTGTGTCTAATGACAAATTAGATGTACCTTGATGGATTAAATCGTGGTGTTAGAGTAGGCACTTAATAGGTGAGAATTTAATTGGTAATACCAGTGGGATCTATGCAACAAGGTGGTGATATGTTCTCATTCATACAGGTCAGTACAAACCAGTGACAAGTGGCTTGTTATCGCATGGGCGACCAAGCGTATCGTTGTAGGGTAAGATCATTTGCTTGCACAAACTGTCACACAGGTATGTCAGGGGTATGCCAGGGCGTGGAAGTGCATATCAATCAGACAGGCCTTATTAAAGTGGGACTATCACCAGGATAATAGAAAGTGAAGTTATCTATAAATGTTCTGGGCATAATCATTCCTGGACACGAATGACAGCAATTAACATTATAAAAAATATATATTATTAAAATCACAACGCCAATAATTATTATAAAATAACAGTGCATGTCAATTTGTGGGGATAGGATATAATATTATAATAATCCCGGGAGGGGGGTCACTCATGGAATAACTAATACTAAAATAACATGACAAATTTAAGATAGGATATAATTATATATATATATATATATATATATATATATATATATATATATATATGCAAATTTAAGATATATATATATATATAAAATTATATCGTATCTTAAATTTGTCATGTTATTTTAGCATTAGATATTCCATGAGTGACCCATGGAATGTCACAATTTAAGATAGGATATAATTATATATATATATATATAATTATATCCTATCTTAAATTTGTATATACATATATATATATATATATATATATATATATATATATATATATATATATATATATATATATATATTATATATATAATATTATATCCTGTCTTAAATTTGTCATGTCTAAAGAATATATATATATATATATATATATATATATATATATATATATATATATATATATATATATATATATATATATATATATAAATATATATAATAAATTGATTATATATATATGTTTATCCACATTCTCTAAACATTTATGAATTTGAATTCGTAACTCAAGTTTTCTGAAAATATACTACGGGGGGGTCGCTCATGGAATATCTAATACTAAAATAACATGACAAATTTAAGATTAAAATGCAAGCCTGCCAGTCTTGGCTGAGATTCAACATGGATTATGTGATGAACTTCACTAGGTCTATTCAGTATTTAGCACATCGTATAACATTTGCCCCGATATTCTTAGAGTGACTCCCTCGGGACAGTTTTCCTCTGTATTTTCAGAAAAAGTGAGTTTTGATTCGATGCATTTTGAGAAAACGGGCCACAAACTACTAACCACTGCAATATGTACACCAGAATGACAACAAAAATGCCAGTTCTAAACAAGTAGTTGACTCAGACTGTATTTTAAGTTAAGTCACACCATAACAGCTTAAACCCAAGGACATTATCAGCTGTGACAGGACTAAATTAGAGCCTTTCTAAACAGCCACCATGTCACACAATGCTCTAAAACAAGTCTCAGATATGGAGCACAGTAAATCTAGAGATAAGCCATGAATAGATGTAACAAGACAACTTGAACACTGGCAGGGAATGCCTGTGTCAATGTTTGTTCCCTGCACTGAATACAAGTCTTCAGAGCAGAACATTTTACTTCTATGTCCGTTATGTCTTCAGACAGTGAACTGACTTTGTGCAGCCTCTTCAGGGGTCTGACAGGAGTGTCCAATACGCTGTCCATGTGATACAACTGACTCTGTGCAGCCTCTTCAGGGGGCTGACAGGAGTGTCCAATACACTGTCCATGTGATACAACTGACTCTGTGCAGCCTCTTCAGGGGGCTGACAGGAGTGTCCAATACACTGTCCATGTGATACAACTGACTCTGTGCAGCCTCTTCAGGGGGCTTACAGGAGTGTCCAATACACTGTCCATGTGGTACAATTGCAGTCGATGCAAAAACGTGAACATTAATTTGAACACCAATACCCTCCCCAAAATAGTGCAGTAATAGAATGTGTACAGGTTAGTTAATGCCAATCATATTAACCTTATCATAACAATATTTAGTTGGCACCATTTGGCACCACGCCACAGCACAATATATAAAGTTGATAAAGGTAAATAGTGTTTAGCCAATGAACAATTTGTGGTGATTGTTCAGTCAACCATTCATTGTATGCACGGAACAAATTACATATTTAGAACTTGTCACTATTATCAATATTGGTATTGTGAGCATGTTTTTTAACATCAACTGAACTTTAATGCACTGCACCACTAATGTGATTACTGGTAGTACTGCTGAAAATAGCAGACAAGGCGTCTGTTGAGCCAAGTGTACTTTGTCAATACAGGTGTATTCTACCATAGGTAAGGAGTTTGTCAATACAGGTGTACTCTACCACAGGTAAGGGGTTTGTCAACACAACTGTATTCTACCTCAGGTAAGGAGTTTGTCAATACAGGTGTATTCTACCTCAGGTAAGTAGTTTGTCAATACAGGTGTATTCTACCTCAGGTAAGTAGTTTGTCAATACAGGTGTATTCTACCTCAGGTAAGTAGTTTGTCAATACAGGTGTATTCTACCTCAGGTAAGTAGTTTGTCAATACAGGTGTATTCTACCTCAGGTAAGGAGTTTGTCAATACAGGTGTATTCTACCTCAGGTAAGTAGTTTGTCAATACAGGTGTATTCTACCTCAGGTAAGTAGTTTGTCAATACAGCTGTATTCTACCTCAGGTAAGTAGTTTGTCAATACAGCTGTACTCTACCATAGGTAAGGAGTTTGTCAATACAGGTGTATTCTACCTCAGGTAAGTAGTTTGTCAATACAGCTGTACTCTACCATAGGTAAGGAGTTTGTCAATACAGGTGTATTCTACCACAGGTAAGGAGTTTGTCAATACAGCTGTACTCTACCACAGGTACGGAGTGTGTCAATACAGGTGTACTCTACCACAGGTAAGGAGTTTGTCAATACAGGTGTACTCTACTACAGGTAAGTAGTTTGTCATTACAGGTGTATTCTACCACAGGTAAGGGATTTGTCAATACAAGTGTATTCTACCTCAGGTAAGTAGTTTGTCAATACAGCTGTACTCTACCATAGGTAAGGAGTTTGTCAATACAGGTGTACTCTACCACAGGTACGGAGTGTGTCAATACAGGTGTACTCTACCACAGGTAAGGAGTTTGTCAATACAGGTGTACTCTACCACAGGTACGGAGTGTGTCAATACAGGTGTACTCTACCACAGGTAAGGAGTTTGTCAATACAGCTGTACTCTACCACAGGTACGGAGTGTGTCAATACAGGTGTACTCTACTACAGGTAAGTAGTTTGTCATTACAGGTGTATTCTACCAGAGGTAAGGGATTTGTCAATACAAGTGTATTCTACCTCAGGTAAGGAGTTTGTTATTACAGGTGTATTCTACCACAGATAAGGGATTTGTCAATACAAGTGTATTCTACCTCAGGTAAGGAGTTTGTCAATACAGGTGTACTCTACCATAGGTAAGGAGTTTGTCAATACAGGTGTACTCTACCTCAGGTAAGGGATTTGTCAATACAAGTGTATTCTACCTCAGGTAAGGAGTTTGTCAATACAGGTGTACTCTACCATAGGTAAGGAATTTGTCAATACAGGTGTACTCTACCTCAGGTAAGGGATTTGTCAATACAAGTGTATTCTACCACAGGTAAGGGATTTGTCACAGGTGTATTCTACTACAGGTAAGGAGTTTGTCAATACAGGTGTATTCTACCTCAGGTAAGGAGTTTGTCAATACAAGTGTATTCTACCTCAGGTAAGGAGTTTGTCAATACAGGTGTGCTATACCACAGGTAAGGAGTTTGTAAATACAGGTGTACTCTACCACAGGTAAGTAGTTTGTCAATACAGGTGTACTCTACCTCAGGTAAGGAGTTTGTCAATACAAGTGTATTCTACCTCAGGTAAGGAGTTTGTCAATACAGGTGTACTCTACCATAGGTAAGGAGTTTGTCAATACAGGTGTACTCTACCTCAGGTAAGGGATTTGTCAATACAAGTGTATTCTACCACAGGTAAGGGATTTGTCAATACAGGTGTATTCTACTACAGGTAAGGAGTTTGTCAATACAGGTGTATTCTACCACAGGTAAGGGATTTGTCAATACAAGTGTATTCTACCTCAGGTAAGGAGTTTGTTAATACAGGTGTACTCTACCACAGGTAAGGAGTTTGTCAATACAGCTGTACTCTACCACAGGTAAGGAGTTTGTAAATACAGGTGTACTCTACCACAGGTAAGTAGTTTGTCAATACAGGTGTACTCTACCATAGGTAAGGGGTTTGTCAATACAAGTGTATTCTACCACAGGCAAGGGATTTGTCAATACAAGTGTATTCTACCACTGGTAAGGGGTTTGTTGTTACCACAGGTATGGGGTCTGAACAGTTCATGCAGGTCCCTGAGCACATGTGGTTACACATGAGATCTGTCGCTAAGAATTGAAAAGTGGACAGGTAATGGGGTGGTCATTCCTTGAATGAATGATTGCACCCACGGTTTCTGGTCAGTGAAAGAGTAAGTGCAGGCAGGTCATTGTATAAGGAATGGCGGCATTGTTTAAGGAGTGACCACATGGTCTTGCATTGCCGGAAGGCAGGGACAACTCATTAGGCTGACGCATTCTTATCGCCTGGGAAAATTTGTGATTCATATACAGCCTGTATGCTGCCTGATTTGGAGTAAGAAAGGCTTGCTCCAGATCAAATCCCAGCTGTTCACCAGTGCCCATCGTGTGTTAGGAAAGACTGGGTTAGTTGCAGTCGTCTCATTTCTTCCTAATTTGTGCTGTATGTACTTTATTGAGATTGGTTAGTCCTGCGTTTCACCTCAACTCACATCTGAGACTACTGAACTACCCCAAACATGTTCCAGAACATCTGCTTAATGTTCGGCATACATTGCTCAACTTTTGTTGTGAATCGTGTGTTTATTTGACTTAACACAGATCAGTCATGCAATGTACGCTGGTCCGCAACTCAGCAAAACTCTAGTCGTGCGTTGATTTGGCCGATGCAACTGTTGTTGAACAGTTTCAAAAATTTAATCGCAATAACAAATGTCAATTAATGTGTGCTGACCCAATCGCACAATCGCAGGACTTGCAAAAAACTTGCAATGTACGCCTAGCATTAAAGGGACAACTTAGAAACCCCCGTTCTGGCCTGACAACTTAGAAACCCCCATTCTGGCCTGACAACTTAGAAACCCCCGTTCTGGCCTGACAACTTAGAAACCCCCGTTCTGGCCTGACTACTTAGAAACACCCATTCTGGCCTGCATTGTTTTTATCTACCCATGAATATAAGGAACAGTTTGGTCAAGTGCCAGCATGTTCGTATACTTATAGTGACAGTCCATTGTATATACTCCAGGCTTTTGTTTCACTGTGAAATAACCTACTGTAAATAAACAGTCCAAGAAGTATTTATTTGGTGAACTCCACGAAAGGAAACACAGATTAATACAATATATGTAGAATGAAACGCAGACCCTAAACCACCAAATACACTAATAAAATAAACAATACCAACAACAATACCTGCGGATGACAGACCTGTGTACAGTCTTACAGCCATACCATCACTAGTGAGTCTGCCAGCATTGATCATGTGACATCAACAGCATTAGACTGCTGACTGCCTTGACACCTGAGTGCAGGTGATTACACAGGTGTACACTGCCAGGTAAAAGGAGACATGAGTCACTCAGGTTAAGTCAAGATCTGTGACCAGATGTTGGCTCAATTACACAGATCACTTACAGTAAACAGTTTTCAATTAAAGCTGTTTTAATTGGATTATTTTGTTGGCATAAATTATTTACACAAGTACAATCACTGAATCACAATGTGGTTATTAAAGAACTTAATGTCGTTTGTAGAATTTTTGAAAACACACATTCACATGTACACCTCCTTCTGCTGTAGAGTTTATAATATTGTAAGGTAAAGGTAAAGTCATCCCCCAGGCATTACGCCTTAGGAAGCCATGAAGGCTTATATGGCCAATGCTTAAACCTGGTTTCTGTAGTGCGAAGCAACTTACAGTGCAGTTATACTGACTCTCCTGGACGGGACACTAGTCCATCGCAGGTACCTTCCAAACAGTGTTTGTACTCATTTGCAGCTGAGTAGACTGAGGCAAAGTAGGGTAAACGAAATTGCCTAAGCTTCGAAAACAAACCGTGCCCAGTGTGGGTCTTGAACTCACAACCCTCGAATTTAGAGTCCAACACCTTAACCACTAGGCCACGGCTGCCCCCCCTATAATATTGTAGAGTATCCGATTTCTGGGTAATATCCCATAGACTAGGCTGTGCACACGACACGAGTACTCAGTTGAGTCATATGACATGCTAAATACAACATAATACCCAAGTACATAATTTACATAACACACACCTAATTATGTTCTCAACTGAACAAGTATCAACATTTCACATTCACCAGAGAACAACCAACATACACAGGAAACTGGTGGGATGGCTTAATCTGATTACGAGATCCAAGGTAAATAGGAATAGAAATCTTCGTGCTTGAATGAATCTTCACACATGGATAAACATCTGTCTATCATACTGACTTCCCTACAATGGTTCCACCTTTAAAAAAGGCAATTTTGGTGTTTGCACATCAGAACTTTGAGGTCTCCTCTGCTTTTTCTGCTGCCTCCTAAGTAAACATGCATAATAATATAATTATATTGTAAGTCAAATAAACAAATCTGAGATTCTTTATTGTAGTTCATTGTGACATATACCAAAACTTACTTGAATGTGAACATTCTCTTCAGACATCTGTTATGACAACACCTTGGTATCTACCCTCAAGGGTACTAAATACTGACATCTATTGAGAGCACAGGTGTAGTTTATTGTCAGATACATGCATGCACGCACGCACGCACGCACGCACGCACGCACGCACGCACACATACTGCTGAAGTAACACGTGTATAGGTGAGCTGACAGAAGGAGAATGTACCATCATTTCCCCAGGGAGTGGATGGGATATTTGTAGTTGGTACAAATAACACTTCAGCTAGGTATCTTTTAAAGATATCCACTCTTCAATCAAAAAGTTATTATTTGTGTGTATCAAGGCCACAAAACAGTCAAAATTTAATTTAGATGAAACCAATTAGTTTAAGTCTTCTGTTAATAGACACATGGTCTGTTATGTCCAGCATGGAGAGAAGGCCAACAGCACCTATATGAACAGTGACCACACAAACCTTTGTCCATGTAAACTTCCTGTTATAGAGATGTCATTCAAAGTCCACTTTCAAAGGTATAATCCCTTTGTAATGGGTAATCTATAAAACAAATTGCCCTTTGTATTGCAGTATATAAATGCTAAGCTACCATATGTGTCTAAAGTCACTGCAGATTTGTACTGGCTTTCATCAAACATTGCTGCATTGACTATGGGTTAAAAACGCTTGCTGCTAATATTTACACAGTGTCATCATTTAATAGAGCGAGTGTTGAGTTAACACTCCCAAACTGCTGGTAGTGTCAGTGTTGTGGTATACAATGCATGAAGTTAGAAATAATTATTTTCTAGAGTAATTACTTCCCAAATACACCTGAGATCTGTGGAGTAAGTTGCAGGGGTGGACTTAGTGGGGGTTTCAACCTTAGGCAGGAACATGATCAAACGTTAATTTTGTTTAAACAAATGCAGTATAATCTAGACAGTATCCTTTGTTTAGTTACAAACAGAAATTTGCTAGAGAACATCCACATCACCTTCAATTGGCAGATGTTGGCAGCAAATAGGTTGTGGCAATGTACTCTGTGGGGATATCCATGTAAGTTATATTTGAGGGCCAATCAATTAATATGTTTGTATGTACATGTTACTGCCTTTACAAGAGCATGCCCTGGGACGTCTAGCATGCCCTGGGACGTCTAGCATGCCCTGGGACGTCTAGCATGCCCTGGGACGTCTAGCATGCCCTGGGACGTCTAGCATGCCCTGCGATGCCTGGCATGCCCTGCGATGCCTAGCATGCCCTGGGATGCCTAGCATGCCCTGGGATGCCTAGCATGCCCTGGGACGTCTAGCATACCCTGGGATGTCTAGCATACCCTGGGACGTCTAGCATGCCCTGGGACATCTAGCATGCCCTGGGACGTCTAGCATGCCCTGGGACGCCTAGAATGCCCTGGGATGTCTAGCATGCCCTGGGATGTCTAGCATGCCCTGGGATGTCTAGCATACCCTGGGATGTCTAGCATGCCCTGGGATGTCTAGCATGCCCTGGGATGTCTAGCAAGCGAATGCAGGAAACGGTAACATTTTATGCCCTGGATCAGTAGTCTCAAAGTGATTAAACAAAAATGTTGAAAACAAACCACTATTCTTCAAGTTTACTTTGATGGTACTGATACACAGCACAAACATAATGGTAGCATTGCCAATGTATTACATTGCCAATGTATCACATTGCCAATGTATCACATTGCCAATGTATGACATTACCAATGTATTACATTGCCTATGTATTACATTGCCTATGTATTACATTGCCTATGTATTACATTGCCTATGTATTACATTGCCTATGTATTACATTGCCTATGTATTACATTGCCTATGTATTACATTGCCAATGTATTACATTGCCTATGTATTACATTGCCTATGTATTACATTGCCAATGTATTACATTGCCTATGTATTACATTGCCTATGTATTACATTGCCTATGTATTACATTGCCAATGTATTACATTGCCTATGTATTACATTGCCTATGTATTACATTGCCAATGTATTACATTGCCTATGTATTACATGTTACAAGAGGTTCTGGCAGCAAATAACAACAAGTGTATTCATTCAGAAACTCTACAATACACTAACCCAGACCACCCAGATATCATAAGATATCATAAGAAAGGTAAGTTTCTTACTTATATATAACACTGTATCCAGGCCTTAGGACTGCTTGAAGCTCCTTACACTTCACCCTCTCACAGACCTGTTCCTTCCAACACCAAGTCGGCTGGAAGCTTTCAGTGAACAGACTTGTAGAAGCTCCAAAATGGCAGCAAGAAGATTCAAACCCTGGTTGATTGAAAGTTCAATGTTCTAACCACTGCGCCACTGTGGTATTATCTAGACCACAGAACACAAAGATATCAAACTAGACCACCACATGCAAAAGTACCACTGACCACCTGGTCGAGACGAATGTATACAAAGGAGCCAAACTAGACCAAAGTATACAAAGGAATGTCCAAAAGAAAACAGCACCTGTCTGGCAGACATCAGCAAACACCAATCAACCTGACAGACAAACTGACATGACAGTTGGGGGGTCTATCAAACAAGGAACTAGTGTTTTTCTTTTTCACATACATCCCAACCAGCCACACAGGGAACTTAATGTCACCCTTTCAATATTGATACATGTGTCACTAGTGAAATCAGTCAGACACAACACTTCTGAGTGTAAGTTCTTCAGCCAGGCAGCCCCTTGTGTTCCTGTTTCAGTTTACCTTCGCGGCTGGTAAATATCTTTAGAAGGAACTTCCATTACATGACTAGTCAGAGAGAGGTCCATGCAGCCATACACAGGTGGGATTTCACAGGCGATGTAAATGTGCCATTTACACATGTTGAATGGAAATTATAAATATTAATGAAGTCACAACCTTTCAGCGTTTTTCTGCCAACATGCTTCAGGAGTGTGTGTGTGTGTGGTGGTGGTGTGTATGTGGGTAAGTTATTGTGCCAGACAAGTTCTGCGTCGCATACAAAGAGTTACTGTAGAATGACATGGGCTGCTCGGCTGATCTGGTACTCTGTGTGTGCGTGTGTTATATTTAAAGGCACAAAGTAATTTTTATCATAAAATCATGTTTTAATTAAACACATAAAAAATATAATGACCGTTATCTGTTTATGAATATTGACAATCTTTTATCATCACTTATGTACATGAAACAAAAAGAATATAAAATATTACAGCTGTATTACAGTCTTCCAGACATACTTGCAGTAGGCAGTTGTAATCTACCAGATCAAGTACAACCATAGGTAATCAAGGTCACTGGGATAGTGGACAGTTCCACCACAAAGAACACAAAGTCGGAACCTTTATCAGGCTTTACTGTTTCCTGCATTTCTCACTGAAATAACCCACACAAAGTGTTCCACTTGGCTGCACATGGCTATTACAGGATAACAAAACTATAGGTGGACTTCAAAACATTCTTAGTTTCTACAATACCAAACATGGTTTGTGATATGCTCCCTTGGTTTGTTTAGGGACCACTTGTGACTTCAAGACAATTAAATTGTGAATAAAAAGGGCCACAGTGCTTGTGAAAATATCAGTATTGGATACATTTTATTAAGACATACATTCTTAAGAACTAATTTTCTTACTAGTTATTACAGCAAAATTGTGATATTGAGCAAATTACTACTTAAAAATGCCTCCACAATTTAATTTTGAATTACATCGGCATAGGGATGGGCATAATTAGTCTAATCTGTTCATTTGAAATATAGTTATTTGGTCACACTGTATGACAGTGGACAGGTTATGCCAGAATCTAATATTTTCATCAATAAATTCAATATTAAAATATTTTTGCCAACATAAAATAAAAATTTTTCCCATGATTCTAGGGAAGTTACCTTAATCCTTACAAAAACGATTTATCAACATACATTTTATGAGGCGTCAAACATCCTCCTTTCAGCAAAATTAAGATGGATGAGGTCTGCAGGAAAGGCTACTTAATGCAGGGTTGACTCTGACATGGGTGACATCCTCAACTGTCAAAACAACCTACTAAGATCTCCCTTTAAAAAACCTGCTTCTGAAGTGAGGCATGTGTCTCCGGCCAACGTGTCAATATGACAGTCATTAGTCAGAACATTCTCCCCAGATGACAAGGTGGGATTTTATAACTCATCCTGAAAGATCACATTCCTGTTACAGGCAGTTATTATGTGGCATATTCCTCGTTAGACACTTTGTGGCTAGAATTCCAAAAACATAGATATGACAGTGTCATAATAATGTCATAATCAGCAGTTGTAACGGTAATACTTACACTATTTATGGCTTAGTAAAACGTTTGACGAACATCTAGATATCACCATGCACATTTTGTACCTAAATTGTATTAGACCTTGTTATTTTTTAATAACATACGAAGCAGGACTACAAAGTATAGGGCCTACATGATAATAATACCACAGTATGAATTAAATAAAGTTGTTTTAATGGAATTGTTGCATAAGTAAAATTTTCTGGCTAAAGCATTTGCCTGAGCATAGATACATCTTTTCTGCCTGGCAATATTGTCATCATCAGTAAGAGTATTGTTTATAATATGGCCAAGGTATTTACATTTCTCAGTGTAAGGTAGTGTATGGTTATTGATAACAACAGGATGAATATTTTTCTTGTCCCTAGGTTTGTTATCAATAACCATACAGACAGATTTTTTGACACTGTACGTTATATCAAACATACTGCCATACTTGGCACAACAATCGGTGAGTTTTCTCAACCCCGCAACACTAGGTGAAAAAACACAAAGGTCATCGGCATACATCATATGATTCATTATGGTTCCTGCATAAAGACAGCCAATTTGTAATTTATTCAAATTTACACTTAAGTCATCCATGTAAACATTAAAAAGATGTGGAGAAAGGATTCCACCCTTCTTAACACCGTTTGAAACGGTAACAAATTCTGAGAAGCTACAACACCATCTGACAGTGAATTTCTGGGTTCTGTACCAGTAATAAAGAATGCGAACAATAAAAGAAGGACATCCCCGGTCAATTAGTTTGGTGAATAGCTTACTATGATTGACTTTGTCAAAGGCCTTAGAGGCATTCAGCATGGTAACATACATAGATGAGCCATTCGCTATGTAGTGTCGAAAGAGTTCTTTTAATAAAAATATGAGCATTTCAGTTGAGTGATGCTTTTAAAATCTAAATTGGTTTACACATGTAGATAAAAAAGTAGAAACCCTGGATAATATCAAGGATTCAAATAATTTACTAGCAATTGTGGCTAGAGCAATGGGTCGGTAGTTGTTGTTATCAGACAGGTCACCCGCCTTATTTTTAATTATGGGGGCTATGATTGTAATCATCATAGCATCCGGTAAAAAACCATGAATTAACATGCTACTATATAAAAGTGACATGACAACATGAAGTTTTTCATTCGCATATTTAAAATGTTCGTTACTTACACTATCATAACCCGGGGCTTTGCCTACAGGCATTGCATGTATTATATCTTGAATTTCCTTAACATTAACAATCATTTGAACATTAAGCTGTACATTGCTACAGTATTCATTAATCTTCTTGATGTTGACTGGAGAGCCAGGTAGGGATTGGTAATGATGAAGCCACATATTCTTTACATTTTCGACACCGGAAGCACCACCAACATTGCTAGGATTTGGCAACCTGGCGTTATTCATATGTTTTATGTCCTTCCAGAATTTTTTGAAGTCATTATTATATAGTTTAGAAGCAAGTCTTTCAGCTTTAAGAATTTCAGCATTTTTTTCACATAGTCTTTTGTTGCGTTTAAAATGAGTGCGTTTAATTTTCATTATATCATCTTCTTCTTCCATTTAAGCTCAGGACTCTATGTCAGCCACATATAAATGTGGCTAGAGTATTTTCGAGCTGTGATCACTATTGCGTGGGAGCGGGTGATGTAATGCCGGTTCGGGTCCGTTTTAGTCAGTATATGTCGCATCTGCATAGTTAGGCAATAATTTAGTGCATGAGCTATATGATATCTAATAATAAGGACTGTATAATTGTTCTATGTTGGCATGGTGAGAAGGCATTGTCTAAACCTTTACAAGGGACCATGACACGGACTCCCAGCAGAACGCCAGAAGAGAAAGGATTCTCTAGCAGCTTGATGGGAGTCTCTGACTAGGTCGTTCCAGCCTAGAACAGTATACTTAAAAGACGTGTTGTTAGCCTTAGTAGGGATTACCTCGGCAGCGTCTTTAAGTGATTTTATAATATCATTGTAAAGTTTGCTTAGCAAAGTGCGATGGGCTTCATCATTACAATTAGGGTTAGTACATCTTAAAACCTCATGAGGTACATCAATAGCAGATAAAAGCAAACCAGTTTGTGTATGATAGTTATGGAGATCCTGGGGGGAGGCAGCATTCCACACAGGATGAGGTGCGTGAATTTGTGTGAATAAGTGGCCGGAAGAGACACAATCATATTTAACTTCCATATCAGATATTGATGAGTGACTAGAGTGGGTGGTGAGCACGTGGTCGAGCCAGCTCCTTGAGCCGTGCGCATCACTAACATATGTAAAAGCATCAGAGGGGAGAAGCAATGTGTCACTTGCGATAAGGTGCCAGTCGTTTATAAAAGCATTGAGAAATGGAGTAAAAAGACTGAGATTCTTAATATCCGCATTAAAATCACCAATGATGAATATATTGGTTGATTCAAATGAATCGCTTATGGCCTGGGTTTTGCCTAAAATTTCTAGATATTCATCAGCATTGTCATCAGTCTGATATGGTAGATAGACATTAAGAAGTAGAATAGTGGCGTTAGAGCTGGTAATTTTTAGACCCAGGAGTCTCTTCTCATCAACATAAATCAACGGTTCAATAAAGGGGTCAAGTGAACGCCTCCATAAAAAGCAGAGTCCACCTTGAGGATGTCCACTCAAACTATCACCGTAATCAATGGAAGTAATTCCTCTGGCGTTAAAGTCAGAGTGAACAGAATTAAGGAAAGAAAGGCTCTGTTTAGAGAGCCAGTGTTCCTGCACAGCAAGTATATCTAAAGAGTTTAAGATGTCAACCACGTCAAAAGCACTGTTCCGTATACTTCTGGAGTTAAAGGAAGCAATATGGAGGGGAAAGTCTATAAGTGTGTTGAATCTGTTAGTGTGTGTTTCCTAGGTGGGAAATACCGTCCAATCTTTGTTCCAGCAGGCCGGAGATCAGCGTCATAACGCAAGTTAGGTTTAGGAATGTCAACACACAGCTTGAAAGAAGAATATGAGTTGTGTCGGGTTGGTAATCGCTGACACGAGCATTTCAAACTCAAAGTTGATGACACGTATGTATATAATTCTTCACAAGTTGTGTCAGCATGAAATCCTGTGAGAAAGTACTCTGCAGGTATGAGTCGCACAGGTGCACACTTAAGACTACACTTGGAAGAGTTTCCTGCGGTCATGGTGTGTGACTTACGCTTAGATGTCAGTGGTTTAACAGTGTTGCGATAAAAGAAATCACGAAATACAGAAAGGTAATTATATGCAATCAAGACAACAGAAGATTGCAAGAGGACGGGCACGTGTCGGTTCATATGATGAGCTGACATTCATTTTAAATGAAAACAATGACCGAATGTCGTCAACCATCGATCGACAATGCCGTCGATGTAACAGCGACTGACAGAGTCGCAGTCAACACAGTTGAGGCGGGACCCTCCCTCCGCTGTTATTACGAAGCCGTCAGTAACGAGGGCGGCCGTGGAATTTTAATGTATCAGTCGAAAACCAAGTTAATAGTGTTATTCCCGGGCCCAGTTGAACTGTGTGCTCGTCGCCGTGCGCCGTCATTCGCTGTCCGCGCGGGGCCACGGCATTAGCACGTAATTCGTAAAAGACAAGTTTTGTCGTAACTAATAAACTACCCGATGTAGATTTATAGCCAAACACTAATACAAAACACATTTTCACAAGCGTTAATGATTTATCATCAAACTCGACATTTTCGTTGTGTAACTCGAGACATATTGCTTACCTTTCGTGGCCGAAACATCGAAGTTTACAACAGGTCAACAACGTCGCACCTCTCGAAAGTTTTCCAGCGCGACACGAACTTCCGCAAACGCAAATTTCTAACCGTTATCGCCCCCTTGTGAATACACTCGACAACGGTAGATAGGTGCTGCCCTCTTTCGGATATTCTATTACTAAAGGCATCTGATGGGGACCCCCTTGATGAGCACGGAAAGTGATGACGTTGCCTGTCCTGCGTGAACCGAAATATTTACATCCTGATTTTTGGCAACAGAAAGGTGAGTTTTGTTTACGTACGAAATACGAAGTTCATTAGCTTGATTTTAACTTACGCCTTTTCACAGTGTAAAGTTGTAAGCTGAACGTGCTGATTAATAAATAAGCGATTAGGCAAGAAATTGGCCTTGACACGGCTTGAGGCTTGGACTAGTTTGAGTAGTAATATTTAAGGCTTGACAACTGAATCGAGTCAAAACATGGGAAATGATTTGTTTCACTGGATGGGGACGTGCAGTTTGGAGAAACGGACATTGCCCGAATCACACTCTGTCAGTAATCTTACTGACTCCAGATAACACGCTTACACTTACAAATAATGAGCATTTGTAATGCTAGAGATAAGGATAAGCCTTTTATAGTTTGCCCATAATAAATCTTAACCAAGTTTTTAACTACATTGTACCTTTCCCTTAATGGCACACACACACACCATTATAATAATATTTAATTATTATATAGCAATATCCAAAAGATATAACTGGACAATGAAAAGATCCACAGAACACCATCGTACTGGGATCCAGTGGAACTTGTTCTCACAGCTAGAAAACCTGTATTTTGCAGATGATCTAGCACTACTCTCAGAAACCCATAAACACATGCAACAAAAAAAAGAAAGGCTTCAAGAAAAAAGCAGTCAACTGGGTCTTAAGATCAATGTGGGAAAGACAAAGGTGATGAAAATCAATACCAGATCCTCCGAACCCATCTCACTAGAAAGCGGTACTGTTGAGGAAGTACAAGACTTCATCTACCTCAAGAGCAACACCAGTACAAATGGTGGAGCTGACAAAGATGTGGAGCTACGCATCAATAAAGCTCATCATGTCTTCAGAACCCTACGCCCAGTGTGGCTCTCTCCCCAACTATCTATAAACACCAAGATCCGCATTTTCAACACCAACATTAAACCAGTTCTTCTCTATGGCTGTGAAATGTGGAAAACTACTCAGTCTCTCAACAACAAACTCCAAGTCTTCATCAACAGTCACCTCCGATACATCCTTAAGGTATGGTGGCCTAACAAAATATCAAATAAAGAGCTCTGGAAGAAAACCAAACAGGAAGAAATAAGCACTACAATCAAGAGGAGAAAATGGAGCTGGATTGGCCACACACTCAGAAAAGATCCAACAAATACAACCAAACAAGCACTGGACTATAACCCACAACAAAAGAGAAGACAAGGAAGGCCAAAAATCAAATGGAGATGCTGCACACTACAAGATCTTGATAAAGTGGGGGTCACCTGGCAAGAGGCCAAAGTTCTAGCCCAGAAGAGAGTGAGGTGGAGAAACATGGTTGACGCCCTATGCTCCTGAAGGGGCCAAGAGGATTAAGTAAGTAATATCCATAAGATAACGGATATTAGATAATAAATTTAAGATTATCAACAGACCGGCTACTATCGTCAAAGTTGGGAAATGTTTATAACTTGATTAGGCATCTGACAATTGTACGACTATTCAATATTTATATCATGGTAATGTTATATGTTACATATAATATATTTTACTAATTACATATAATATTATCTATTAACATGTTTTAGACCTACCGTCACATTTAAAACTTTTTTTGTATATTTGTTTATACATTGGTAAATTTGGTATTATTTATGTATTAAATGTTTTTATTGATTATCGGTTTAATTTGATGATTAAACCAACTGACTGCCTAATGGCAAGTTTTAGACTTGTTTTTGCATCTTCATCTGTATATATGTTTATGTTTAATAAAAAACAATTTAATTCTTAATGCATCTGTACGTTTTTCAGGATATAAAAACGCTAATAATTTAGCATATCACATTTCCCAGGTTCAACATGCAAGTCATAAAAAGTCAAGTAAAAAATAACGAACATAATAAGGTCCACAGACCCCTCTTACGATAATTGTTTCGACCCACGGAGCCCGCTTGTACCAGTTACATACACGGTTGATTTGGCCCATGTGAGCAACAACACTTCATGGATCACCGGTTGCGAAAACGGTTGGTTCGACCCATGGGTCGAATCCGTTATGGGCCAAAACATCCGACACCCAACCCATGCCACCATGGCAAGAGTCATGGACCTGGTCCATGTGGTATGAAGGTCCTGATGTGGGTGCTGGTGTTAGATTAAAAATGCAAAGCTACATTTAACTGCCATCATCCTTTTTTATTTTAGTTTGACTGTGTTGTTGACTCAACTAATGCACATTGTTCAAAATGTAGACTTTAGTTTAATTATGGAGATATCTATTCTAACAATGAGGTTGACCCCTCTGTCTTGGGCTCTCCCAGCTCCTGTGCCCCATGTTAACCCAGCAGCCTTCAGTTCTTCTTCCATTGTTCGTCGCCACATTGTTTTTGGCCTGACTCTTTCTGGTTCCTTCTGGCGTCCAGGTTAGCGCTGTTTTGTTGGCAGGTCGTTGCTCATCCTGTAGACATGACCAAACCATGTCCACCTTCTCTTTTTTAGGATGAGGCAGATGTTTTGTTGTTTTGTTGCTTGGTGGAGTCTGGTGTTGGAGATGGTCTCGGGCCAGTACAGTTTCAATATCTTCCTTAGGCAGGTGTATATAAACAATGTAGAGCGCAACATTTGGTAACACATTTATTTTAGTATGTTCGTAATTTATAAGAAAACTTCAGCACCAGACCAAACCTTTTTAAAATGACAGACTTTGTCTTTATTCTACAAACTGGAACGGATTTATCTGTTGTGTACCATAGCTTGTAATGTCAGAATAAATCATCTCAGGAGACTGGCTTTGTCTCTGTTTTGTAGACATTGACTAATAAACTATGACTATTCCTTATGAAGTTAGTGGCTTCGTCTGCTGCACTAGCATACACATTTTCTGTTAGTTTCCTGTACATTGTATACCGATTTCGAGATAGATGAATCATTTTGTTTTGATGTTCCAAGATTTAAGAACAATATTAGTTTCTGTATTATTAGTATTATTGTATGAATGATAGCAAAGAAACCTGGAACAATAAGAGCAAATATGAGATGGACTGACAGAGTTGTAGTAGATTTTATATTCAAGAAATTATTAAATAATATTTTTGTAATGTTTATTTTGTTTGTGATCACTATACTAAAATAAATAATGTTTATTTTGTTTGTGATCACTATACTAAAATAATAATGTTTATTTTGTTTGTGATCACTATACTAAAATAAATAATGTTTATTTTGTTTGTGATCACTATACTAAAATAAATAATGTTTATTTTGTTTGTGATCACTATACTAAAATAAATTCGTGACCAAATGTCATGTGACCAGTTATTACCACTGTTGCAGGTGAGGTAAATGGGACAAGCTCAGGGCCAGAGTCTGAGGGATGTTGTGGCATCACAATCGATGTTGTCTCCCCATGACATCCTACAGAAACATGCAGAGGAGCTGCGACAGATCGCACATCTCTCGTACACTGCCTTCCTCTTATCCATAACTGAACTCAACAAACTGTAAGTAGTAAGCACTAATATCTTGTTAAAATTTGTAATGTTACACTAATTGTTGTACAACATCATATGTGACTGATTTAAACAAACTAAGATATATCTTAATGATTAAAGTCGACAAATTTATGTAGAGTGTTTTACAGTGTTTATAAAATTAAGGTTGTATGAAATTATCTGCATGCTGCACTTTGTGATATCTGAAAAGTGAAATTATAAATGATGTGAACAAACAACATATCTTGTTTATTGCACATTTTGGTTCCCAAGGACAAAGTGTGCATCTAATAGGTTTGAAATGGCAGACGGCGAAAATGTGTATTTCAGCTCACTGAGGATATTCATTGGTAGTACAGACACTAATTTTGAGGAGTCAGGTTACCTTGGCAAGCTAATTGTATGGTAACTCATGTAAACAATTAAATGCTATACAGTATGTGTCACTTGTTGTAGAACGCAAGAGTTTAGTGATGTAAATGGAAAGAAACTTGTGTTTGAACTGAAAGATGGCACTACATCAACAATGTTCTGGAAGGTTACAGCCAAGCTACAATGTAACAAGGTCAGAGATTATGTTTTTTGGTCGATGGCTTGTATACAAAATTGTATACCCAGGTATTCAGCTTCTTATTGGTCAGCATAGATTGTGTTAATTCTCCGTGTGGTTTGTGTAATCAACATTAACTACCCCAGGTAATCAACATTAATCATCCTAGGCAATCAATATTAACTACCTCTAGGTAACCAACATTAATTACCACAACACTAAAAATAATTATGCCTCAACTTACAGAAATAGTTATTCAACCCAATTCAATGCTTTATTCTCGGACTCCATGCACTGTACAAACACACTGGAGTTCCACAGTTTTGTGTTAACTGTAGTTACACAGCACAAACATAGTGTGGTTGCTTCAACCAATATTAAAGTGAACAGGCAGAAATTTAAACCAGTACTTCCAGATTCTAAACATTTATTTCACATAGCTTAATAACGCTACAAATTAAAACATTTTTGGAAAACTGTAGTTGACAAATAAATCTGTTTCTGCTTTTCTGCATTCAAACACAAAAAACAGTTATTATATAAAAATATTTTCGGCGCACAGTCAGATAACTCTGATCTATTAGAAACAGCCGCTGTGTTTACATGTTGCTAGGTGAACTGTCGCACGACCAACACCGAATCTAGTCGAGTGTTGAATCTTAGGCAGTACGTTCGTCTGTACAACGAGATCGCACAGCAAGCAAGCATGGTGACTCAACCTATGGACACAGCTTCAGCGAAGTCCACAGACATCAGAGCATCAACAATATTTGCCGAGTATGTTTGTTAAAATCGACTCAATTGATTTGGTTTAACCCATTGTGAATCAGGTTCATTGTATTCAGATCTGTAGTGTTGAATAGTTTAAGTAATATTACAGACGGTTCAGTAAAAGGTGCCTACTTTTGTTAAAAATCATCAAAAGAATTCACTTTGACTATTGGACCAGGTAACTTGCAAAGTATCAAAATCCTTATGTCATACTGGCATAGTACTGAACAAAAATTAGGGTCATCTTCTTTGTCTACTGAAGTGTCATTTTTAGTTGGATTATATTCGTAGTGTTTCAAGATACAGTTGTAGTTAACATTAAGTGTGAGCTCTTGTCTGTAGAGTATATGTTTGTAGAGTATATGTCTGTAGAGTATATGTTTGTAGAGTATATGATCAGCATATATCAGTGATAATTTAAGAAATGCACACATCCAAATACTCTTCCATCGTTCGGAGACCAGTGTCTAGTATTGTTGACATCACCAGCAGCTTCGATAACTTTGGAACAAGTGTGTCTTGATGTGAAACGTCTGGATGATTTACTATTAAAGTAAGAGCATTTAGCTTCACTTGATGTTGTTGTCTGCTGTTTCCAGATTGGACAGAGACATGGGGAAGGAAAGCACATCAGATGATGAGGAGTGCTGCATCTGCATGGAGCATAAGGCCGTTGTTATCCTGCCTTGTGCTCACACCTATTGTGAGGTGTGCATTGATACATGGTACGTCTTTCTTCATTCTCAAACTGTATAAACATTTTGAAAGCCCAAGGTGTGCCTAGAATTCTTCTGCTTTGCCCAGTCAAAGACTTGCCTCCATCTCTCAATCTTCTGACATTGTCTTCAATTCTCTGCTGTTCACATCTGCCTTTTCCACATCTCTGTTAACAGTATCCCTTCAGTTTAGTGTTGGTCTTCCACTTCTCCATCTACAACCCTCTTCTGTTTTCCATGCTCCCTTTATCAATCTCTCTTAAACTTGTGTATAATGGCGAAAACATAGGTCAATGTGTGAAAATAAAAATCCATTTATGTTGCCTTCTGTTTCCTTTGGAAATCAATATTATGCTAAAACCAAATTACTCCAGAATCACGTATTCAATGATGTAACAAGTAAGAATGTTCCTTCGTCGTAAGACATTCAATCACACAGATGTGTGTATTTCATTGCAGGAGCACTGATCACAAGACTTGTCCGGTGTGTCGTGCTGCAGTGAGGAACTCTTGTGACAACTGGCTACTGACAGAGAAACCAGATTCAAGCCAGATGGCTGTAGACATGGCCGATTACCTGCTGGGCCTGGCCGACAGATCAGGCTCTGCCACATCGCCTAATGATTGAGTGTTAGATTATCCCGTGAAGCTACTTTAGGAATGATTAATAGCAATATTATGCTTGTGGATCGAGCAGAGGTGCATTGTTCAGTGCTATAAATTAATTTATAGCAGCAGCCGGTATGCTAGGATAGAATTGTGGAACAACATTAATGAGTTGTATGACTAACTGTATCAGTGCACGTTACGCAGGTTGTCAATGTTTTGTACAATGCTTATTTTCATTGGCCAGTCCAAAATAATGTGATGTACATTTTGTGCATAGTTCCTTTTAGCCTGTGCTCTTTAGTGTTATTCTCAGTCTAACAGTACGTCTTACCTACAATCAAACGTTGTCGGAGAGACCCATAGGTGATTCGTGGTAGTAGAACATGCGACCTATGGGAGAAGTTGACATGTATTGAAGTTCAACTCTCATGTAAGGTAACCAGGGAGGTGTGACCAGAGTAACTTAAGTTGAATTCTCGTGTAGGGTAACCAGGGAGGTGGGACCAGAGTAACTTAAGTTGAACTCTCGTGTAGGGTAACCAGGGAGGTGGGACCAGAGTAACTTAAGTTGAACGCAGGCGATGATGTTGATTTATTTATGCAACTACATGTTGTGGAAATTAGCATTTTATGCAATTGTTTTGTGGATGTGCCATCTCTGTCCTGGTGTACATAAAACTAAATTATTTGGTTATTTATTGTGTGATCATGGTGAAGTATTTAATTGTAACTTATAAGTACTATTACGTGACAAGGATCAGCACACAATCAAAATGTTCACTTTTGGTCAGTAATGGTTGCTGTGTTATTAGACAATGCCTGACAAAATGAGTACAACCAGATGTGTCGAGAAGTGTTGTCAACACGATGTCACTTTCAGTTTCTGTATATATATTATGCATATATGTTATATGAATAAAAAGTGCTTTAGCCTTTCAAGGGTTCTGCAGTCGAATATCAAGTTGTTCTTGTGGATAATCTTGGCAACTGGCGATGGAGAACAGCTGCAAGTGTGACCTATTTGCTATTCCACATCCAACTACGGGTTTTGTGCAATTCCAATTCTTCCCATCATGCACCAGCCTCGGCCACCATGGGGCGCCACTTTATCGCAAAGGCACCGACTGGGATTAGTAGCCATGTAGACTACTTTCAAAAGTAGGGAAAGACTCTTCCAGTTAAGGTAGAGCTAAGCAAATGAAGTTTCTAAGGGAACATCCATATTGAATACGTCATATCTTTAAATACGGTTCGTAAACTCAATGTTTTAGCTTCGCCGACACTGAAGCCATATCGATGATTGACTTGATGATAATATAATTATGTTAATAAGCAAGAATCTGAACAACTCCGAGGTGTGTCAACTCACAAAATAGCTCAACCAATAAACGTAGGCATTGCGGCGAACCACTCATCACCAAGATTAACATAAGTACAGCCTGCGCAACTCTTGGGAACCAGCGAAGATCGGTCCCTGATCCATACCCGTTTGTGGCGACGCATTGATATAGGCTTATATCGGTAGCCGATGTTGTGTGGACGATCAATAAGAGCGGACTTGATTCACATTGATACGAGAACGAATGACGAGTGTGGCGAATGTTTCGGTCAGATTGTGTGTCCGGACACGGTCCTGACGATGACAACTTATGATTATCTACAATGTTGTTATGTACAAGAAGCTCTAATGATACATTAATTGTCACCCAGATCGTCAAGCTACATGGAAATGTTGCGTAATTGCGCTACATAGGATGTTGGAGCTGCTTCTGTGATCAGATTGACATCGCTAGACAGCGCGCCCCACGATACTTCAGCGAGATTTCCTTGTCTAACAGCAGCCTCGATCTGACAGGTGCACTTCCGCTGCCGACGATGAAACTGTTATCTTTGAATGAGATGGCACACTGAAAACAAGAACAACAACGAACTGTTATCTACTTCATGGGTATCCACAAAAAAGTCATCGCCACCAACAATATAGGTCACTGACACAGCCTCGAATTGGAACAGAATTAATACCAACGTTAAGACCAATGGGACCATAAGGCATACGTTTAACCCATTGAGTCACGAACGAGTTGTTAATGTTGTTGGTAGAACAAGAAGCCACACAATGTCGTGACATTTACTTTAACTTATGTGCAGGTCTCTGACAGGGTGTTTATGTTCCATTCCCTTCGGAGTTTGGAGGCGGACAAATATTGCAGACTATATTCCTCCTGATGGTTTTAGTCGGTCAGTATGCAGTACTATTTCATAGTACGTGTACTCAACCAATTCAACATCCGTTGATCGAGTGCGTTCACATAAATAAATTAGTGTCTAGGAAGGCACATGTAAAATAAGACAGCGACATGCCCAAGCAAAAGAAACGCACCTGGTATTTCTTTAAGAAGTCTATGCCAAGGGAGATGTCGGGATGGTCGTCGGCTAGAGAGTAAAACAGTGCAGTTGAGTTACACAATTGACCGGTGCGCCATTTGACGTCACAGTAGCGTGTCGTGGGCAGCGGCTGATCACAGTGACCTTTAAGTTTCATGGTTGAAGCGGCTTGCATCATTCTCATGTTTTGGAACACGAGACAGTGTGCCTGTTCGTTGTGCTTCTGAAGCCGTTTTCCACAAATTACATTAAATGCAAAGTGTTAAAGTGTTACTTGTTGATACATAGGCCTACACATGAACCCAATGGTGCGGCGCAAGTATCACGTACATACCCGTTACAAAGTATCACGTACATACCTGTTACAAAGACTTCGATGGAGAAACGCGAATTTTCAATTTCCAGTTCCACGTCGACGATTTTTCCGGTCAGTTTACAGTGCGTAAAGGCAGATGGCTCTTCCGGCGGCCCGCTGGTCACTGACGGTAGACTACAATACGAATATATAAGTCTAAACACGAGCATACAATAAATATAATTCAGCTTGGTTACCAAGAAACGATTTGAACACCTGACTTTCAGGAAAAGTGTATGTCTACAGGGATTTTAAGGTGTAACAAATATTTTGGGGTCTAATATTAACTATGTTGTACGACAGAATCATGTAGAATCACGGAGATGCAACTGCTGCGTGTATTTTTAACTGGGTTGTTATATGAACAAGGTACGGTGCAAGAAGCTATGGTGTGAACAAGACGCCACTAGACGGCCGTAGTTAGAGGTCGCTTCACCTGCATAGTTCGACGAGACTTGAGTGAGCCACCGTCATAGGACTGCTTGTGTTGATCTGCGCCTTCAGGTCGATCCCTCTGCACTAAGAGGCAAGTATAAAAATAATAATTGTGCTGACGGAAGTTATATATCCAAAAGTGCGTGTATAGGCCCTACATGCGTGGATAAGTTAAACAAATTATCATACACTAATAACCTCTGTTTGTACTGAAGTATTATTAGGCTTATCGATAATTGAGTTTATTTGACCTATGATTTTCTTGTGAAAAGTAGTATATTTTTAATTTATTATTATGCTGGTGTGACGTTACGAACCAAGCTCGACTGTGGCAGAGTCGAAAGGAACGTACAAAATGAATAGTTTCATGTATAGCTATGAGTAGAATACGTCCTGTCTTTATAGCTATGAGTCCGTCCGTGACACCGCCCGTGATACCGCCCGTGACACTGTCCGTGACACCATCCGTGACACCGTCCGTGACACCATCGTGCACAAATAATTGGTGATGACGTCATTGCGACAGTTGTAGTTGATTAAATTGTTCTGTCATACAAATGTGAATCCTTATTAATGGAAAAAGGTCGTGCAGAAGAACCAATCATATAGTGCGATCTCTTCATTTGTTTCTACGTGACAACCAGTTGCACGTACGACGTCGATGTAGATGGACGTCAGTAGTAGGTAGGTGGTTTATGATACGCACGAGCGGTGGTTACTATAAATAGACATTGGGAAAAACCCACATATCGCTGACGTAGCGTTTAATTGGGATTCTAAAAATAGATATTGGGAAAAACCCACATATCGCTGACGTGGCGTTTAATTTTATTTTTTTTAATTCGTGGATGATTAATGAGGTAAGGAGGATGAATGGATCGTGTGTCCATCTGGTGGGAGATGGGTAGATGCTCGCGGGGCATACCGCTGACGTTGCGGTTAGGGTATATGCTCCCGTTTCGCGGAATGCAGCGGGGTACATACCATGTTAAGAATGCGGTCGTGTTGTATTCCGTAATATGACACCGCTCTGCCGCGTTCCCGAAAGGACGCATTAAGGCGATACTAACAGCTGACTAGTGGATTTTGGTACTCGGGAAACGCGCGTTTTAAATAACCTGGCTATAAAATTATGTAGTCATATTAGCGCTGTAGTTAAAGCGCTGGTTCGCCCACTGGATGTATGCAAGTCTGAACACGTTGAAAGATAAGCCCGTCATTTGCACAATGCTGTGCAGTAATTTATTCGATGCCAGCTATGATGAAAATCGGGTTTCATTATTGTTATTTTTGTCGTTTCTCTAAGAAGAGTAGACCACGTGACGTCCTGTCTGCATAAATAATAAAAACAGCTGTGTATGCATCAACGAGTTGACCTGTATGCGTACATCTAACATATTTAGGGTATTGGTTATCGTATGAATCATACATAGCACGAGTAATGAGAAAGAGTACCGATTTGTCTAAGAAAATACCGCTTTTATTGCTTTTATATGTATTTTGTCACACTTAGTTACGTATGTAATGTTTTTAAGCTAAGTGTTTACCACATTTATACATAGCACGAGTAATGAGAAAGAGTACCGATTTGTCTAAGAAAATACCGCTTTTATATGTATTTTGTCACACTTAGTTACGTATGTAATGCTTTTAAGCTAAGTGTTTACCACATTTATCTGCCTGTTAACATGTTAAGTAAATGTCACTTTTATTTGTATCTTACCACATTTTAGCTACGTAATTGCCACGCTTGTCTGTGTGCTAACGCTTTTAGCATATTAAGTATCACTTTTAATTGTATGTTAACGCTATTTAGCTAAGTATATACCACATTCTATGTTAACTTTGTTTTCGCAAAGTAAATATCACTTTTAGTTGTACGTTAACGCTTTTAAGCTAAGTAAGTACCAAATACAGCTACATGCTAATGAGTTTAGCTAAGTAAATACCGCATTTAGCTGTAGGTTAACGCTTTTAAGCTAAGAAATTACCACATTTAGCTGTATGTTAGCGATTTTAAGCTAATTATTTACCATATTTACCTGCATGTTAACGGTTTTAAGTTAAGCAAATACAACTTTTAGCAAAGTAATTAAAATTTTTAGCTAAGTAAGTACCATATTTAGTTGCAAGTTAACGCTTTTAAGTTAAGTAATTACCACATATGTTAAAACTGTTTAGATAATAAATGTCCACATTTAGCTGTATGTTAGCGCTTTTTACCTAAATAATTACCACATTTAGTTGTATGTTAACGCTTCTAAGCTAAGTAATTACCGCATTTAGCTGCGTGTTAACGTTTTTTAGCTAAGAAATTACCATGTTTAGCTGTATGTTACTGCTGTTTAACTAAGGAATTACCACATTTAGCTGTATGGTAACGCATTGAAACTAAGTATTTACCACATTCACCTGTATGCTAAGGTACTCGGGAAATGCGCGTGATAAATAACACGGTTTTCTGTAGTGATATTAGCATTGTTGTTAAAGCGTTGGTTCGCACACTGGACGTATGCAAGTCTGAACAAGCTTAACGATAAGCCGGTCATTTGCACTTAAATCTATCTAAGCTAGGTTCTGTGAAGAAAAGAACAAACTCTGCGTATGATTATAATATATTTGTTATAACTAACCAAACAATGCAAGAAGTACAAAACAATTAATTATGAACATAACCGTCAGAATATAGTAATATAAACAAAATCACTACAAGTATTACATAATATGATTATGAATTATTATTGTAATACCACGCCTGTCGGGGCGCGCTATAGCAGAGAGCTATTTTAAAACACTGGGCGAGGTAAGTACATCAGTATAGACGAACGAGTGGACTGTGGACTGTGGACTCCGGTTGCCTTAGCAACGAACGGGGTAGTGATGTTAAACATATGCTGCCATAGCATCATTACTTCAATACCGCAGGAAACCTAAGAATGAAGTAATGCAGATGACAAACTACAGCTCCATATAGTGCTTACATATTTCCAATAATTTATATTAAATGCATATAGAGAAATAATAGATAAAAAATATAACACAACTGTCCTAAGAGAAAGAACAACAACGTACTTTGGGAATAGTATATGATTGGAATCTGATGTACTGACGAAGATAGCTACATAATGAATCATGCCACACATAACTTGGATTAGGACATGTTGAACAGCTGACCGATATGGTTGTTCTCAGTAAAAGAGTATGACAACATACTATTGTTAAATTATCCTGTGTGTGTGTGTGTGTGCGTGCGTGCGTGCGTGCGTGCGTGCGTGCGTGCGTGCGTGCGTGCGCGCGTGTGCGTATTGCATATGCTGTGTATTAAATTATACTTCCACAGTGCTACCCCTACAGCTGCCTTGGCCTGGTATCGCATTTTGTTTCTGTATATTTCATACACAAACATCCGTGAACTTGGGATCCATGCATAATGTAAATATAGCAGGGTATATCAGCTTCATCCAGTTGATATCATATTTATTTTAATTGTATTATCATATCAATACATAACCATATATGTTTTAATATTCCAGTACCCCAAACTGAAAACTGGCGAAATGCTTTAATAACATAAAAAAAATGGATGGTAAAAAAATTACATACATATTAGAGTCCTCTAAATAGGCCACCCATGTGACCAATATAAACTGGTCTGATTACAGAGGCTGGTGAGATGTACAAATGTGTAGATCTGACAAAAACACGGGGTTTAATGGGTGGCTGCTTCCAACGGGTGCTTTTTATAACTGGTTCTACTGTATCTATGGAATAAACCTTTTAGCTACTACACACACCATTCTTGAAACCTAAATATTAGTTTATCACATGTTGTATTTGTCTTTTTGCATGCTCTTCGTTGATTGCATTAAATATACACATCCTTATCAGACAATGAAATATGTTTTGCTAGATTTGGACCACCATTTGTACCAACAACAAAACATTAAATCCAATTCCAGGTACCTTTAACATTGTTTTTCTGTAGTGTTGTTTTAGTGGGTCTTAATATAATTGTTAATTTGCTTTTATAAGTTTTGTATATATGCGCAGATTCAGAATATATAGATATAACAAATGCTGTATACAGCCTCTTTTTCTTGACACCAGCACGTTTTAAACCTTTGGTGAACCAAGTTGTCTTGTTAGTGCTACGGTACTCTAGGATGTGTTCTCAGGCTAGTGACTGGAATAGTTACCGCAGGCCTTTTTAGACACCTGGGTAACACGACTGTGAACTATCCTGTAATACCTACTGTTAAGCGAGCACTTAATTCAGAGTTAATTGCGAATTTTTCAAAGAGATTAAATTAGGCTGTAATTTTCTTGACTGGGTGTATGAAAGAAAAAGAACAAAGAATGCGCAACGACTGCAATGACATCAGCAACTATTTTAGTATTCGTGTTTCATTGGTAGTCTCGTGAATGGAAACATTGTTGCATGCTTTTAAAATGTGTATACTCCCGCCGGTAGACACACACGATGAGACAGTTGGCATTTTCTTTAACTGCGAGACATTTCGCAGTCATTTTCTTTAACTGCGTGACCTGTTATTTTCTTTTGTTGTGACATTTTTGTGTATTTTTATTTAACTGCGTGACATTTTACCAGTCTTAGCTAATGCGGTTTGTCACATATGTAACGCTGTTTTCTAAGTGTGTAACACATTCACTATGTAGTAACGCGTTTAGCTATTATCCACAGTACACACACCTAGAATATATAGTAAATGTGCCCACATTACACAGCTAGAATACATAATCACTGTACACACAGTACACAAGTAGAAGGCATAGTCACTGTACCCACAATACACAGCTAGAATATATAGTTGCTGTACCCACAGCGAAATGATGGCCAGACGTAACGCGAGTCGATCACAAGACCGGTGGACAAAGTTCACCCAGCGCACAATAGCAGCATCACGTGCGCGGCCTGCGCGCCACAGCCAGAGGAGGCCTATAGAAACGGAGCGCAGAGTTAACGAGCAGCTAGCCAACACAGTCACTGTATCCAGAGTACACAGCTAAAGTACATAGTCACTGTACCCACAGTACACAGCTACAGTACCTTTTCACTGAACACACAGTACACAGCTAGAATGCATGGGTACTGTACCACTGTACACAGCTACAGTACATAGACACTTTACCCTCAGTACACCGCTAGAATACATAGTCACTGTATCCAGAGTACACAGCTATAATACATAGTTACTATACCCAGAGTGCACAAGACACAGCTACATTTCATAGTCACTGTATCCATAGTACACAGCTAGATTACATAATCACTGTACCCACACTACACAGCTAGAATATGTAGTCACTATGCCCATAGTACACAACTAGAATACATAGTCACTGTACCCACAGTACAGAGCTAGAATACATAGTTACTGTACCCAGAGTACACAACTAGAATACAAAGACACTGTACCCACAGAACACAGCTAGAATGCATAGTCACTGTACCCACTGTACACGGCTAGAATACATAGTCACTGTACTCACAGTACACAGCTAGAATACAAATGTACTGTACACACAGTACACAGCTAGCATACATAGACACTGTACCCACAGTGCACAGCTAGAATACATAGTCACTGTACCCACAGAACACAGCTTTAAAATATATATATATATATATATTCACTGTATGCAAGTACACATCTACAGTACATAGCGACTGTATCTACAGTACACTGATAGAATATATATTCACTGCACCAACAATACACAGCTATAATTCATAGTCACTATACCCTCAGTATATAGTACTCAGCTACAATTCGTAGTCAATGTATCCACAGTACAGAGCTAGAATACATAGTCACTATACCCAGAGTACACAACTAGAATACATAGCCACTGTACCCACAGTATGCAGTTAGAATACATATTTACTGTACACAAAGTACACAACTAGAAAACATAGTCATTGTACCCACAATACACAGCAAGAATGCATAGTCACTGTACCCACATTATACAGCTACAATTCGTAGTCACTGTATCCACAGTACACAACTAAAATACATAGTCACTCAACCCACAGTACACAGCTAGAATGTATGTTCACTGTACACACAGTACAAAGCTAGAATACTTAGTCACTGTACCCACGGTAGTCAGCTATATTACATAATCACAATAGCCACAGTTCACAGCTAGAATACATAATCAATGTAACCACAGTACACGGCTAGAATGCATTGTCACTGGACCCTGAGTACACAGCTACAGTATAAAGTCACTGTAGCCAGAGTACACAGCTAAATTACATAGTTACTGTACCCACATTCCAGTGCGTCCTCCAATGTTAACTGTGTCGGTGTGGTCTTCTAGTACGTCCTCCAATGGTAACTGTGTCATTGTGGTCTTCCAGTGCATCCTCCAATGTTAACTGTGTCGATGTGGTCTTCCAGTACGTCCTCCAATGTTAACACAGGCTGTCTTGCTGTATTACAGGCTGTCTTGCTGTATTGCATGCTACCCTGCTGTATTACAGGCTGTCATGCTGTATTACAGGCTGCCATGCTGTATTACAGGCTGTGTTGCTGTATTACAGGCTGTCTTGCTGTATAACAGGCTGCCCTGCTGTATTACAGGTGATGGACGCAATGTGTAAAGAGCCAGGATGTGGCTGGAAGTAGGAGAAACAGAGGATAGTATGGTGGAGGCAATGTGTAAGGAGGAAGGGTGTGGTTTGAGGTAGGAAAGACAGAGGACAGTATGGTGGACGCAATGTGTCAGGAGTCAGGATCAACATTACACAACATTACACAACTTCACACAACTTCGCACAACTTCGCACAACTTCGCACAACTTCATACAACTTCACACAACTTTACCTTCTGATTACCACACCTCACCACCCCCACCATAGAGTAATGAGACGAGCATAGCCATCTGACCACCAGGGGGCGCAGGGGCGCGCGTGATTACAGGAAAAAGGTGTATTTCGCGGAAAAAAGTGTATTAGCCCCCGCGCGCGCCCCTGCGCCCCCTGGTGGTCAGATGGCTATGCTCGTCTCATTACTCTATGGTGGGGGTGGTGAGGTGTGGTAATCAGAAGGTAAAGTTGTGTGAAGTTGTATGAAGTTGTGCGAAGTTGTGCGAAGTTGTGCGAAGTTGTGTGAAGTTGTGTAATGTTGTGTAATGTTGATCCTGACTCCTGACACATTGCGTCCACCATACTGTCCTCTGTCTTTCCTACCTCAAACCACACCCTTCCTCCTTACACATTGCCTCCACCATACTATCCTCTGTTTCTCCTACTTCCAGCCACATCCTGGCTCTTTACACATTGCGTCCATCACCTGTAATACAGCAGGGCAGCCTGTTATACAGCAAGACAGCCTGTAATACAGCAACACAGCCTGTAATACAGCATGGCAGCCTGTAATACAGCATGACAGCCTGTAATACAGCAGGGTAGCATGCAATACAGCAAGACAGCCTGTAATACAGCAAGACAGCCTGTGTTAACATTGGAGGACGTACTGGAAGACCACATCGACACAGTTAACATTGGAGGATGCACTGGAAGACCACAATGACACAGTTACCATTGGAGGACGTACTAGAAGACCACACCGACACAGTTAACATTGGAGGACGCACTGGAATGTGGGTACAGTAACTATGTAATTTAGCTGTGTACTCTGGCTACAGTGACTTTATACTGTAGCTGTGTACTCAGGGTCCAGTGACAATGCATTCTAGCCGTGTACTGTGGTTACATTGATTATGTATTCTAGCTGTGAACTGTGGCTATTGTGATTATGTAATATAGCTGACTACCGTGGGTACAGTGACTAAGTATTCTAGCTTTGTACTGTGTGTACAGTGAACATACATTCTAGCTGTGTACTGTGGGTTGAGTGACTATGTATTTTAGTTGTGTACTGTGGATACAGTGACTACGAATTGTAGCTGTATAATGTGGGTACAGTGACTATGCATTCTTGCTGTGTATTGTGGGTACAATGACTATGTTTTCTAGTTGTGTACTTTGTGTACAGTAAATATGTATTCTAACTGCATACTGTGGGTACAGTGGCTATGTATTCTAGTTGTGTACTCTGGGTATAGTGACTATGTATTCTAGCTCTGTACTGTGGATACATTGACTACGAATTGTAGCTGAGTACTATATACTGAGGGTATAGTGACTATGAATTCTAGCTGTGTATTGTTGGTGCAGTGAATATATATTCTATCAGTGTACTGTAGATACAGTCGCTATGTACTGTAGATGTGTACTTGCATACAGTGAATATATATATATATATATATATTTTAAAGCTGTGTTCTGTGGGTACAGTACATTTGTATTCTAGCTGTGTACTGTGAGTACAGTGACTATGTATTCTAGCCGTGTACAGTGGGTACAGTGACTATGCATTCTAGCTGTGTTCTGTGGGTACAGTGTCTATGTATTCTAGTTGTGTACTCTGGGTACAGTAACTATGTATTCTAGCTCTGTACTGTGGGTACAGTGACTATGTATTCTAGTTGTGTACTATGGGCATAGTGACTACATATTCTAGCTGTGTAGTGTGGGTACAGTGATTCTGTAATCTAGCTGTGTACTATGGATACAGTGACTATGAAATGTAGCTGTGTCTTATGTACTGTGGGTATAGTAACTATGTATTATAGCTGTGTACTCTGGATACAGTGACTATGTATTCTAGCGGTGTACTGAGGGTAAAGTGTCTATGTACTGTAGCTGTGTACAGTGGTACAGTACCCATGCATTCTAGCTGTGTACTGTGTGTTCAGTGAAAAGGTACTGTAGCTGTGTACTGTGGGTACAGTGACTATGTACTTTAGCTGTGTACTCTGGATACAGTGACTGTGTTGGCTAGCTGCTCGTTAACTCTGCGCTCCGTTTCTATAGGCCTCCTCTGGCTGTGGCGCGCAGGCCGCGCACGTGATGCTGCTATTGTGCGCTGGGTGAACTTTGTCCACCGGTCTTGTGATCGACTCGCGTTACGTCTGGCCATCATTTCGCTGTGGGTACAGCAACTATATATTCTAGCTGTGTATTGTGGGTACAGTGACTATGCCTTCTACTTGTGTACTGTGTGTACAGTGATTATGTATTCTAGCTGTGTAATGTGGGCACATTTACTATATATTCTAGGTGTGTGTACTGTGGATAATAGCTAAACGCGTTACTACATAGTGAATGTGTTACACACTTAGAAAACAGCGTTACATATGTGACAAACCGCATTAGCTAAGACTGGTAAAATGTCACGCAGTTAAATAAAAATACACAAAAATGTCACAACAAAAGAAAATAACAGGTCACGCAGTTAAAGAAAATGACTGCGAAATGTCTCGCAGTTAAAGAAAATGCCAACTGTCTCATCGTGTGTGTCTACCGGCGGGAGTATACACATTTTAAAAGCATGCAACAATGTTTCCATTCACGAGACTACCAATGAAACACGAATACTAAAATAGTTGCTGATGTCATTGCAGTCGTTGCGCATTCTTTGTTCTTTTTCTTTCATACACCCAGTCAAGAAAATTACAGCCTAATTTAATCTCTTTGAAAAATTCGCAATTAACTCTGAATTAAGTGCTCGCTTAACAGTAGGTATTACAGGATAGTTCACAGTCGTGTTACCCAGGTGTCTAAAAAGGCCTGCGGTAACTATTCCAGTCACTAGCCTGAGAACACATCCTAGAGTACCGTAGCACTAACAAGACAACTTGGTTCACCAAAGGTTTAAAACGTGCTGGTGTCAAGAAAAAGAGGCTGTATACAGCATTTGTTATATCTATATATTCTGAATCTGCGCATATATACAAAACTTATAAAAGCAAATTAACAATTATATTAAGACCCACTAAAACAACACTACAGAAAAACAATGTTAAAGGTACCTGGAATTGGATTTAATGTTTTGTTGTTGGTACAAATGGTGGTCCAAATCTAGCAAAACATATTTCATTGTCTGATAAGGATGTGTATATTTAATGCAATCAACGAAGAGCATGCAAAAAGACAAATACAACATGTGATAAACTAATATTTAGGTTTCAAGAATGGTGTGTGTAGTAGCTAAAAGGTTTATTCCATAGATACAGTAGAACCAGTTATAAAAAGCACCCGTTGGAAGCAGCCACCCATTAAACCCCGTGTTTTTGTCAGATCTACACATTTGTACATCTCACCAGCCTCTGTAATCAGACCAGTTTATATTGGTCACATGGGTGGCCTATTTAGAGGACTCTAATATGTATGTAATTTTTTTACCATCCATTTTTTTTATGTTATTAAAGCATTTCGCCAGTTTTCAGTTTGGGGTACTGGAATATTAAAACATATATGGTTATGTATTGATATGATAATACAATTAAAATAAATATGATATCAACTGGATGAAGCTGATATACCCTGCTATATTTACATTATGCATGGATCCCAAGTTCACGGATGTTTGTGTATGAAATATACAGAAACAAAATGCGATACCAGGCCAAGGCAGCTGTAGGGGTAGCACTGTGGAAGTATAATTTAATACACAGCATATGCAATACGCACACGCACGCACGCACGCACGCACGCACGCACGCACGCACGCACGCACGCACACACACACACACACAGGATAATTTAACAATAGTATGTTGTCATACTCTTTTACTGAGAACAACCATATCGGTCAGCTGTTCAACATGTCCTAATCCAAGTTATGTGTGGCATGATTCATTATGTAGCTATCTTCGTCAGTACATCAGATTCCAATCATATACTATTCCCAAAGTACGTTGTTGTTCTTTCTCTTAGGACAGTTGTGTTATATTTTTTATCTATTATTTCTCTATATGCATTTAATATAAATTATTGGAAATATGTAAGCACTATATGGAGCTGTAGTTTGTCATCTGCATTACTTCATTCTTAGGTTTCCTGCGGTATTGAAGTAATGATGCTATGGCAGCATATGTTTAACATCACTACCCCGTTCGTTGCTAAGGCAACCGGAGTCCACAGTCCACAGTCCACTCGTTCGTCTATACTGATGTACTTACCTCGCCCAGTGTTTTAAAATAGCTCTCTGCTATAGCGCGCCCCGACAGGCGTGGTATTACAATAATAATTCATAATCATATTATGTAATACTTGTAGTGATTTTGTTTATATTACTATATTCTGACGGTTATGTTCATAATTAATTGTTTTGTACTTCTTGCATTGTTTGGTTAGTTATAACAAATATATTATAATCATACGCAGAGTTTGTTCTTTTCTTCACAGAACCTAGCTTAGATAGATTTAAGTGCAAATGACCGGCTTATCGTTAAGCTTGTTCAGACTTGCATACGTCCAGTGTGCGAACCAACGCTTTAACAACAATGCTAATATCACTACAGAAAACCGTGTTATTTATCACGCGCATTTCCCGAGTACCTTAGCATACAGGTGAATGTGGTAAATACTTAGTTTCAATGCGTTACCATACAGCTAAATGTGGTAATTCCTTAGTTAAACAGCAGTAACATACAGCTAAACATGGTAATTTCTTAGCTAAAAAACGTTAACACGCAGCTAAATGCGGTAATTACTTAGCTTAGAAGCGTTAACATACAACTAAATGTGGTAATTATTTAGGTAAAAAGCGCTAACATACAGCTAAATGTGGACATTTATTATCTAAACAGTTTTAACATATGTGGTAATTACTTAACTTAAAAGCGTTAACTTGCAACTAAATATGGTACTTACTTAGCTAAAAATTTTAATTACTTTGCTAAAAGTTGTATTTGCTTAACTTAAAACCGTTAACATGCAGGTAAATATGGTAAATAATTAGCTTAAAATCGCTAACATACAGCTAAATGTGGTAATTTCTTAGCTTAAAAGCGTTAACCTACAGCTAAATGCGGTATTTACTTAGCTAAACTCATTAGCATGTAGCTGTATTTGGTACTTACTTAGCTTAAAAGCGTTAACGTACAACTAAAAGTGATATTTACTTTGCGAAAACAAAGTTAACATAGAATGTGGTATATACTTAGCTAAATAGCGTTAACATACAATTAAAAGTGATACTTAATATGCTAAAAGCGTTAGCACACAGACAAGCGTGGCAATTACGTAGCTAAAATGTGGTAAGATACAAATAAAAGTGACATTTACTTAACATGTTAACAGGCAGATAAATGTGGTAAACACTTAGCTTAAAAGCATTACATACGTAACTAAGTGTGACAAAATACATATAAAAGCGGTATTTTCTTAGACAAATCGGTACTCTTTCTCATTACTCGTGCTATGTATAAATGTGGTAAACACTTAGCTTAAAAACATTACATACGTAACTAAGTGTGACAAAATACATATAAAAGCAATAAAAGCGGTATTTTCTTAGACAAATCGGTACTCTTTCTCATTACTCGTGCTATGTATGATTCATACGATAACCAATACCCTAAATATGTTAGATGTACGCATACAGGTCAACTCGTTGATGCATACACAGCTGTTTTTATTATTTATGCAGACAGGACGTCACGTGGTCTACTCTTCTTAGAGAAACGACAAAAATAACAATAATGAAACCCGATTTTCATCATAGCTGGCATCGAATAAATTACTGCACAGCATTGTGCAAATGACGGGCTTATCTTTCAACGTGTTCAGACTTGCATACATCCAGTGGGCGAACCAGCGCTTTAACTACAGCGCTAATATGACTACATAATTTTATAGCCAGGTTATTTAAAACGCGCGTTTCCCGAGTACCAAAATCCACTAGTCAGCTGTTAGTATCGCCTTAATGCGTCCTTTCGGGAACGCGGCAGAGCGGTGTCATATTACGGAATACAACACGACCGCATTCTTAACATGGTATGTACCCCGCTGCATTCCGCGAAACGGGAGCATATACCCTAACCGCAACGTCAGCGGTATGCCCCGCGAGCATCTACCCATCTCCCACCAGATGGACACACGATCCATTCATCCTCCTTACCTCATTAATCATCCACGAATTTAAAAAAATAAAATTAAACGCCACGTCAGCGATATGTGGGTTTTTCCCAATGTCTATTTTTAGAATCCCAATTAAACGCTACGTCAGCGATATGTGGGTTTTTCCCAATGTCTATTTATAGTAACCACCGCTCGTGCGTATCATAAACCACCTACCTACTACTGACGTGTTTCTGATCGCTCCTTTCAGTAAGTGGCCGCGACCACTTCGCTGTGTGTACTACAACGTATCAGTACACATTGCGCAGGTTCTCAATGTTCTGTACAATGCTTATTTTTATTGGCCAGTCCAAAATAATGTGATGTACATTTTGTGCATAGTTAGGAAGGATAGTTCGCAGACTTGGACGAGGAGAGGCAGGGCGTCGCATACGTTCACGGTGACGAAGCTGCGGCGTATGAAGACTGACATTATTCATAATTGGACGTTGAAAATTCAGCCTAAGCTAAAAGGTTTGAATTTCTGTAATTTGTTTTAGGTAGCCATGGTTGGGAGGAGAGTAAACTCCTTTCGTTGTTAAGAGCAAGTCATTTTGCAAGTTGGACACTTTCTATCTTAAGTAAATGACTTGTCGATTGCTGACAGTGTCTTTTTCATCATTCAATGTAACATTTCTGGAAAAATAAAACCGAAAACCAAAAAAGTGCTCTATTGTTTCTTTCACGCAGTGTGAATCAGTTACGCAGTCAAATGAGGGGAACATAATAGAAATGAGCGAAATTAACGACGTCGTTATGATTACATCCTGGGTCAACTACTGGTTCTAGTCGAAGCTCCGACATTTCCCGAAATGCTCCGCGTATTAGCACTGTGCGTCATAACGTATTAGCACTGTGCGACATAACGTATTAGCACTGTGCGACATAACGTATTAGCACTGTGCGACATAACGTATTAGCACTGTGCGACATAACGTATTACCACTGTGCGACATAACGTATTAGCACTGTGCGACATAACGTATTAGCACTGTGCGACATAACGTATTACCACTGTGCGACATAACGTATTAGCACTGTGCGACATAACATATTAGCACTGTGCGACATAACGTATTAGCACTGTGCGACATAACGCAGGGGATCTCAACGCACTGCGTTTATCGAGACACCGGGTATACGATTTAGGGTCCACCGTTGTAGGACCATAGCTTCCGTCACATTCGGTACGAAATGGTCACGTGTCGGCAGTAGCAACTCTGATCTACCGCGACTGTGTGTGTACCGCTTTTACCCCAGAACAATTATTCAGATTTCTTCCAGTTGCGTATTTATGGGACATTGGGCCACGTCCCTTTGGTTTTAGGATATAATTTGTCTCGTGAACAACCTGTCGCAACAACATATGGTAGCATGGTAAACGAATGGGTGACTAAGTTTGCCCCCCTTTCCGAAATCCTAAATAACGCTATTGATCATTACAATCAGATGTAGGACACTCAGGGATACGCAGCATTATTCTCCCGTGAGCCATGTCATTGCCAAGAGGTCTAAGGGTATGAATGCACGATGAATACAAGCACGCAGTGGTCTGCAGCGGATCCCGTGAGGTCTTAGGGGTCTCAAGACCCCACAGGCCATTGATTGGAAGGGGATCTTAACCCCCATGTGCCCGTGACAAATATTACGGTAAAGGACAACGTAAATATGCTTACATCGGAACCAGTGTCAACGTAAAGACTGAAGTATAAGCAGCCGGCTAATATTAACCATCAAGTAAGTAGAGCGACACATGTATCGTCCCTCCCCTGTTCGTAAGTAGAACGACACGTGTATCGTCCCTCCCCCGTTCGTAAGTAGAGCGACACATGTATCGTCCCTCCCCCGTTCGTAAGTAGAACGACACATGTATCGTCCCTCCCCCGTTCGTAAGTAGAGCGACACATGTATCGTCCCTCCCCCGTTCGTAAGTAGAGCGACACATGTATCGTCCCTCCCCCGTTCGTAAGTAGAACGAAACATGTATCGTCCCTCCCCCGTTCGTAAGTAGAACGACACATGTATCGTCCCTCCCCCGTTCGTAAGTAGAACTACACATGTATCGTCCCTCCCCCGTTCGTAAGTAGAACGACACATGTATCGTCCCTCCCCCGTTCGTAAGTAGAACTACACATGTATCGTCCCTCCCCCGTTCGTAAGTAGAACGACACATGTATCATCCCTCCCCCGTTCGTAAGTAGAACGACACATGTATCGTCCCTCCCCCGTTCGTAAGTAGAACGACACATGTATCGTCCCTCCCCCGTTCGTAAGTAGAACAACACATGTATCGTCCCTCCCCCGTTCGTAAGTAGAACGACACGTGTATCGTCCCTTCCCGTTGTTAAGTAGAACGACACGTGTATCGTCCCTCCCCCGTTGTTAAGTAGAACGACACGTGTATCGTCCCTCCCCGTTGTTAAGTAGAACGACACATGACCACGACTAACTGAGCCAGCAAGGCTTGATGCGCCCCTGCAATAGCCAAGTCACACGTTCCTCTTCTGAGTCATCTACAAGATTGCCATCGAAAATAGCAAACATCCAAATAGCACGTGGAAGCAACTGGCTCATCGAGAGTCCAACAGTTGTTTTACATATGCGACCCACCCAGTTGAGATATCTGTGAATTATGTTCTTAATTCGATTTTGTTGCTAGTCTCAATTCATATTAATACTACCTAGTATTCACTGCAACATGTTAACTCTCTTGTGCAATCTTTGTATGTAGATTTTGTGAAATCATCAGACAAACTATTAAATTATTTAATGTTTGCTCAGGCATTAAGTGAAGTCAAAATAGAAATGCTGAAAAGTAACGATTTTCACCCTTGGTGAAATTTCGTAACTTTGTCATGTGATCGGCGAGAGGACTGAAGTCACGTCCATGATCGCAGTGTTTACCATTTTGGATATCCAGTATTTTGATCCTTACCGGATCTAACGACTGGAGTCAATTCTTTCGATTATTTGAACAAAAATAGGCATGTTTTTATTAAATAGACTGTGCACATTACTTAAACTAGTCACACACTACACACATTACTTAAACTAGTCACACACTACACACATTACTTTAACTAGTCACACACTATACACATTACTTAAACTAGTCACACACTATACACATCTGGACATAAATGAATTGTATTCGCGATGGGCTGAGCCATTTGAGGTAGCAGCTTTAAATGTATTAACGCTGCTAACAATTGACTTCCGGCTACTTGGACTTGGTGCAGCGACTTGAATTTGGTGTAGATCATTTACAGAAATACGTGGAATATCAAATAGAATAAGTATTACTATTGCATATATATTATACACAAACGTATTGTAGACATATATTAGGAAACAGGTTTTGTTAATTATTAGTCAGAGGGAGTATTTTAGAGTAAGTTAGTTTCGGATTCTGTCAGGGAATTCAGCGAGCGTTAATAGGGGTGTTTACAATTCGAAAATTTAGATAACATAGTGAATAGTCAGTAACAGTGAATATTGGTTAGATTAAGTATTAGTATTATACATATATTGTTCACCAACTTCTTGTAGACATATATTAAGAAACCGTTGTTGTTAACAGAGGTAGTATTTTTTTTTCCCGGATTCAAACTCAACGAGTGATAAAAGGGAGTTTGTTTACAGGTCATTCAACCCGTGCATCGAGCTATCGTTTACATTAGCTAATATATATATAAGATAAAGTGATTTATTTACTTAAATTACATACATAAGGTAATATCTGACATAGTGGTAGTCAACGTTTTCGGTAAAAAGGAATTAACAGCAGGATTTTAGCGTAAATTAGTACACACTGACTTCGTTGTTTTGTTACACAGTGTTCTCCGTATTCGCTAGGTGGCAGGATTTTTAGCCTAAAGTGTTCTTTTGATCACAAAAACAGCCTTATTCAAGGCTAACGTAGCAAACTAATTAAAACTAAATTGTATGATGGCGCCGTGCAAACGGCAGTTAAAGGCCACAAGGCACTTAATTTGTGGCAGTTGTAGTAACTGGGTAGATTTCGTCAAGTCTGGGTGCGAGAAGTCCTGGGCTGAGGTCCAGGCAGATAGTTTTAGTTTTGAGTGTAGGGGATGCGCAAGGATGAAGGAACTAGAGGTGGAGTTGGAAGAGCTGAGGCTGCTCGTTGTGGCAATGGTGGGAAGGGAACAGGGGAGTTGTGCCGGTAGTTCCGGTGAGGGAACAGTAGACGATAAAGTGGGGAAAGACACAAGAGATGCTAGGGAGAGCTCACCTCAGCCTGGGAGGAAGCTGAGAGGAGGGAAGGTGACAGGTCATAGGGAGACAGGACGTAAGGAGACGGGAAGGAAAGGAACGGGAGGGAAGACAACCGGGGTGAAGGAGAGGGGAGTAGGGGAGACAGGAGGGAAGGAGAAGGGAGTGGGGGAGACGGGAGGGAAGACAACCGGGGTGAAGGAGAGGGGGGTAGCGGAGACAGGAGGGAAGGAGAAGGGAGTGGGGGAGACGGGAGGGAAGACAACCGGAGTGAAGGAGAGGGGAGTAGCGGAGACAGGAGGGAAGGAGAAGGGAGTGGGGGGGACGGGAGGGAAAACAACCGGAGTGAAGGAGAGGGGAGTAGGGGAGACAGGAGGGAAGGAGAAGGGAGTGGGGGAGACGGAAGGGAAGGGGTCAGGACAGAATGTGATGGAGGGGATCGAAAGGAAGAGTTATTCTGCAGCAGTGATAGAGGGGGTGAGGAAGAGAGCGAGGGTGTTTGTGGGGGATTCGATAGTTAGGAAGACCGACAGAGTCTTAAACAAGGGAGATGATGTGGTGGTCTGCTTGCCTGGAGCCAAAATAGAGGCGATAACTGAGAGGGTAAAAAACATCGTAGGCTCGGGCAAGGGTGGATCTGTTTTAGTACATGTAGGGACAAATAACGTAGAGAGGGAGGGTACAACTGCCATAGTTAGGAAATATAGGCAGTTGGTCAGAACACTAAAACAGACGCGGGTTGAGCAGGTAATACTGTCAGGGATTTTACCTGTAATGGGCAGGAGGGGTCATAAATATCGAAATTGTCGGGGGATGGCAATTAACATGTTAGTCCAGAGGCTGTGTAGGGAAGAGGAAGTTGGGTTTGTGGATTTATGGGGAAGTTTTGTTGGGAGGGCTGATATGTACATGAAGGATGGGCTTCATTTAAGTGGAAAGGGGGCGGCAGTATTCGCGGACAAACTTTCAGCAGCAGTAGATAGCGACTTGGGTACAATGACAAATATTTTTGGAAGTAAACATTCTTTAAACTAGAAGTGCAGGGGGGTTACCTAGAGGTGTCTCAAGCAGAACACGAGGCCACTAGCACAGATAAACCAATATCAAATCATCGGAAAATCATCATTGAAAAAGGTTATAGATGCGTATGTTTAAATGCAAGGAGCATAGTAAATAAGAAAAACGAATTAAACATTATGGTAGAAGATATTGACCCTCACATAATTGGTATAACTGAATCATGGGCTAACATAGATATAACAGATGCTGAATTAGGACTGACAGGATACGTAATGTTTAGGAAAGATCGAATAGGAAGAAGGGGCGGGGGAGTTATTTTATATGTTAAAGAATCTATTCAGGCTTATGAAATAAAACTAGAAAGGGAAGCAGATTGCGATGAAGCTGTTTGGTGCAAAATTGTTTCAGGAAATTCAAAATTAACTATTGGATTAGTTTACCGAAGTCCAAACATAAACGAAGAGGACAACACAAAAATAAAAAACGCTATAAAGGAAGTTAGTAAAGGGGAATGTATCATAATGGGAGATTTTAACCATGGACACATACAATGGAATTCTCTAGAGAGCACAGGGATTGAGGATCAACAATTTCTATGTTTAATCCAGGATAGCTTTCTTACTCAGCACGTACTAGAACCAACCAGGGGAGAAAATGTATTAGATATAGTTTTGTCATCACAACAAGAATTAGTGGACAATGTAAAAATATTTGAACCATTGGGTAATAGTGACCATAATCAAATACATTTTGACATCAATGTAAAATCAGAAAGTAAAAATAAGAAAACGTACAAGAGAAACTTCCACAAAGGTAACTACAAAGATATGAGAAAATACTTAGCACAGGTAGATTGGAATAACATGCTGATGGATAAGACTGCAATTGAATGTTGGAATATTCTAAAATATGAAATTGAGAGTATCATTGATAAATTTGTTCCCTTCCGAAAACAAGGAAAACGGTGTAGAAAGAAACACTTGTCAAAAGAGGCAATTAGAAAAATAATGCTAAAACAAACTATGTGGAGGGTTTATAGGCGTACCAGAAAGGAAGAAGACTATGCAAAATACAAAGAGGCACTTAATGCAGCTACAACTGAAATCAGACAATCTAAAAGAAGCTATGAGCAAAAACTGGCATGTAACATAAAAACTGACAGCAAGAGTTTTTATGCATATGTCAGGAGTAAACAAAACGTACAAGACAAGGTTGGACCTCTAGAAGACAGTGCTGGAAATATAATATCACAGGGGTTTTTAATGGCGGAAGACCTAAATGGTTACTTCAGTTCAGTGTTTACAAAAGAAGATATTAGTTCATTACCAGTTGCTGATGCTAAATTTCAGGGGGCTAAATCTGACTATTTAGGACCGTTAGTTGTAACTCCAGAATTGGTAGCTAGGAAAATAAAGGCAATGAAGGATAACAAATCACCGGGAGTGGATGGGATTCCTCCAAAATTACTAATGGAAACAGTAGATCAAATCAGTATACCACTTGCAAGAGTATTCAACTTGTCATTAAAAGAGGGAGTTGTTCCGTTTGAATGGAAAGAAGCAAACATCATACCATTATTTAAAAAGGGTTCGAGAAATAAGTCAGAGAATTACAGACCAGTGAGTTTAACGTCAGTGATTTGTAAATTATTAGAAAGGTTAATTAAAGACCATATGGTGGACTTCCTCGTTAAGCATAAATTATTAAATTCATCTCAACATGGATTCCTTAAAGCGAGGTCATGCTTAACAAATATATTATGTTTTTTGGAAGAAATCACTAAGTGGATAGACATGGGATCGCCAGTAGATATTATCTACTTAGATTTTCAGAAAGCTTTTGACAAAGTGCCACATCAAAGATTGCTACTTAAATTAAAAGCCCATGGTATCGGGGATAGCATAACTGACTGGATAGAACAATGGCTGACTGACAGAAGACAACGAGTTGTAGTAGATGGCGAAGTTTCAAATTGGAAATCGGTTTTGAGTGGGGTACCTCAAGGATCAGTATTAGGACCTATATTATTCTTAATTTATATCAATGACTTGGACGAGAGTATAACAAGTAACGTACTGAAATTTGCGGACGACACAAAACTGTTTAGAAAGGTTAATACTGATGGTGATAAACAACATTTACAAAACGATCTAGACAGATTAGTGAAATGGTCTGAGAAATGGCAGATGCTGTTCAATTTTGGGAAATGTAAATGCCTACATACAGGACATGGGAACTTGAATGTAAACTATAAAATGGGAGCTACTGTTCTTGGTACTACTGTAAAAGAAAAGGACTTAGGAGTTACAATAAGCGCTGATATGAAAGTTTCAGAGCAGTGTGGTATTGCAGCTTCAAAGGGTAATCAAATTCTTGGATTGATTAGAAGAAACATAACATATAAGGGAAAAAAGTTAATTATACCTCTTTATAAAGCAATAGTTAGACCTCATTTAGAATACTGTATACAAGCATGGAGACCATATCGTAAGAAGGATATAGATACGCTTGAACGCATACAAAGGAGAGCAACTAAAATGATTCCAGAACTTAGAGACCTTAGTTATGAAGAACGCCTGAAAGAATGTGGTTTAACAACTCTAGAGACAAGGAGGTTAAGAGGAGATCAGATTGAAGTTTTTAAGATATTGAATGGGTATGAAAATATTGATAGAAATATGTTTTTCTCACTCAAGAAGGATAGCAGAACTAGAGGACATGAGGTAAAATTAGTAAAGGATCAATGTAGATTGGACATCAGGAAGCACTCGTTCTCACAGAGGACAATAAATGAATGGAACAAACTGTCTACAGATTGTGTAACTGCTAGCAGCGTGAATATGTTTAAAAACAAGGTTGACACATATATCAGGAGGGCGGGTTATAAGTAGGTGAACATTGTTGGACTCTCGATAAGCCAATGGCTTCCTTGTCCACTTGCCATCTGGGCCTTTGGCTTGGATGGCAAATCTTGTTAAATCTTGTCTTGTTAAACATTCCAAAAGTCAGCAGATATTTTGTTCCATTGATTTATCGTCTTCTGAACGAGTAGGCGTAGAGTCCTATGTTCAATCAGCAACGTCTTATTACTAACGCTACCTCGTGCGCTGAAGTTGTTCTTAGCGTAATTACCATTAGTTGGTGACATACGACTACTAGCCTCTGTCTGTCTCTTTGACACTCACCTTGCATTTGATGAACGGCAGTGTGACCGACCGTGGGGAGGAACCCTCTTGAAACGGGTCTTCAGAGGGGAGCAACGTAGCCTCGCATGATTGGTTACGCCGTCTGCGTCCCGTGAGAGGGCGCTCAGCTCTAGGTGAGATGTCATCCTGTAGATGTTGTAATTTTATCTATTTAATCGTGCCTTCTACAGAATAATGCCGAAACTCCTTTACAACGTTGAGACAAGATGACCGCAGTTGGTGGACGTGGTAATGTTGCAAGAATATTAAAAAGAGCGCCCCATAAACTAGGATAGCCTCTTTAGTAGTTGGCGTGAGTACCAATGTAAATATCATGTCAATTACGGATCCAGATGAGGTTGACGATTCGTAAGAACCCCCATTATTGTTGTTTCTGTTGGGCTCTAGCTTATCTGTTCCCAAACCCCCCTATATAACATACATCAACTGTGTTATTTGCTTTTTAGAAACGTGTTTGGTGTACATGTTTAAACGATAACCATCTGAGAACATTCCACGTCCTTCGTCAGTCCCCACCCCCCTTCCGGACAAGCCCTATATCCTGGATCAGTCACAAGTCTGTCACATTGATCCATAGTTATCATCAATAATGATCCAATACTCCGCTCGAATAAGGACATCGGCACGGTCATTCAACTGTAAACAGTCACACAGGAATATCAGTGTTAGATGCTTACAGTGTTATCTGTGGTCGTTATCTTGGAAAGATCCGATTCTAACGAATCAATGTCGTCGTTTCTCCGAGTAGTCGGTTGACGGCGTTGCTGGTGACGAGACGCCGCTCGTTCCAGTATATCGCCCACTTCCATGTCAATCTATGTGCAGAAAGGTCTACCTATATTTTGTGAATGTCACGTGCTACCAACCGTTTGCTTAAAAATTCAAGCTAAGCTCAGTACGAGGAGTGTTTTAATAGAAACGAAGACGAAATATTATAGCTGAAAGTAATTCTACATATTTTTACGACCACCGGAAACGTTTTAATCCGTGACCATCTACACAAATTGATCGTCGTAAACCCAGCTCCTGTGAATGGTTTGATTCATAGATACAAAGCGGTGCAATTCGACCACGGAACGTTGCTTAATGACTCACCTTTGTAGAGTCAAATCACTACGATAATATCCGGGCAAACGGCAAAGAGCTACTTGCACTCTCCGTTAAACATTGCCATGTAGAACAACGATCGTGTCCAGTGTTGGTTGTGCATAGCTTCCACTGGATACGTGTTGACTGTATTGACTGTATGGAACGCCGTCCGCTCCAGCGACGACAGCGGGCAGCAATACCTGGCCGTGTCTGCATGGCAACGTACAGCGGATAAGGGCGCCTGAAAGGGCAGCCATCGCGTCGAGCCATCAATAATGCAGATGACAATAACACGAGGACGTAACGTGAATGAAGGATGGATATTGGTTTTCGGCAGCGCATCACCACCACTATAAATAATACAGCAAACGATATGAAGCGAAGTTTAGGAAAGACATCATTTCAACGTGTGGTTATAGGCTGGGTTATCGGGACATTGGTGGTATAGTTTGAACCCACATTGTGATTCCACGTTGGACGGAATTGTTGTAAGCACGTTATACGAAAACAAGAAATAAAGCCCCTCAATTAGTTTTGTTGGAGATCGTTTCTATGCCGTATCTATGCCACGACATTTGGGACAGCGTTCATAAATACACACACCCAGAGTTGTGCGTTTAGCTTCTCTTGTCTGTCTGCCTCAGCTTCTCCCCCCTCTCCAGATCTCTCTCCATCCCCCTCTCTCTCTCCTTCTCTCTCCCTCTCCCCCTCTCTCCCTCTCTCCCCGTCTATGTCTCTTTCTCTCCCCGCTCTTTCTCTCCCCCTCTCTGTCCTCTCCATCCATCCCTTCTCCTCTCTGTTCTCTCTGTAGCGAGACTGTGCGAACAACTCCGCTTGGATTTAAGGCAGGTTCCCTAATATCCCGTTAATAATCAAGTATGACAGGTTTATCGTGCAGTAATCAGCGGTTTATCTGTAATCAATACATGTGCACCTAAGCCGTCGTCGCGTGCACCCCCGGCACTTGCCATTGATTAGTGTTCAGTATCAGTGTATAATGATGACCGACCAACGTAAACAATACAGGCATGGGAATCAAAACATGGGAATCAAAACATGGGAATCAAAACATGGGAATCAAAACATGGGAATCAAAACACGCGCATCCTCTCTATATCAAACACAATCATTTGCTGCTAGGTGGTTCTGCCGTTTCTATGCACCGGGTGATTTTGGGTCTAGAGCTGCCAAACCAGGACGACATGTTTAGTCTTTATTCGTGAGAGATCTACGAAAAAAATGCTGTGGAGAAGAGTGCCGAATTGAAACGGTTTACGCAACTTGAAACATAACTTCGTAGTTAGTACATATCATTGTTTGTAAAGTTATGTGTGTTTTCTACAATTGTTCCATAAAGTTTTGTAAACGGTCCACTGATTGGTTCTTTTATTATGTGCCAAGGGCGTTACATACACATAGACGCAAGAGGACGGTTTACGTGACTTGGAACATTTGTAGAAAATACGCACATAGCTCTGACTAAAATGTACGTAATACGAAGGGTAATTCGATTGTTTGTAGAAAGGGAAATATTGGGATGAATTTAGAAAACAAAATAATATGCGATGCGATGACACTATGCTGCAATCTCGTCGCTAGTGGTTATTTGTTGGTGATCCATTCACCAGCTCTCGTCGCTAGTGGTTGTTTGTTGCTGATCCATTCACCAACTCTCGTCGTTAATGGTTGTTTGTTGCTGATCCATTCACCAGCTCTCGTCGCTAGTGGTTGTTTGTTGCTGATCCATTCACCAACTCTCGTCGCTAGTGGTTGTTTGTTGCTGATCCATTCACCAACTCTCGTCGTTAGTGGTTGTTTGTTGCTGATCCATTCACCAACTCTCGTCGTTAGTGGTTGTTTATTGCTGATCCATTCACAAGCTCTCGTCGCTAGTGGTTGTTTGTTGCTGATCCATTCACCAGCTCTCGTCGCTAGTGGTTGTTTGTTGCTGGTCCATTCACCAACTCTCGTCGCTAGTGGTTGTTTGTTGCTGATCCATTCACCAGCTCTCGTCGCTAGTGGTTGTTTGTTGCTGATCCATTCACCAGCTCTCGTCGCTAGTGGTTGTTTGTTGCTGATCCATTCACCAACTCTCGTCGCTAGTGGTTGTTTGTTGCTGATCCATTCACCAACTCTCGTCGCTAGTGGTTGTTTGTTGCTGATCCATTCACCAACTCTCGTCGCTAGTGGTTGTTTGTTGCTGATCCATTCACCAACTCTCGTCGCTAGTGGTTGTTTGTTGCTGATCCATTCACCAACTCTCGTCGCTAGTGGTTGTTTGTTGCTGATCCATTCACAAGCTCTCGTCGCTAGTGGTTGTTTGTTGCTGATCCATTCACCAGCTCTCGTCGCTAGTGGTTGTTTGTTGCTGATCCATTCACCAGCTCTCGTCGCTAGTGGTTGTTGGTTGTTTGTTGCTGATCCATTCACCAGCTCTCGTCGCTAGTGGTTGTTTGTTGCTGGTCCATTCATCAACTCTCGTCGCTAGTGGTTGTTTGTTGCTGATCCATTCACCAACTCTCGTCGCTAGTGGTTGTTTGTTGCTGATCCATTCACCAACTCTCGTCGCTAGTGGTTGTTTGTTGCTGGTCCATTCACCAGCTCTCGTCGCTAGTGGTTGTTTGTTGCTGATCCATTCACCAGCTCTCGTCGCTAGTGGTTGTTGGTTGTTTGTTGCTGATCCATTCACCAGCTCTCGTCGCTAGTGGTTGTTTGTTGCTGATCCATTCACCAGCTCTCGTCGCTAGTGGTTGTTTGTTGCTGATCCATTCACCAACTCTCGTCGCTAGTGGTTGTTTGTTGCTGATCCATTCACCAACTCTCGTCGCTAGTGGTTGTTTGTTGCTGGTCCATTCACCAACTCTCGTCGCTAGTGGTTGTTTGTTGCTGGTCCATTCACCAGCTCTCGTCGCTAGTGGTTGTTTGTTGCTGATCCATTCACCAACTCTCGTCGCTAGTGGTTGTTTGTTGCTGATCCATTCACCAACTCTCGTCGCTAGTGGTTGTTGATTGTTTGTTGCTGATCCATTCACCAGCTCTCGTCGCTAGTGGTTGTTTGTTGCTGGTCCATTCACCAGCTTCAACATCCATTGCACGTTCTACTTTCGATGGTGGTGTATAAGGTTCACTATAAGGTGGATACCGCAATGAAAGCGGAAAGGGAAACAAAACCAAAACATGAAGAACATCGGCGATGGGTGATATTCTTAGTATGAGCTGAAAAGTCAGTCTATATCATACTACTATTGTCTCGGATCGGTGGGATTGACGAAGCAAACAATCACAATATTCATAGTTGTATAGTTATACTAGGATTACAACCGACAGAGTATTAACATCGACATTTAATGGTTAAGGTAAAGAATTATCTCCGAACTAACATTGTTTCATATCAGACTGTCCAGGACCCATTGTTCTCTAACTTGCTTCACAACTGCCAGTGTCTTACATCAACATTGAACGGTCTGGATGTACAACTATTGCTTAATAAAATTTGTTTCACAACATACTAAATATACTCGGTGAATGTGTTGAAACAGTAAATGTCATGCCAGATACAAATTCAGTAACACGAATTTGTTTGTTTGCAATGACTATCAGCAAAAACTCAATTCTTTTCCTGAATCAGCGCTGGCAACGTTGGGAGGAACTGGACCGACAGGACCATATGGAGGAACTGGAGCAACTGGACTGACAGGATCAGATGGAGGAACTGGAGAGACTGGACCGACAGGACCATATGGAGGAACTGGAGCGACTGGAGTGACAGGATCAGATGGAGGAACTGGACAGAATGGACCGACAGGACCAAATGGAGGAACTGGAGCGACTGGAGCGACAGGATCAGATGGAGGAACTGGAGAGACTGGACCGACAGGACCATATGGAGGAACTGGAGCGACTGGACCAACAGGATCAGATGGAGGAACTGGACAGAATGGACCGACAGGACCAAATGGAGGAACTGGAGCGACTGGAGCGACAAGACCATATGGAGGAACTGGAGCGACTGGACCGACAGGACCATATGGAGGAACTGGAGCGACTGGACCGACAGGATCAGATGGAGGAACTGGAGAGACTGGACCGACAGGACCATATGGAGGAACTGGAGCAACTGGACCGACAGGATCAGATGGAGGAACTGGAGAGACTGGACCGACAGGACCATATGGAGGAACTGGAGCGACTGGATGGACAGGACCATATGGAGGAACTGGAGAAACTGGACGGACAGGACCATACGGAGGAACTGGAGCGACTGGACGAACAGGACCATATGGAGGAACTGGAGTGACTGGATGGACAGGACCATATGGAGGAACTGGAGAAACTGGACGGACACGACCATAAGGAGGAACTGGAGCGACTGGACGAACAGGACCATATGGAGGAACTGGATCGGCTGGACGGACAGGACCATATGGAGGAACTGGAGCGACTGGACGGACAGGACCATATGGATGAACTGGAGCGACTGGACGGACAGGACGAAATGGAGGAACTGGAACGACTGGACGGACAGGACCATATGGAGGAAGTGGAGCGACTGGACGGACTGGATCGACTGGAGATACTGGAAATATTGGATCAACTGGAGCGACTGGAACAGATGGACATACTGGACAGAGTGGAAGACATAGGTCTGTTGTAGCGACAGGGTCGACTGGGAGGACTTTCTGGAGCGACGGGACCAAAGGGAGATAAGGGAGATCCAGGACCACCTGGACGGGGAAAATGGGAATAAAGAGGACATACTGGATCAACCGCGCCATGGGGAGCAACGGGACCCGAAGGTAAGCATTTATCACGTGATACACAAATGACGTCATCTATAGCAGTTATCATCTCTACATGTTCGCCACTGCCTCAAACTTCTCATACATTGACGTCAACTTGTGTCAAACTTCTCATACGTTGACGTCAACTTGTGTCAAACTTCTCATACGTTGACGTCAACTTGTGTCATCCTTCTCATACGTTGACGTCAACCTGTGTCAAACTTCTCATACGTTGACATCAACTTGTGTCATCCTTCTCATACATTGACGTCAACCTTTGTTAAACTTCTCATACGTTGACGTCAACTTGTGTCAAACTTCTCATACGTTGACGTCAACCTGTGTTAAACTTCTCATACGTTGACGTCAACTTGTGTCATCCTTCTCATACATTGACGTCAACCTGTGTTAAACTTCTCATACGTTGACGTCAACTTGTGTCAAACTTCTCATACGTTGACGTCAACTTGTGTCATCCTTCTCATACGTTGACGTCAACCTGTGTCAAACTTCTCATACGTTGACGTCAACTTGTGTCAAACTTCTCATACATTGACGTCAACCTGTGTTAAACTTCTCATACGTTGACGTCAACTTGTGTCAAACTTCTCATACGTTGACGTCAACCTGTGTTAAACTTCTCATACGTTGACGTCAACTTGTGTCATCCTTCACATACGTTGACGTCAACCTGTGTCAAACTTCTCATACATTGACGTCAACGTGTGTCAAACTTCTCATACGTTGACGTCATCTTGTTTCAAACTTCTCATACGTTGACGTCAACTTGTGTCATCCTTCTCATACGTTGACGTCAACCTGTGTCAAAATTCTCATACGTTGACGTCAACTTGTGTCATCCTTCTCATATGTTGACGTCAACCTGTGTTAAACTTCTCATACGTTGACGTCATCTTGTGTCAAACTTCTCATACGTTGACGTCAACTTGTGTCAAACTTCTCATACGTTGACGTCAACTTGTGTCAAACTTCTCATACGTTGACGTCATCTTGTGTCAAACTTCTCATACGTTGACGTCAACTTGTGTCAAACTTCTCATACGTTGACTTCATCTTGTGTCAAACTTCTCATACGTTGACGTCATCTTGTGCGATGATCCTCAGATTTCTCCGTGTTCCTCAGTCTCTATCTATGAAGTGTCCCTCCTTCTGACTGCTACCGTCAACGATCCCAGCTATTATACTGTCTTATGTCTCCCACACATAACATGCCCTTATGAAACAAACATCTTCCGTTAATTTTTCTCGTCTTCTCTTTCCTATATACCTAAAACAAAACTTAACTTGGGTAAACGTGCTTTCTCTGTCGCTGCGCCTATGGTCTGGAATAAACTCCCTATAACTTTGAATACATGTGAAATTATTGCTATTTTCCGAAAAAAAACTCAAGACATATTCCAAATTGCATTTCCACCATAAATGTTCGGTTGTCCCTCGTTCTGAAACTGACTTTTGCACGTCCGTGTTCACGATTATGCTTAATCATTCTGTTTTGTTGCGCCTCTGAGTTCAGGTTCCTGAGAATATAGGCGCTATAGAAGTTAATTATTATTATTATTATATGGGGTACTTGGTTCTGTCATTCCATTTAGGCGTCTAGTGGATTGTCGTCGCAACCATTATACATTTATATGTTTGTGTCTTTGATCAAGCCATCAATATGGGTTGAACTCCACCTGAATCTGACTATGGGTCATGCAGCAATCAGGGCGGGAAAGCGACTACGTTATTAATCGGTCGTTTACGTCGTGTTCGGGGAATAACTTACACAGTCAGCTAATACAATAACGTAGTCTGTGGCTCTGAATGTATGTTCCTTCGTATCTCAGTCAGTTTCACGTGTATTGGGTAACTATTTTTCAGGCTTGCCCGGGGCCCCACGGTGAGGGTTCGTTTGTTAAAAACGGTAAAATTCCACTGATTACCCCGGGGGGTGGACGTTTGACGTAGATGACGCAACTCATAGCAATAGTACGTACCATTGTTATCACCGCTAACCGCGACCGACGTCAAACGTCCGCTGAACGCTTCATGAAAGCAGCGGATGGACGTCATTTTGGAGCATGAAATTTTCATTGCCATTGACATTTCACTACCAAAACTTGACTGGGTGGCGCAAGGAGCTGACTGGGTGGTGCAAGGAGTTGACTGGGTGGTGCAAGGAGTTGACTGGGTGGCGCAAGGAGCTGACTGGGTGGTGCAAGGAGCTGACTGGGTGGCGCAAGGAGCTGACTGGGTGGTGCAATGAGTTGACTGGGTGGTGCAAGGAGTTGACTGGGTGGTGCAATGAACTGACTGGGTGGTGCAAGGAGCTGACTGGGTGGTGCAAGGAGTTGACTGGGTGGTGCAAGGAGCTGACTGGGTGGTGCAAGGAGCTGAGTGGGTGGCGCAAGGAGCTGACTGGGTGGTGCAAGGAGCTGACTGGGTGGTGCAAGGAGTTGACTGGGTGGTGCAAGGAGCTGACTGGGTGGTGCAAGGAGCTGACTGGGTGGTGCAAGGAGTTGACTGGGTGGGGCAAGGAGCTGACTGGGTGGTGCAAGGAGCTGACTGGGTGGTGCAAGGAGCTGACTGGGTGGTGCAAGGAGCTGACTGGGTGGTGCAAGGAGTTGACTGGGTGGCGCAAGGAGTTGTGCTTTCTGTTCTTTCTTTCTATATATATATATATATATATATATATATATATATATATATATATATATATGTATATATATATATATATATATATGTATATATATATATATATATATATATAAATATATATATATATATATATATATATATATATATATATATATATATATATATGTATATATATATATGTATACATATATATATATATATATATATATATATATATATATATATATATATATATATATATATATATATATATATATATACATATATACATATGTATATATATATATATATATATATATATATATATATATATATATATATATATATATATTTTTTTTTTATGTTTCACTCTCACCTCGCTTTATGTTTCACTCTCACCTCGCTTTATCTATCCCAAAACGTTATATTATATTACATCACTTTAGGCGCAGAAATGGCACATGTGATTATCAAATTTTGGGTTTTACGGCAGTTTTAGCGATCGGAACCGAGTCTTCTCAAAAAAAGGATCGTCAAAAAATATGTAAGAAGTAAATAACAAGTTAACAAGCCGATCGCCTCAACAAATTAAGGGATCATCTCAACAATTAAGCGTCTTCTAAAAAAATTTCAGGGATTATATTAAAATGTATAACTAGTCAATACAAATGAACCAGTTGATCGTCTTTATAAATTAAGGGATCATTTCATAAAACAATGGGGTCTTCCCAAACCAGGTAAAGGATCCCTAAAAAAGCAGGGATCATTTTAAATCTAGCTGATCGTTATGAAATGAAGCAGTCACTCCATATAATTAAGTGAAATCTTTTTTGAGAAGACACTTTTGAGATGATTCCTTAATTTGTTGAGACGATCAGCTAGTTAACTTTTTAGTTACTTCTTACATATTTTGTGACGATTCTTTAACTTTTTTAGAAGACCCATTCATTTCATGAGATGACCCCCCTTAATTTATTTAACTTTTTTCGAGATGACCACTTGACTTGATGAGATGACCCAATAATGTTTTGAGATGATCAGCTAGTTTAATATTAAATTATCCATACTGAGACCTTTTTAAATTATACTTTAAGGGAATTCCGTAGTGGGATATGACACCATACATTTAAAAAATGTTGTGTTTGATGCGTTACCATGGAAACGGTGGCCATCTTGGATTTTAATGTGTTTTTGTTCTAATCAGTGTATTTTGGTAATTGGCAGTCCAAATTCAATAAAAATTTATGTGCTTACTCTTGAAATGAAACTGAAATATATGTAAGAGGGATTTTGCAATAACATAAAAATCTAATTTTTTAGATATTTTACAATCATGCCGTACTCAAAATTAGCACATTTCGGGAATAATAATATTATTATGTACATAACAAAGAAATGGCTCTTAGATGTACTGGAGCATGGACTCGTCATGCTCTGGCACAAATCTGAAGAGATTACACTGGTAAATAAAAGAGATATACCCTTTGGAAATAACGATGGTGACGAAAATCGTGCATTTGAGAAAAACGCTTTGAAAAAGTTTGAACATGACATTGCAATATCTAAAAGTACACATACATAAATAATGTTTTGCCAGTAAGTTATTTGTCAATATGCCTCTCGGGCAATGTACATGTCCATCCATCACATTCAGTATTTACATAGTAAATAAATAAGCAACAACAGGTATGCGTTATACGCCAATAATCATTTATATATAAGCATTTACATGGTCCACTGTTGAAATGTTCCACCAGCCTAAGGCAGTGCTGGTAATAGTAAAAGTATTGTGGTATTATACATGTGTGTTCACAGTGAAAACAGCACTACAAACACTATAGTGCACTATGTATTTTACAAATTATGTAACCAAACATTTTGATGACAATCAACATTGATAGCATCCTTCAGAAAATAATGTATACATATCTAACAAAATAGTTCTCAAATATTTGGGAGAATGCTTTCATGATATACTGACAGAAATGTAAAAGAAATGACACTGATCAATATAGATACACCTTTAGTTCGATGTTGACGAAAAAAGCAAAAACTTATCAACTTTTTAAATTGTACATATATGAATAAAATGTTGCTGCAAAGTTATCTTTCAATGTCTGTCATATACTGTGTCCATGGTTACAGTATGCAACTGTATTAATGTACATGAATGTCATTAAAAAGCACCTGGTGCATAGCCAGTGCTGCTGTCGTGCCTTGCAGCACGAGCCACCTTACGCGCCCGCCTAGCCTCCTTGGTGCTGGTTTGTGCTTGACGCAGTGACTGCCTCAGTCGCTGGGTATCAGTCTTCTTGGCTTGCACTGGCGACCACCTTCACATGACTCGCATATGTCTTGTTGGTCATGACGTCCATGTCGAGATGGCGACAGAGATTCACTAACCCGCCATAGCCCACTCCCATGACCACCTCTGCAGAGACTACTGAAAGCGTCACAACAAATGGTGCATTGCTAAACAGCAGCCTCTATCACTGCTGTATGTAGAGTTCAGCACGGATTTACACGATGTGCAATACGTGTGCAGCAGACATACAATACCAAGCTTGTAGTCCACAGACCGAATGATGAGAGTAGCACGCCCGCACATCGTACACAACAAATCCTCAACTAGCGCTGACACCACGTCACACAGTAGAATGGTCGCCTTCACGTCAGTGGCGTAACCATCACTTTCAGTCGACTCACTCACATCAGACAGCTGACGGAATGCAAACTTCCTCTTAGTCACTGATGACATGATCGTTGATGTTTCGTCCACCACCTGCTGGTGAAATAAATAACATTGGTCAATGATAATAAGCTTAGAAATGGTGTGTGGGCAAAATGTGCCCATGTCAACTTATATGTCCATACACCAATGTTTGTACACATCAATAATAATAACTGACATGTATAATTCATCCGTAATTCAACGTTCATGTAAAATCCCATTTTATGACTGCTTTAGTGTAGGCCCACCCGGTGACAGTGTCACACCAGTCAGGGCATTCGTTTTTATTAAAAAAAATTGTATAAGTCCTCTTTATTGCATCCTATTTTATTTATAACGTGTTAGAACACGAATAAAAAACATGTTCAGATTCAGTGCACATAAAATAATATAGTCATACAGCATTGCCAATTTGCCATTCCCTTGGTTTGGGCCTTGGCATTGACACATTGTGACTGTCACACTGATTGATAAAAAAGGTTACGACACTTGTACATGCACTGTAAAGTTAGCAAAGAAGCAAAATAATAATAATTTTCATTCAATGACATAATCACAGATTATGATGACTTTGACTTCCGGAAACTTGGTGAGTAGTAGATATAGGTTTCTGACCAAGCAATTGCGGTGGGAATTGCGGTGGCCATGTGTCTGAACGACTTCCGGTTGCGCGCGCAGCCAATCAGAGCGCCCCCTGACGGTTGTAGGAACACCACAAACCATACGCAACGCCCCCTAGCGACGATAGGAGGCGCGCAGTCGGAGCACGAGCGGTGGTTACTAAAAATAGACATTGGGAAAAACCCACATATCGCTGAAGTGGCGTTTAATTTTAATGTTTTATTTAAATTTTAAATTCAATGAAAACCTAGGGAAAACTCCACATATCGCTGACGTGGCGGTTATTGAGTAAGGTATCAATGAATGAGAGAGCTAATCAATCAGGGTTAAGTACGTTATCGGTGAATGGTATAAAGAGCTGCGATTCGTCGGTTATAGTTTCCGTTATATGTCTATAGTTTAAAATAGTGCGCTCTTACACTTTACCCATAACTCCTACAGTTTACCCATAATTCCTACAATTTCCCATAATTCTCCAACTGAATAAGAGTACAAGGACATTTTATTAAATATTGGAAAATAATGACACAATATCGTCCACAAACGTTAGACAGAGGACTCTAAAGTCTCTTGCCATACGCATATGTTCGTTATGTCAATATTTTAAAATAGTGCGTTCTTACACTTTACCCATAACTCCTACAGTTTACCCATAATTGCTACAATTTACCCATAATTCCTGCAATTTACCCGTTCACAGAGCTATAAAAAGAACGGGACTGTAGTTTCATACGGATCGTGTTACTCACAGACCCCTTATATTCTGATTGACCAGGCGAGGCAAACTATTACCAGGATTAAACCAGTCTGGACTTCCGCACTGTGTGCAGTGACACTGCGCTTTACTAAAAGATGAATAATAAAGATGCATTCACTACTTACTGCCTGCAGTGATTCCATCATGCTGTTGTCTTAATTTACACACACACACACACACACACACACACACACACACACACACACACACACGCACGCACGCACGCACGCACGCACACACGCACGCACACACACACACGCACACACACACACGCACGCACGCACACACACATGTATATATATATATATATATATATATATATATATATATATATATATATATATATATATATATATATATATATATGTTGCTCCTACTTCCAGCCACATACTGGCTCCCGATGCATTGCGTCCATCATACAGTCCTCTGTCTTTCCTACCTCCAGCCACATCCTGGCTCTTTACACAATGCGTCCATCATATAATCCTCTGTCTCCCCTACCTCCAGCCACATCCTGGCTGATTACACATAGAGTTCTCTGCCTTTCCTACCTCCAGCCACACACTTGCTCCTTATACATCGCGTCCGCCATACTGTCCTCTGACTGTCCTACCTCCAACAACATCCTGGCTCCTGATACATTGCGTCCATCATACAATCCTCTGTCTCCCCTACCTCCAGCCACATACTGGCTCTTTACACATTGCGTCCATCATTCAGTCCTCTGTCATTCCTACCTCCAGCCACACCCTTGCTACTTATACATTGTGTCCACCATACTGTCCTCAGTTGCTTCTACCTCCAACCACATCCTGGCGCCTGATACATTGCGTCCATCATACAGTCCTCTGTCTTCCCTACCTCCAGCCACACCCTTGCTCCTTATACATTGCGTCCACCTACTGTCCTCAGTTGCTCCTACCTCCAGCCACACCCTTACTCCGTACACATTGCCTCCATCATACTATCCTCTGTTGTTCCTACCTCCAGCCACATCCTGACTCCTGATACAGTGCGTCCATCATACAGTCCCCTGTCTCCCCTACCTCCAGCCACATGCTGGCTCTTTACACATTGCGTCCACCATACAGTCCTCTGTCTTTCCTACCTCAAGCCATACCCTTGCTCCTTATACATTGCGTCCACCATATTTTCCTCTGTATCTCCTACCTCCAGCCACATCCTGGCGCCTGATACATTGCGTCCATCATACAGTCCTCAGTCTTTCCTACCTCCAGCTACACCCTTTATATCTTTATACATTGCGTCCATCATACTGTACTCAGTTTCTCCTACCGCCAGCCACATCCTGGCTCCTTATACATTTCCTCCACCATACTGTCCTCTGCTGCTCCTACTTCCAGCCACATCCTGGCTCCTGATACAATGCGTCCATCATACAGTCCTCTGTCTTTCCTACCTCCAGCCACATCCTGACTCCTGATACAGTGCAACCATCATAAAGGCTTCAACTCCCCTACCTCCAGCCACATCCTGGCTCCTGTTACATTGTGTCCTCCATACAGTCCTCTGTTGCCCCTACCTCCAACCACATCCCTGCTCCTTACACATTGCCTCCACCATGAAGTCCTCTGTCTCTCCTACCTCCAGCCACATCCTGGCTCCTGGTACACTGCGTCCACCATACTGTCCTCTGTCTCTCCTACGTACAATCACATCACGGCTCCTGATACATTGCCCCCACCATACAGTCCTCTATCTCTCCTACCTCCAACCACATCCTGGCTCCTTACACACTGCTTCCACCACACAGTCCTCTGTCTCCCCTACCACCAGCCACATCCTGGCTCCTTAAACAATGCCTCCGCCACATTGTGGTTCTTGATACATTGCGTCCACCATAATGCCATCTGTCTCTCCTACCTCCAACCACATCCTGACTCATGATATGTTGCGTTCACCATATTATACTGTCCTCTGTCTCTCCTACCTCCAGCCACATTCTAGCTCATGTACATAAATGTATACTGAGACGATGAGAAACAGCAAGACAGCTTCAAGACAGTGTCATAAAATAAATGTACAGTCTGCATCTCCAGCACACAGCTGTTAGATATAGTCACTACAACTCCAGTCCACAATTAAAATACACAGTTACTGCTAGAATACATGGCCAGTGCACCCTCAGTACACATCTAGAATATATAGTCACTACACACTCTGTACACAGCTAAAATACAAAAGAGTCACAATATCTCCAGTACATAGCTATAATGCATTGTCCCTACAACTCCAGTACACGAATATAATACACAGTTACTGCTCAACCAGGACACAGCTCAAATACATGGTCCCTGCCGAATCTCCAGCACAGAGCTGTAAGATATAGTCACTACAACTCCAGTACACATTTAGAACATACAGTTACTGCTAGAATACATGGCCAGTGCACCCTCAGTACACATCTAGAATATATAGTCACTACACACTCTGTACACAGCTAAAATACAAAATATTCACAGTATCTCCAGTACATAGCTATAATGCATTGTTACTACAACTCCAGTACACAAATATAATACACAGTTACTGCTAGAATACATGGCCAGTGCACCCTCAGTACACATCTAGAATATATAGTCACTACACACTCTATACACAGCTAAAATACAAAATATTCACAGTATCTCCAGTACATAGCTATAATGCATTGTCACTACAAGTCCAGTACACGATAAGAATAAACAGTTACTGCTCACCCAGGACACAGCTGGAATACATGGTCGCTGCTGTATCTCCAGCACACAGCTGTAAGATGTAGTCACTACAACTCCAGTACACACTTATAATACACAGTTACTGCTAGAATACATGGCCAGTGCACTTTCAGTACACATCTAGAATATATAGTCACTACACACTCTATACACAGCTAAAATACAACATATTCACAGTATCTCCAGTACATAGCTATAATGCATTGTCACTACAAGTCCAGTACACGATAAGAATAAACAGTTACTGCTCACCCAGGACACAGCTGGAATACATGGTCGCTGCTGTATCTCCAGCACACAGCTGTAAGATACAGTCACTACAACTCCAGTACACATTTAGAACATACAGTTTCTGCTAGAATACATGATTTTAATTTTAATTTCAATTTTGGAATGTTGGTATGTTGTCATTAATTTTCTTACTTATGGAAATTCAGACTCAACTACAAAACAAGGAATGCAGCGACACGTTTTACGGTAAGCATTCCTGCTGTCAATTAACTCACAACACGACGCAACTCAGCGCGAGCCAGCTGCTGTGAACCGTCAGACGGTGACATAACGTAACACTCCTGTGACCATTGAACTCATAAAATAAGAGCGAGGGTCCTAAGGGCGAGTCTGTTGTTGTCGAAAACCTGATGGTGCAGGGGTATTTTCATTTGAGAAAACGCCTATGTGCAACTTCGAACAGGCAGTTAGAAAACGTTACACAGGCGGTTAGAAATGTTTTCACCCGTCATTCACATAACCAACGTGTTGCGATTGGATAATCTATCGACTTGCGCTTTGTGAGTGGCTAATCTGTCGGCGTGCGGGGTTGTCAGTCTGGTTTAGTCGGGGCCTTTAAATACCCGTGTATTGGATCTCGACTGCCTACGGACCATGGCTCAGAAAATGCTGCATATGAAGAGAGAGTTGGACATGATGCAACAGGTAAGATTATAATATTACCCATTAATATTTATATATTCAAGTCAGTAGAATACCCGTTTAAAATTCAAAATTGGAAATTAGACAGTATGTTATGTTTTTAATATATTTAGTTAATCTATTATATGTGTAAAAAAAAAACAATCGGAAGTCACTAGGCGAAATTTCACGTAAACGCATCATAATCGTGAATACGCGCTACTGTAACACTGCCTGGCCCCTGGCCTAGGTCTATTTCACTATTTGATATTTTACTACGATGTTTAAGTTAGCATATTTACGTATAAGCTAGTGCTCTAAATGGTTTTCTGTTTGTCCAAGTGAAAGTTGTATTTTTTTTGTGTTTTTGTACAGTTCATTCTAAATTGTTGTATTTTAAATGAAATGCGCACTAATTTGCGAACGCTTACAACCTTGGTCAGTAATTGTCAAGCTATTTATAAATCACGCGGTGCCAGTGCCAGTGGCAGTGCGCAAGAAAGTTGGATTGGAGTGTTTACGTAGATCAATTAGTGATTAGTTTAGTTTGATGCTGCTGTGGTTTATATCTGTATATATTACTCAACTGCACAACCTGTTGTCGAAGCGGATTTAATTGGAAATGTTAGACTACAGGACGAATTCCGTTTCGTGTTTACAATTTTCGAAAAATCCAAGATGGCTGCGTCCATGGTTGGCTTCGTGGTTGGATCGAACAAAGTTGCTCGTTGTCTCTACGCTTTGACGTTGATGAACTTGCAGAATATCGCAAGCGGAGACTCAGGCTCAATGAATTTGCGAGTGATTACTTTAGGACATGCCCAATCGGCAGTAGTGACGATGACTCTGACTTATTTGAGTCGAACGTGTGACAGTCACAGTGTGTCTGACTGACCTGTCACCTGTCACTTGAAAACACGAGCCACACAACAACGGTACTTTCAGAGTTAATCACAACAAGAGATTGCTACCTCTTGGGTGTTGCTTATTAATATAAATGTTTTGTTTTTGCAAAAAAATAACTACATTCACTGGATTGGATATAGTAATAACAATAACTAATTTATTAAACTATGCCTATGCCATCATGGTCGCTGCTGTATCTCCAGCACACAGCTGTAAGATATAGTCACTACAACCCCAGTACACAATTAGAATACACAGTTTCTGCTAGAATACATGGCCAGTGCACCCTCAGTACACATCTAGAATATATAGTCAGTACATACTCTACACAGCTAAAAAAAATTAAAAATATTCACAGTAGCTCCAGGACATAGCTATAATGCATTGTTACTACAACTCCAGTACACGATTAGAATACACAGTTACTGCTCACCCAGGACACAGTTGGAATACATGGTCCCTGCTGTATATCCAGCACATAGCTGTAAGATGTAGTCACTACAACTCCAGTAAACAATTAGAATACACAGTTACTGCTAGAATACACGGCCAGTGCACCCTCAGTACACATCTAGAATATATAGTCACTACACACTCTGTACGCATCTAAAATACAAAATATTCACAGTATCTCCAGTACATAGCTATAATGCATTGTTACTACAACTCCAAGACACGATTAGAATAAACAGTTACTGCTCACCCAGGACACAGCTCGAATACATGGTCCCTGCTGTATCTCCAGCACACAGCTGTAAGATGTAGTCACTACAACTCCAGTAAACAATTAGAATACACAGTTACTGCTAGAATACACGGCCAGTGCACCCTCAGTACACATCTAGAATATATAGTCACTACACACTCTGTACAGAGGTAAAAAATAAAAAATATTCACAGTATCTCCAGGACATAGCTATAATGCATTGTCACTACAACTACACGATTAGAATACACAGTTACTGCTCACCCAGGACACAGCTTGAAATACATGATCTCTGCACCCTCAGTACATAACTGGAATACACAGTCACTACACCCTCAGTACATTCCATAGAGACTGAGACCTATGGCAACTTGAATTTCTGATACATACCTCGATCCATAACTTTGTACACAGCTAAAATACAAAATATTCACTGTATCTCCAGTACATAGCTATAATACATTGTCACTACAACTGCAAGATATAGTCACTAAAACTCCAGTACACAAATAGAATACACAGTTAGTGCTAGAATACATGGCCAGTGCACCATCACTACACATCTAGAATATATATTCACTACACACTCTGTACACAGCTAAAAAATACAAAATATTCACAGTATCTCCAGTACATAGCTGTAATGCATTGTCACTACAACTCCAGTACATGATTAGAATAGACAGTTACTGCTCACCCAGGACATGGCTCGAATACATGATCGCTGCTGTAATTCCAGCACACAGCTGTAAGATATAGTCACTACAACTCCAGTACACAAATAGAATACACAGTTACTGCTAGAATGCATGGCCAGTGCACCCTCAGTACACATCTAGAATATAAAATATAGTCACTACACACTCTGTACACAGCTAAAATACAAGATATTCACAGTATCTCCAGTACATAGCTATAATGCATTGTCACTACAAGTCCAGTACACGATTAGAATAGACAGTTACTGCTCACCCAGGACATGGCTCGAAATACATGGTCGCTGCACCCTCAGTACATAACTGGAATACATAACCACTACACCCTCAGTACATAGCTAGAATACAAAATCACACAATTTCGCACAACTTCACACAACGTTGCACAACATTACACAACTTCACACAACGTCGCGCTACTTCGCACAACTTCAAACAACTTCTGGCGAACAAACTAACAAAATGACACCATCTCAGCATACATTTATTTATTTTATGATAATGTCTCCTTCCTGCTTTGCTGTTTCTCACCATTGGACATCAGGAAGCACTCGTTCTCACAGAGGACAATAAATGAATGGAACAAATTGTCTACAGATTGTGTAACTGCTAGCAGCGTGAATATGTTTAAAAATAAGGTAGACACATATCTCATGAGGGCGGGTTATAAGTAGATGAACATTGTTGGACTCTAGATAAGCCAATGGCTTCCTTGTCCACTTGCCATCTGGGCCTATGGCTTGGATGGCAAATCTTGTTAAATCTCAGCATACCTTTATTTATTTTATGACACTGTCTCCAGCCTGCCTTGCTTTTTCTCAGCATCTTAGCATATATTTCTGTACTTTATGACACTGTCTCTAGCCTGCCTTGCTCTGTCTCACCATCTCATGCACTGTCACACGCAACTTGAAAAAGGTGTTGTATTCTTGCTAGCGACACCCCTCTACATATGGACAAGCTCCATAGAGTAGTAGTGAGTCCAGTGTAGCCATTTCCTTCTGGTTCCCACACCTCACCACCCCCACCATAGAGGAAAAAGGTGTATGGGGCGCGGGGGCGCACGCGATTACACACCTTTTCCGTGGGTACAACAACTATGTATTCCAGTTTTGTACTCTGGGTACAGTGACTATACATTCCAGCTGTGTACTGTGGGTACATTGACTATGTATTATAGCTATGTCCTGTGGGTATAGTGATTATGTATTCTAGCTTTGTACTGTGGGTAGAGTGAATATGTATTCTAACCTAGTACTATGGGTACAGTGAAAATGTATTCTAACCTAGTACTATGGGTACAGTGAAAATGTATTCTACCTGCTCACTGTGGGTACAGTGACTATGTATTCTAGCTGTGTACTGTGGGTACATTGACTATGTATTTTAGCTATGTCCTGTGGGTACAGTGATTATGTATTCTAGCTTTGTACTGTGGGTAGAGTGAATATGTATTCTAACCTAGTACTGTGGGTACAGTGAAAATGTATTCTACCTGCTCACTGTGGGTACAGTGACTATGTATTCTAGCTGTGTACTGTGGGTAGAGTGACTATGTATTCTAGCTGTGTACTGTGGGTAGAGTGACTATATATTCTAACCCAGTACTGTGGGTACAGTGACTATTCATTCTGGCTTTGTACTGTGGTACAGTGACTATGTATTCTAGCTGTGTACTCTGGGTGCAGTGACTATGTATTCTAGCTGTGTACTGCGGGTACAGTGAATATGTATTCTAGCCTTGTTCTAACAGTGATTATGTATTGTAGCTGTGTACTGTGGGTACAGTAACTATGTATTCTAGCTGTGCACTGTGGGTACAGTGATTATGTATTGTAGCTGTGTACTGTGGGTACAGTGACTATGTATTCTAGCTGTGAACTATGGGTAAAGAGACTATGTATTGTAGCTTTGTACTGTGGTTACAGTTAATATGTATTCTAGCTGTTCATTGTGTGTACAGTGACTATGCATTCTAGCAGTGATCTGTGGGTAAAGTGACTATGTATTCCAGTTTTGTACTGTGGGTACAGTGACTATGTATTCTAGCTGTGTACTGTGGGTACATTGATTATGTATTTTAGCCTTGTACTGTGGGTACAGATGGCATAAAACCGAACATGATTAAACAAGTTTATCCCAGTTTGCTTGAACCACCATATTGTTACCTTACTGTTTGACAATAGATATGTTCCAGATCAGCTAAAATTGTCAATATAGTTTGTGCACAAAGCGGCGAAGGAAAACCAGTCATTGTCCAAAACAATTTTAAGTATTTTTTATTTAATGCATAGAAAGTAACACCCTTTCTCATTCCCAAACAGTTTAGTATGCTCCCACTAGAATCAGTTACAAGAATTTAAAGAGGGCACCCGTCAAAAACTATTTAAGGAGAAAAAATTACTTGTAAAGTTGAGTCGAAAATCATCAAAACAAAACACTGCCACGGCACAGTATAAAAACTTATCCATTGTTATTAGTATAACCATGTCCAATCCAGTGAAGCAAATGTAGATAGGTCTGTTAGCTTCGGTACACTACAACTATTATTAAATTCTGATGGTTACATTTACAATAAAACAATTTGTTGTAAAGTAGACAGTCTAGAATCATGATACTTCACGTGAAAACAAAACTTCACCACGGCATAGGCATAGTTTAATAAATTATATATTGTTATTACTATATCCAATCCAGTGAATGTAGTTATTTTTTTGCAAAACAAAACATTGATATTAATAAGCAACACCCAAGAGGTAGCAATCTCTTGTTGTGATTAACTCTGAAAGTACCGTTGTTGTGTGGCTCAGTGCCTCCAGGTGACATACACACTGTGACTGTCACACGTTCGACTCAAATAAGTCAGAGTCATCGTCACTATTGCCGATTGGGCATGTCCTAAAGTAATCACTCGCAAATTCATTGAGCCTGAGTCTCCGCTTGCGATATTCTGCATGTTCATCAACGTCAAAGCGTAGAGACAACGAGCAACTTTGTTCGACCCAACCACGAACCCAACCATGGACGCAGCCATCTTGGATTTTTCGAAAATTGTAAACACGAAACGGAATTCGTCCTGTAGTCTAACATTTCCAATTAAATCCGCTTCGACAACAGGTTGTGCAGTTGAGTAATATATACAGATATAAACCACAGCAGCATCAAACAAAACTAATCACTAATTGATCTACATAAACACGCCAATCCAACTTTCTTGCGCACTGCCACTGGCACCGCGTGATTTATAAATAGCTTGACAATTACTGACCAAGGTTGTAAGCGTTCGCAAAATAGTGCGCATTTAATTTAAAATACAACAATTTAGAATGAACTGTACAAAAACAAAAACAAGTACAACTTTCACTTGGACAAACAGAAAACCATTTAGAGCACTAGCTTATACGTAAATATGCTAACTTAATCATCGTAGTAAACTAGACCTAGGCCAGGAGTAGGACCCAGGGCAGTGACAGTTTACAGTAGCGCGTATTCACGATTATGATGCGTTTACGTGAAATTTCGCCTAGTGACTTCCGACTGTTTTTTTCTACACATATAATAGATTAACTAAATATATTAAAAAGTGCACACGACCGAGTGCGTTTGTTCCGTTTTTAAGATGCCGCGTTTCGACGGCAAGTATGTCCACATCGGAGGGTAATTATTCGCATACCGAAACGCGAGCATATACCCATCTCTCTCTCCAGATGGCCACCCGAGCCATTCAGCCTGCTTACCTCATTAATCATCCACGATTTTTATGAAACTCATACGCATAACTTTTATGAAACTATAACCGACGAATCGCAGCTCTTTATACCATTCACCGATAACGTACTGAATCCTGATTGATTAGCTCTCTCATTCATTGATACCGTACTCAATAACCGCCACGTCAGCGATATGTGGAGTTTTCCCTAGGTTTTCATTGAATTTAAAATTTAAATTAAAAATTAAAATTAAACGCCACGTCAGCGATATGTGGGTTTTTCCCAATGTCTATTTTTAGTAACCACCGCTCGTGCTCCGACTGCGCACCTCCTACAGTCGCTAGGGGGCGTTGCGTATGGTTTGTGGTGTTCCTACAACCGTCAGGGGGCGCTCTGATTGGCTGCGCGTGCAACCGGAAGTCGTTCAGACACATGGCCACCGCAATTCCCACCGCAATTGCTTGGTCAGAAACCTATATCTACTACTTTGGTGCAGCAGCGACTTGAAATTGGTGTAGAGAATAAAAAAAAGTGGAATATCGAATAGAATAAGTATTACTATAGCATATATATATTATACATAAACGTATTGTAGACATATATTAGAAAATAGTTTTTGTTAATTATTAATCAGAGGCAGGATTTTAGAGTAAGTTAGTTCCTGACGCCCCGAGTCCCCGAGTCCCCGAGTCCCCGACGTACGTGTGCGTGCGTGGGTGCGTGGGTGCGTGCGGTGTGGTTATATGTATACTGCAACATGTGATGTTGCACCCCGCAAGGGAGCAAGGGGAAGAAGATAAAGCAATCGTTATGCCTTATTTAGGATGGTACATACATGTTGGGGGGATGGGAGGGGGGGGGGGTTGGGGGGGGGCAATGTTGCAAGAAAGATATAAATAAGCTAGAACGAATTGAGAGGAGAGCAACTAAAAGCTTAACAAAAGTATGTCTTGTATCTTCTTCAAGCACTGCATGTTCTGCGTTTCATATTCTCTTATCTGCTTTTAAGTTTTTCTTATACACATGTGGTGAACATCGATGTGGCCCAACACAGGAAGTAAATGTATAACAAGCTGTGAACTTCACTTGTCATGAACCCCAGAAAGTGTGGCACTCGACATGCAAAGCGTCTAGGAGAAGTAGCACAACAAGCACTCAAGTTCGATTATAGTAACATCTCCAAGTAATGCAACATATTTTGTATTAGTACGTTTAATTAATTTGTAAGGTTAAACATTGCTGTATTATATTATATGTACACTTGGACATTAAACTGTTTGTTCCTCTGGTGGCTGGCCACGTAATTTAGTCCTATTTAGGAACATGGTCATAGTCCACCGGGTATTGTCTTTCATGGCCAATCTAACCCACGTCTGATTACAATGCTTCTTCCGTAAACACATGCACTATCAAAGTCCAGTGAGCGATAACACGGCTGCATTAAGTGCATCTGTTCCTTGTGTGCTCACTGACTGCGTGGCGTGTTGACACAGGGCGAACAACGACGTTATCACTAAGTGAAGCACCGAGAGAATAAGATGGTAAGTCTGACTATTGTACGATATTACACATGTCTACAAAAAACGTCCAGTTCGCATAGAACAACGTTTCCCAATGTGGGTTACGCGAAAGGTTTTCCAGGGGATACAAAGATGGTTGACTGAAACTAATGTCAAGTAGGCCCTACAATAATGTTGCCACCTTTTTTGGACCATGAAGGAGAACACTTGTTTTTTGTAATATTAGCAATGCTAGTGGAACATGTCGTCACCACACATGCTTGTCATATGCGATGAAGTCGTTGCTGTCAATATCCTCCCCGTGGGGGCAGGAATACCACAGATTTTTACCCCCCTTTTCGCCAATTGGATCCGTATTCACACAAAATTGCTGCGCAGGCTTCCACGAGAAATTACGCAGATGGGGTGGAAAACTACGAAAGTTCGTAAATTATTATTCTCGAAGGACATACAGTTGTTATTCTCGAAGGACATACAGTTGTTATTCTCGAAGGACATACATTTGTTATTCTCGAAGGATATACAGTTGTTAATCTCGAAGGACATACAGTTGTTATTCTCGAAGGACATACAGTTGTTATTCTCGAAGGACATACAGTTGTTATTCTCGAAGGACATACAGTTGTTATTCTCGAAGGACATACAGTTGTTATTCTCGAAGGACATACAGTTGGTATTCTCGAAGGACATACAGTTGTGATTCTCGAAGGACATACATTTGTTATTCTCGAAGGACATACAGTTGTTATTCTCGAAGGACATACAGTTGTTATTCTCGAAGGACATACAGTTGTTATTCTCGCAGGACATACATTTGTTATTCTCTAAGGACATACAGTTGTTATTCTCGAAGGACATACAGTTGTTATTCTCGAAGGACATACATATGTTATTCTCGAAGGACATACAGTTGTTATTCTCGAAGGACATACAATTGTTATTCTCGAAGGACATACATTTGTTATTCTCTAAGGACATACAGTTGTTATTCTCGAAGGATATACAGTTGTTATTCTCGAAGGACATACAGTTGTTATTCTCGAAGGACATACAGTTATTATTCTCGAAGGACTTACGGTTGTTCTCAGTTAAGGTACTTCGTAACTAATTAGTTATTTATGGCGACATTGCGACAATATGTTCGAACATCTCAGCACTGCGCTCGAGGAAGAAGAAACTACGTATTTCCGTAAACAAGGATTTTCAGCAATGTTCCGTGCTCGACTATGTGAAGGAAAACCATCGAGTCTCCCTGTCCACAACTGTACCCACAATTGAGGCCTTGGTTTTGAGCAAGCACGTGGAGCCCTCATGTCGCGTTACTCGAATATAGGTTGTCTGACTCAACTCCGTGCGTGGGTGCGCGTGTGCGTGCGTGCGTGCGTGCGTGCGTGCGTGGGTGGGTGGGTGGGTGGGTGGGTGGGTGGGTGGGTGGGTGGGTGGGTGGGTGGGTGGGTGGGTGGGTGGGTGGGTGGGTGGGTGGGTGGGTGGGTGGGTGGGTGGGTGGGTGGGTGCGTGCGTGCGTGCGTGCCTGTGTTCCATGCTATTCGGATGTGTTTAAATTTTCGCTTTTATTGCTCACGTACAGTTCGCATCAGATTCACAGTGCATGCGTTCACGTCCTATTGCTGTTTTTCAGTCTTCTTCCAATACAGATCAGGACACAGTATATGCCACCATGTATTTGGAAAACATGACAATTTCTTGATATAGCAAGACACTAACACGTGACAGTTTCTAAAGAGCAACTAAAATGATTCCAGAACTGAGAGACCGTTGTGATGAAGAACCCATAAAAAATGTGGTTTACCAACCCTAGAGACAAGGAGATTAAAAGGAGAACAAAGTGAAGTTATTTTAAATATTGAATGGATATGAAAATATTGATAGAAATATTTTTTTCTCACTCAAGAATGATAATAGAACTAGAGGGCTTGAGGGAACATCAGTATAGGATCAGTGTTGATTGGATATCAGGAAGTACTCGTTCTCACAGAGGACTAGCAGCATGAATGTGTTTACAACAAGGTTGACACATATCTCAGGAGGGCAAGTTATACATAGATTAAAAAAGGTTGGACTCTCGATAAACCAATGGCTTCCTTGTCCACTTGCTACCTGGGCCATTGCATTGGGTCTTGGGTGGCAATCTTGGTAAATCTTGTTAAATCTTGCTAAACGAAATACTAACACCCAGTAATATATAGTGTTTTTGTTATATCAAGAAAGTTATCTATGTTGTTGTTACTTATTATTTCTGCTATGAATGTTTTTTTTATCTTAGTACGCAGTTGAAATTAACTGAAGTGAAACCTCGAAGTTTCGATGCTTTACAGGTGCGAGGGATGTTGTTTTTCGTAGCAACGGTTGTCCTAGTGACGGCGTGGTGCGAGGCAACTGCCGAAGGACCTCCGAACAAAGACGGTACGTATCATCCCACTACATTTATTTATTTATACAAATAATTGGTATGATCTTTTTTTCGTGTCAATACAGGCATTGGCAGAGGAGTTGTAAACTGGCGAGTCGTCTGGTCTGCAAGGCTCTTGTAGGATCAGCTATTCTATGTGTTTTAGTGTGTGGTTTGACAACATTAGAGACCAGGAGACTACGAGGAGACCAAATAGAAGTGTTTAAAATAATGAACGGTCATGAGGATATTGATAGGAATATGTTCTTCAAACTTAAAGAAGGCAGTAGAACCAGAGGACACAAAGCAGCATTAGTTAAGGAGCAATGTAGGTTGGACATGAGAAATTACTCTTTCTCACAGAGAGTGATAAATGAATGGAACAAACTGCCAAATGATCGTGTTAATGCTAGTAGTGTGAATTTGTTTACAAATAGAATTGACAGATATCTGATAAGGGCGGGCTACACATAGATGAGAAAAATGTTTGACTCGAGAAATCGATGGCTTCCTTGTCCACTTGCCATCTGGAACTTATTGTTTGGGATGGCAATCTTATTAAATCTTGTTAAAATATAGTAGATGTTGCAACGTTTGTGGATCATCTCCACAGTGGTATTCGCTATGGGCATCTTGCATCCATTTTTCAGCAACATGTTTCTGCAGCGTCTATCACCAGTAATGATAATTTCTTATGATGACCGAAACACTTTCTGCTGAATCTGTCGTCAACATGTACTTCCTGGTTTGTCATCCAAGGTAAATGTACTTCCTGGTTTGTCATCCAAGGTAAATGCCCATATGACAAGTGGACAAAGAGGCCATTGGCTTATATATATATATATATATATATATATATCCAAACATAAACAGAGGGGAGAGCTTGAAAAACGTTATAGAGGAAGTGAAAAAGGGGATTGCATCGTAATCAGGGATTTAAACCCTGCACATTTGCAATCGAAATATCTACTGGGTCCAGCTAGAGTGCAGGACCAAAAAATCATTTTAAATACAATTTGTATGCTAAAATGCCTGAAATGTCTACCAGTAGTTCAGACATGTAGCGCAATTTAACAGTATCGTTCAATTTGCTGCAGAATATCCTGATGGGTTCTGGTTTGGCAGTCAAGAGTTCAGATGCGACAATACGATGGGCAAGGTCAAGAGGTCAACTACTCGGGTCAACGTGTATGAATTCAGGCACAGGGTGCTATATTTCAGGTTTGTAAGACGTGTTTCTACATTCTGACCATTCGCATATAGCATGATACACATACTAATCTGTTACGCTGACAAGAGATGCAAACCCTCACAATGGGTGCCGTTGTCCAACTCTAGGCTACGTATGTCTTCGTCCGTAATATACCGTAGAATGGGTGTGTGCGAATTTCGTAATAGAAAAATGCAAAATAATGATAGTTTTGAAATATAATAAATAATATATCTAGTGCAGTCAGATCGCTTAAGATGTCTGACGGTTGAAGTTTATAACATTCGTTTCGACTGAAATATTTTTTTTTACAATACAGGCTGCTAGTTTTGTTTTATCTTGGTAATTTTTATAGTTTGTTTGATAAATACCGTGTCAATCGAATAATTAATTTTCAACTGCAGGGGGCGCTACTACGAGTGGGGTGTCCAGAGGGGTGTCAACCCTCGAGGGTACCGAGCTGAAGAAACTCCCGATTCTTCCGTCTGCCCGATCAGGTGGCGGCAGACTCCTTCGGGGTCTAGTCGTTGCTCCACCGATGACGCCACCCGATTCGCCCGCGGGTATGCCGGGCGCTTTGGCCGTTACAACCTCGTTTTCAACAACTGCCACCACTTCGTGAATCGGCTAGCGGCCATGGTGGAAACGTCGGAGTGTTCCCACTGAGGGGAGGGGCGATGATGCGGCCACCGGGTTTTTGTCGGGGATCCTCGACACCCTGGGAAGTTGGTAGACGGGACTGACGGGTTCTGGTGGAGAGGACGAACCGCTAGATCTGATGTCAAGATAACACACTGACCAGTCCTGTCGGAGGCCGTTGTGTCGATGTATATAGCGATAGCTGAGCAACTGCAACGTTTACTGTTACGCTACGTGTAGCTGTAGTGTTGTGAGCTAAATGCGTGAACATAGCTGAATAGCATCGACATTACATATAGCTGCAGTTTGTAGTGGTAGTTGGGTAAAAGTTTCACGACTACTTCCTGTGGTCGTAGATGAACATTCAGAAAGCTTGGCGCTCGAGGTCAAAAATGTCTAGGAGGAGTTGCGTAACACATATACGTTAGCTCCATTATAGAATGATTGTAGGTATCCATAGATGCGGCTTGAATTAAAAAGTACTTGTGGCGGTCTTTTCTCCCCCCCCCCGATCTCCAGTACATAGCTATAATGCATTGTCACTACAAGTCCAGTACACGATTAGAATAGACAGTTACTGCTCACCCAGGACATGGCTCGAAATACATGGTCGCTGCACCCTCAGTACATAACTGGAATACATAACCACTACACCCTCAGTACATAGCTAGAATACAAAATCACACAATTTCGCACAACTTCACACAACGTTGCACAACATTACACAACTTCACACAACGTCGCGCTACTTCGCACAACTTCAAACAACTTCTGGCGAACAAACTAACAAAATGACACCATCTCAGCATACATTTATTTATTTTATGATAATGTCTCCTTCCTGCTTTGCTGTTTCTCACCATTGGACATCAGGAAGCACTCGTTCTCACAGAGGACAATAAATGAATGGAACAAATTGTCTACAGATTGTGTAACTGCTAGCAGCGTGAATATGTTTAAAAATAAGGTAGACACATATCTCATGAGGGCGGGTTATAAGTAGATGAACATTGTTGGACTCTAGATAAGCCAATGGCTTCCTTGTCCACTTGCCATCTGGGCCTATGGCTTGGATGGCAAATCTTGTTAAATCTCAGCATACCTTTATTTATTTTATGACACTGTCTCCAGCCTGCCTTGCTTTTTCTCAGCATCTTAGCATATATTTCTGTACTTTATGACACTGTCTCTAGCCTGCCTTGCTCTGTCTCACCATCTCATGCACTGTCACACGCAACTTGAAAAAGGTGTTGTATTCTTGCTAGCGACACCCCTCTACATATGGACAAGCTCCATAGAGTAGTAGTGAGTCCAGTGTAGCCATTTCCTTCTGGTTCCCACACCTCACCACCCCCACCATAGAGGAAAAAGGTGTATGGGGCGCGGGGGCGCACGCGATTACACACCTTTTCCGTGGGTACAACTATGTATTCCAGTTTTGTACTCTGGGTACAGTGACTATACATTCCAGCTGTGTACTGTGGGTACATTGACTATGTATTATAGCTATGTCCTGTGGGTACAGTGATTATGTATTCTAGCTTTGTACTGTGGGTAGAGTGAATATGTATTCTAACCTAGTACTATGGGTACAGTGAAAATGTATTCTAACCTAGTACTATGGGTACAGTGAAAATGTATTCTACCTGCTCACTGTGGGTACAGTGACTATGTATTCTAGCTGTGTACTGTGGGTACATTGACTATGTATTTTAGCTATGTCCTGTGGGTACAGTGATTATGTATTCTAGCTTTGTACTGTGGGTAGAGTGAATATGTATTCTAACCTAGTACTGTGGGTACAGTGAAAATGTATTCTACCTGCTCACTGTGGGTACAGTGACTATGTATTCTAGCTGTGTACTGTGGGTAGAGTGACTATGTATTCTAGCTGTGTACTGTGGGTAGAGTGACTATATATTCTAACCCAGTACTGTGGGTACAGTGACTATTCATTCTGGCTTTGTACTGTGGTACAGTGACTATGTATTCTAGCTGTGTACTCTGGGTGCAGTGACTATGTATTCTAGCTGTGTACTGTGGGTACAGTGAATATGTATTCTAGCCTTGTTCTAACAGTGATTATGTATTGTAGCTGTGTACTGTGGGTACAGTAACTATGTATTCTAGCTGTGCACTGTGGGTACAGTGATTATGTATTGTAGCTGTGTACTGTGGGTACAGTGACTATGTATTCTAGCTGTGAACTATGGGTAAAGAGACTATGTATTGTAGCTTTGTACTGTGGTTACAGTTAATATGTATTCTAGCTGTTCATTGTGTGTACAGTGACTATGCATTCTAGCAGTGATCTGTGGGTAAAGTGACTATGTATTCCAGTTTTGTACTGTGGGTACAGTGACTATGTATTCTAGCTGTGTACTGTGGGTACATTGATTATGTATTTTAGCCTTGTACTGTGGGTACAGATGGCATAAAACCGAACATGATTAAACAAGTTTATCCCAGTTTGCTTGAACCACCATATTGTTACCTTACTGTTTGACAATAGATATGTTCCAGATCAGCTAAAATTGTCAATATAGTTTGTGCACAAAGCGGCGAAGGAAAACCAGTCATTGTCCAAAACAATTTTAAGTATTTTTTATTTAATGCATAGAAAGTAACACCCTTTCTCATTCCCAAACAGTTTAGTATGCTCCCACTAGAATCAGTTACAAGAATTTAAAGAGGGCACCCGTCAAAAACTATTTAAGGAGAAAAAATTACTTGTAAAGTTGAGTCGAAAATCATCAAAACAAAACACTGCCACGGCACAGTATAAAAACTTATCCATTGTTATTAGTATAACCATGTCCAATCCAGTGAAGCAAATGTAGATAGGTCTGTTAGCTTCGGTACACTACAACTATTATTAAATTCTGATGGTTACATTTACAATAAAACAATTTGTTGTAAAGTAGACAGTCTAGAATCATGATACTTCACGTGAAAACAAAACTTCACCACGGCATAGGCATAGTTTAATAAATTATATATTGTTATTACTATATCCAATCCAGTGAATGTAGTTATTTTTTTGCAAAACAAAACATTGATATTAATAAGCAACACCCAAGAGGTAGCAATCTCTTGTTGTGATTAACTCTGAAAGTACCGTTGTTGTGTGGCTCAGTGCCTCCAGGTGACATACACACTGTGACTGTCACACGTTCGACTCAAATAAGTCAGAGTCATCGTCACTACTGCCGATTGGGCATGTCCTAAAGTAATCACTCGCAAATTCATTGAGCCTGAGTCTCCGCTTGCGATATTCTGCATGTTCATCAACGTCAAAGCGTAGAGACAACGAGCAACTTTGTTCGACCCAACCACGAACCCAACCATGGACGCAGCCATCTTGGATTTTTCGAAAATTGTAAACACGAAACGGAATTCGTCCTGTAGTCTAACATTTCCAATTAAATCCGCTTCGACAACAGGTTGTGCAGTTGAGTAATATATACAGATATAAACCACAGCAGCATCAAACAAAACTAATCACTAATTGATCTACATAAACACGCCAATCCAACTTTCTTGCGCACTGCCACTGGCACCGCGTGATTTATAAATAGCTTGACAATTACTGACCAAGGTTGTAAGCGTTCGCAAAATAGTGCGCATTTAATTTAAAATACAACAATTTAGAATGAACTGTACAAAAACAAAAACAAGTACAACTTTCACTTGGACAAACAGAAAACCATTTAGAGCACTAGCTTATACGTAAATATGCTAACTTAAACATCGTAGTAAACTAGACCTAGGCCAGGAGTAGGACCCAGGGCAGTGACAGTTTACAGTAGCGCGTATTCACGATTATGATGCGTTTACGTGAAATTTCGCCTAGTGACTTCCGACTGTTTTTTTTCTACACATATAATAGATTAACTAAATATATTAAAAAGTGCACACGACCGAGTGCGTTTGTTCCGTTTTTAAGATGCCGCGTTTCGACGGCAAGTATGTCCACATCGGAGGGTAATTATTCGCATACCGAAACGCGAGCATATACCCATCTCTCTCTCCAGATGGCCACCCGAGCCATTCAGCCTGCTTACCTCATTAATCATCCACGATTTTTATGAAACTCATACGCATAACTTTTATGAAACTATAACCGACGAATCGCAGCTCTTTATACCATTCACCGATAACGTACTGAATCCTGATTGATTAGCTCTCTCATTCATTGATACCGTACTCAATAACCGCCACGTCAGCGATATGTGGAGTTTTCCCTAGGTTTTCATTGAATTTAAAATTTAAATTAAAAATTTAAATTAAACGCCACGTCAGCGATATGTGGGTTTTTCCCAATGTCTATTTTTAGTAACCACCGCTCGTGCTCCGACTGCGCACCTCCTACAGTCGCTAGGGGGCGTTGCGTATGGTTTGTGGTGTTCCTACAACCGTCAGGGGGCGCTCTGATTGGCTGCGCGTGCAACCGGAAGTCGTTCAGACACATGGCCACCGCAATTCCCACCGCAATTGCTTGGTCAGAAACCTATATCTACTACTTTGGTGCAGCAGCGACTTGAAATTGGTGTAGAGAATAAAAAAAAAGTGGAATATCGAATAGAATAAGTAGTACTATAGCATATATATATATTATACATAAACGTATTGTAGACATATATTAGAAAATAGTTTTTGTTAATTATTAATCAGAGGCAGGATTTTAGAGTAAGTTAGTTCCTGACGCCCCGAGTCCCCGAGTCCCCGAGTCCCCGACGTACGTGTGCGTGCGTGGGTGCGTGGGTGCGTGCGGTGTGGTTATATGTATACTGCAACATGTGATGTTGCACCCCGCAAGGGAGCAAGGGGAAGAAGATAAAGCAATCGTTATGCCTTATTTAGGATGGTACATACATGTTGGGGGGATGGGAGGGGGGGGTTGGGGGGGGGCAATGTTGCAAGAAAGATATAAATAAGCTAGAACGAATTGAGAGGAGAGCAACTAAAAGCTTAACAAAAGTATGACTTGTATCTTCTTCAAGCACTGCATGTTCTGCGTTTCATATTCTCTTATCTGCTTTTAAGTTTTTCTTATACACATGTGGTGAACATCGATGTGGCCCAACACAGGAAGTAAATGTATAACAAGCTGTGAACTTCACCTGTCATGAACCCCAGAAAGTGTGGCACTCGACATGCAAAGCGTCTAGGAGAAGTAGCACAACAAGCACTCAAGTTCGATTATAGTAACATCTCCAAGTAATGCAACATATTTTGTATTAGTACGTTTAATTAATTTGTAAGGTTAAACATTGCTGTATTATATTATATGTACACTTGGACATTAAACTGTTTGTTCCTCTGGTGGCTGGCCACGTAATTTAGTCCTATTTAGGAACATGGTCATAGTCCACCGGGTATTGTCTTTCATGGCCAATCTAACCCACGTCTGATTACAATGCTTCTTCCGTAAACACATGCACTATCAAAGTCCAGTGAGCGATAACACGGCTGCATTAAGTGCATCTGTTCCTTGTGTGCTCACTGACTGCGTGGCGTGTTGACACAGGGCGAACAACGACGTTGTCACTAAGTGAAGCACCGAGAGAATAAGATGGTAAGTCTGACTATTGTACGATATTAAACATGTCTACAAAAAACGTCCAGTTCGCATAGAACAACGTTTCCCAATGTGGGTTACGCGAAAGGTTTTCCAGGGGATACAAAGATGGTTGACTGAAACTAATGTCAAGTAGGCCCTACAATAATGTTGCCACCTTTTTTGGACCATGAAGGAGAACACTTGTTTTTGTAATATTAGCAATGCTAGTGGAACATGTCGTCACCACACATGCTTGTCATATGCGATGAAGTCGTTGCTGTCAATATCCTCCCCGTGGGGGCAGGAATACCACAGATTTTTACCCCCCTTTTCGCCAATTGGATCCGTATTCACACAAAATTGCTGCGCAGGCTTCCACGAGAAATTACGCAGATGGGGTGGAAAACTACGAAAGTTCGTAAATTATTATTCTCGAAGGACATACAGTTGTTATTCTCGAAGGACATACAGTTGTTATTCTCGAAGGACATACATTTGTTATTCTCGAAGGATATACAGTTGTTATTCTCGAAGGACATACAGTTGTTATTCTCGAAGGACATACAGTTGTTATTCTCGAAGGACATACAGTTGTTATTCTCGAAGGACATACAGTTGTTATTCTCGAAGGACATACAGTTGTTATTCTCGAAGGACATACAGTTGGTATTCTCGAAGGACATACAGTTGTGATTCTCGAAGGACATACATTTGTTATTCTCGAAGGACATACAGTTGTTATTATCGAAGGACATACAGTTGTTATTCTCGAAGGACATACAGTTGTTATTCTCGCAGGACATACATTTGTTATTCTCTAAGGACATACAGTTGTTATTCTCGAAGGACATACAGTTGTTATTCTCGAAGGACATACATATGTTATTCTCGAAGGACATACAGTTGTTATTCTCGAAGGACATACAATTGTTATTCTCGAAGGACATACATTTGTTATTCTCTAAGGACATACAGTTGTTATTCTCGAAGGATATACAGTTGTTATTCTCGAAGGACATACAGTTGTTATTCTCGAAGGACATACAGTTGTTATTCTCGAAGGACATACAATTGTTATTCTCGAAGGACATACATTTGTTATTCTCTAAGGACATACAGTTGTTATTCTCGAAGGATATACAGTTGTTATTCTCGAAGGACATACAGTTGTTATTCTCGAAGGACATACAGTTATTATTCTCGAAGGACTTACGGTTGTTCTCAGTTAAGGTACTTCGTAACTAATTAGTTATTTATGGCGACATTGCGACAATATGTTCGAACATCTCAGCACTGCGCTCGAGGAAGAAGAAACTACGTATTTCCGTAAACAAGGATTTTCAGCAATGTTCCGTGCTCGACTATGTGAAGGAAAACCATCGAGTCTCCCTGTCCACAACTGTACCCACAATTGAGGCCTTGGTTTTGAGCAAGCACGTGGAGCCCTCATGTCGCGTTACTCGAATATAGGTTGTCTGACTCAACTCCGTGCGTGGGTGCGCGTGTGCGTGCGTGCGTGCGTGCGTGCGTGGGTGCGTGCGTGCGTGCGTGCGTGCGTGGGTGGGTGGGTGGGTGGGTGGGTGGGTGGGTGGGTGGGTGGGTGGGTGGGTGGGTGGGTATGGTGGGTGGGTGGGTGGGTGGGTGCGTGCGTGCGTGCGTGCCTGTGTTCCATGCTATTCGGATGTGTTTAAATTTTCGCTTTTATTGCTCACGTACAGTTCGCATCAGATTCACAGTGCATGCGTTCACGTCCTATTGCTGTTTTTCAGTCTTCTTCCAATACAGATCAGGACACAGTATATGCCACCATGTATTTGGAAAACATGACAATTTCTTGATATAGCAAGACACTAACACGTGACAGTTTCTAAAGAGCAACTAAAATGATTCCAGAACTGAGAGACCGTTGTGATGAAGAACCCATAAAAAATGTGGTTTACCAACCCTAGAGACAAGGAGATTAAAAGGAGAACAAAGTGAAGTTATTTTAAATATTGAATGGATATGAAAATATTGATAGAAATATTTTTTTCTCACTCAAGAATGATAATAGAACTAGAGGGCTTGAGGGAACATTAGTATAGGATCAGTGTTGATTGGATATCAGGAAGTACTCGTTCTCACAGAGGATTAGCAGCATGAATGTGTTTACAACAAGGTTGACACATATCTCAGGAGGGCAAGTTATACATAGATTAAAAAAGGTTGGACTCTCGATAAACCAATGGCTTCCTTGTCCACTTGCTACTTGGGCCATTGGGTCTTGGTGGCAATCTTGGTAAATCTTGTTAAATCTTGCTAAACGAAATACTAACACCCAGTAATATATAGTGTTTTTGTTATATCAAGAAAGTTATCTATGTTGTTGTTACTTATTATTTCTGCTATGAATGTTTTTTTTATCTTAGTACGCAGTTGAAATTAACTGAAGTGAAACCTCGAAGTTTCGATGCTTTACAGGTGCGAGGGATGTTGTTTTTCGTAGCAACGGTTGTCCTAGTGACGGCGTGGTGCGAGGCAACTGCCGAAGGACCTCCGAACAAAGACGGTACGTATCATCCCACTACATTTATTTATTTATACAAATAATTGGCATGATCTTTTTTTCGTGTCAATACAGGCATTGGCAGAGGAGTTGTAAACTGGCGAGTCGTCTGGTCTGCAAGGCTCTTGTAGGATCAGCTATTCTAGGTGTTTTAGTGTGTGGTTTGACAACATTAGAGACCAGGAGACTACGAGGAGACCAAATAGAAGTGTTTAAAATAATGAACGGTCATGAGGATATTGATAGGAATATGTTCTTCAAACTTAAAGAAGGCAGTAGAACCAGAGGACACAAAGCAGCATTAGTTAAGGAGCAATGTAGGTTGGACATGAGAAATTACTCTTTCTCACAGAGAGTGATAAATGAATGGAACAAACTGCCAAATGATCGTGTTAATGCTAGTAGTGTGAATTTGTTTACAAATAGAATTGACAGATATCTGATAAGGGCGGGCTACACATAGATGAGAAAAATGTTTGACTCGAGAAATCGATGGCTTCCTTGTCCACTTGCCATCTGGAACTTATTGTTTGGGATGGCAATCTTATTAAATCTTGTTAAAATATAGTAGATGTTGCAACGTTTGTGGATCATCTCCACAGTGGTATTCGCTATGGGCATCTTGCATCCATTTTTCAGCAACATGTTTCTGCAGCGTCTATCACCAGTAATGATAATTTCTTATGATGACCGAAACACTTTCTGCTGAATCTGTCGTCAACATGTACTTCCTGGTTTGTCATCCAAGGTAAATGTACTTCCTGGTTTGTCATCCAAGGTAAATGCCCATATGACAAGTGGACAAAGAGGCCATTGGCTTATATATATATATATATATATATATATATATATATATATATATATATATATATATATATATATATATATATATATATATATATATATATATATATATATATATATCCAAACATAAACAGAGGGGAGAGCTTGAAAAACGTTATAGAGGAAGTGAAAAAGGGGATTGCATCGTAATCAGGGATTTAAACCCTGCACATTTGCAATCGAAATATCTACTGGGTCCAGCTAGAGTGCAGGACCAAAAAATCATTTTAAATACAATTTGTATGCTAAAATGCCTGAAATGTCTACCAGTAGTTCAGACATGTAGCGCAATTTAACAGTATCGTTCAATTTGCTGCAGAATATCCTGATGGGTTCTGGTTTGGCCGTCAAGATCTCATATGCGTCAGTACGACGGGCAAGGTCAAGAGGTCAACTACTCGGGTCTTCGTGTATGAAATCAGCCACACGGTGCTATATTTCAGGTTTGTAAGACGTGTTTCTACATTCTGACCATTCGCATATAGCATGATACACATACTAATCTGTTACGCTGACAAGAGATGCAAACCCTCACAATGGGTGCCGTTGTCCAACTCTAGGCTACGTATGTCTTCGTCCGTAATATACCGTAGAATGGGTGTGTGCGAATTTCGTAATAGAAAAATGCAAAATAATGATAGTTTTGAAATATAATAAATAATATATCTAGTGCAGTCAGATCGCTTAAGATGTCTGACGGTTGAAGTTTATAACATTCGTTTCGACTGAAATATTTTTTTTTACAATACAGGCTGCTAGTTTTGTTTTATCTTGGTAATTTTTATAGTTTGTTTGATAAATACCGTGTCAATCGAATAATTAATTTTCAACTGCAGGGGGCGCTACTACGAGTGGGGTGTCAAGAGGGGTGACAACCCTCCAGGGTACCGAGCTGAAGAAACTCCCGATTCTTCCGACTGCCCGATCAGGTGGCGGCAGACTCCTTCGGGGTCTAGTCGTTGCTCCACCGATGACGCCACCCGATTCGCCCGCGAGTATGCCGTGCGCTTTGGCCGTTACGACCTCGTTTTCAACAACTGCCACCACTTCGGGAATCGGCTAGCGGCCATGTTGGAAACGTCGGAGTGTTCCACCGAAGGACCTCCGAACAAAGACGGTACGTATCATCCCACTACATTTATTTATTTATACAAATAATTGGTATGATCCTTTTTTCGTGTCAATACAGGCATTGGCAGAGGAGTTGTAAACTGGCGAGTCGTCTGGTCTGCAAGGCTCTGGTAGGATCAGCTATTCTATGTGTTTTAGTGTGTGGTTTGACAACACTAGAGACCAGGAGATTAAGAGGAGACCAAATAGAAGTGTTTAAAATAATGAACGGTCATGAGGATATTGATAGGAATATATTCTTCAAACTTAAAGAAGGCAGTAGAACCAGAGGACATAAGGCAGCATTAGTTAAGGAGCAATGTAGGTTGGACATGAGAAATTACTCTTTCTCACAGAGAGTGATAAATGAATGGAACAAACTGCCAAATGATCGTGTTAATGCTAGTAGTGTGAATTTGTTTACAAATAGAATTGACAGATATCTGATAAGGGCGGGCTACACATAGATGAGAAAAATGTTTGACTCTCGAGAAGTCGATGGCTTCCTTGTCCACTTGCCATCTGGAACTTATTGTTTGGGATGGCAATCTTATTAAATCTTGTTAAAATATAGTAGATGTTGCAACGTTTGTGGATCATCTCCACAGTCGTATTCGCTATGGGCATCTTGCATCCATTTTTCAGCAACATGTTTCTGCAGCGTCTATCACCAGTAATGATAATTTCTTATGATGACCGAAACACTTTCTGCTGAATCTGTCGTCAACATGTACTTCCTGGTTTGTCATCCAAGGTAAATGCCCATATGACAAGTGGACAAAGAGGCCATTGGCTTATATATATATATATATATATATATATATATATATATATATATATATATATATATATATATATATATATATCCAAACATAAACAGAGGGGAGAGCTTGAAAAACGTTATAGAGGAAGTGAAAAAGGGGATTGCATCGTAATCAGGGTTTTAAACCCTGCACATTTGCAATCGAAATATCTACTGGGTCCAGCTAGAGTGCAGGACCAAAAAATCATTTTAAATACAATTTGTATGCTAAAATGCCTGAAATGTCTACCAGTAGTTCAGACATGTAGCGCAATTTAACAGTATCGTTCAATTTGCTGCAGAATATCCTGATGGGTTCTGGTTTGGCAGTCAAAATCTCATATGCGTCATAACGACGGGCAAGGTCAAGAGGTCAACTACTCGGGTCTCCGAGCATGACATCAGCCACTCGGTGCTATATTTCAGGTTTGTAAGACGTGTTTCTACATTCTGACCATTCGCATATAGCTTGATACACATACTAATCTGTTACGCTCACAAGAGATGCAAACCCTCACAATGGGTGCCGTTGTCCAACTCTAGGCTACGTATGTCTTCGTCCGTAATATACCGTAGAATGGGTGTGTGCGAATTTCGTAATAGAAAAATGCAAAATAATGATAGTTTTGAAATATAATAAATAATATATCTAGTGCAGTCAGATCGCTTAAGATGTCTGACGGTTGAAGTTTATAACATTCGTTTCGACTGAAATATTTTTTTTTACAATACAGGCTGCTAGTTTTGTTTTATCTTGGTAATTTTTATAGTTTGTTTGATAAATACCGTGTCAATCGAATAATTAATTTTCAACTGCAGGGGGCGCTACTACGAGTGGGGTGTCAAGAGGGGTGACAACCCTCCAGGGTACCGAGCTGAAGAAACTCCCGATTCTTCCGACTGCCCGATCAGGTGGCGGCAGACTCCTTCGGGGTCTAGTCGTTGCTCCACCGATGACGCCACCCGATTCGCCCGCGAGTATGCCGTGCGCTTTGGCCGTTACCACCTCGTTTTCAACAACTGCCACCACTTCGTGAATCGGCTAGCGGCCATGTTGGAAACGTCGTAGTGTTCCACTGAGGGGAGGGGCGATGATGCGGCTACCGGGTTTTAGTCGGGGATCGTCGACACCCTGGGAAGTTGGTGGACGGGACTGACGGGTTCTGGTGGAGAGGACGAACCGCTAGATCTGATGTCAAGATAACACACTGACCAGCCCTGTTGGAGGCCGTTGTGTCGATGTATATAGCGATAGCTGGGAAACTGCAACGTTGTGTTGTGAGCAGTGTTGTGAGCTAAATGCGTGAACATAGCTGAATAGCATCGACATTAAAAGTTTCACGACTACTTCCTGTGGTCGTAGATAAACCTTCAGAAAGTTTGGCGCTCGAGGTCGAAAATGTCTAGGAGGAGTTGCGTAACACATATACGTTAGCTCCATTATAATATGATTGTAGGTATCCATAGATGCGGCTTGAATTAAAAAGTACTTGTGGCGGTCTTTTCTCCCCGAGCAATGCGGGGTAACTCAGCAGGTGTAACCACAATATTTATGTTCAGTGTACTTTTTTATAGTTGAAACGTGTACGTGTATTCCACGTTGCCTAATACAGCGTGAGTCGTGAACCTGTGGTAATAAAGTTGACACATGTATTTGTCACCTCTACTGGGTCCACGTCTACAAACGAAGACTTGAAAGTTGCTCCAGATGTCGCATTATCCGAGTAAATACATCGTAAGAAAATCACTCCATTAGGCAAATGTAGCTTGCTTCACTTTTTAAAATCACAAATGCACTGGATAAATAATGTTGTTGGTTAACACAATATTATATATATATATATATATATATATATATATATATTTATATATATATATATATATTTATATATATATATATATATATATATATATATATATATATATATATATATATATATATATATATATATATATATATATATATATATATATATATATATATATATATATACATATTTACGTATCAATCGCTGCAGGATACTCCGTACCTAATTGTCTTGTTAACCAATAGCAAGCATAGCGGCAGACGTAACTAAACACTTTCTCAATAACTTGCTTTGAGATTTGCATCAAATACACGTTTCCAAGACACATAAATGTTTAAAGAATATATTTTACGCAGCTCGGCATCAGGTCTTATAGACCGCTCGATGCACTTCACACAACACCCCTGGCATAACTCCCAATTCCTGTTTCCAACTTAACTTGAAGTATTCGGCCACGCTGCCATTACTATTCGTTGCCACATTTCAACCACGATCTACAGTCAACTACGCAAGTACAAGCAGTTGATATAACACAATATGATATATATATATATATATATATAATATATATATATATATATATATATATATATATATATATATATATATATATATATATATATATATATATATATATATATCGTGGCCGAATGCTATATATATATATATACAAACAGTTGATATAACACAATATTATATATACAATTCTCTTGTGGGGTTATATATATATATATATATATATATATAGCATTCGGCCACGATATATATATATATATATATATATACAAACAGTTGATATAACACAATATTATATATACAATCCTCTTGTGGGGTTATATATATATATATATATATATATCGTGGCCGAATGCTATATATATATATATATATATATATATATATATATATATATATATATATATATATATATATATATATATATATATATATATATATACAAACAGTTGATATAACACAATATTATATATACAGTTCCAGTTCTCTTGTGGGGTTATCGGCACTGTTAATGGGGGAATCGGCACTGTTAATTGTAAAAAGTCGCAGTGGTTTGTAACAGAAGCCACCAAAATCACTGCCTTTTCAACCACATGCCCAAGAAAGACAGGTTGGCGCACTCACCTCGTTCCACCCGACACACCATGGAGATCCACCCGATACACCATGGAGATCCACCCGATACACTATGACGATCCACCCGATACACCATTAAGATCCACCCGATACACCATGGAGATCCACCCGATATACCATGGAGATCCACCCGATACACCATGGAGATCCTTCCGATACATCATGGAGATCCACCCGAAACACCATGTAGATACATCCGATACACAATGGAGATCCACCCGATACACCATGGAAACCCACCCGATACACCATGGAGATCCACCCGATACACCATGGAGATCCACCCGATACACCATAGAGATCCACCCGATACACCATGGAGATCCACCCGATACACCATAAAGATCCACCAGATACACCATGGAGATCCACCCGATACACCATGGAGATCCACCCGATACACCATGGAGATCCACCCGATACACCATGGAGATCCACCCGATACACAATGGAGATCCACCCGATACACAATGGAGACCCACCCGATACACCATGGAGATCCACCCGATACACCATGGAGACCCACCCGATACACCATGGAGATCCAGCCGATACACCATGGAGATCAACCCGATACACCATGGAGATCCACCCGATACACCATGGAGATCCACCCGATACACCATGGAGATCGACCAACTCTACTGAATAGTATGCTACGGCATCATCGTGTAGTTCAAAGAGCCGCTGAATCTTCCCATAAGTTGACATTCCTACCAACCGCAGACCGCCTCTGGCTTGGACACCGGAAATAATCACAGCTGGAGAAAAATAACATCTCAAGAAGAAAGTCCACGTCTTGGTGCCTGGTGTCAGCACCGACACGCAGAATGGAGAGAGATAGCGGCCAAGTAAAGAAGAAAGTCAACGTCTTGGTGCCTGGTGTCAGCACCCACACGCAGAATGGAGAGAGATAGCGGCCAAGTAAAGAAGAAAGTCCACGTCTTGGTGCCTGGTGTCAGCACCAACACGCAGAATGGAGAGAGATAGCGGCCAAGTAAAGAAGAAAGTCCACGTCTTGGTGCCTGGTGTCAGCACCAACACGCAGAATGGCGAGAGATAGCGGCCAAGTAAAGAAGAAAGTCAACGTCTTGGTGCCTGGTGTCAGCACCCAGACGCAGAATGGAGAGAGTTAGCGGCCAAGTAAAGAAGAAAGCCAACGTCTTGGTGCCTGGTGTCAGCACCCAGACGCAGAATGTAGAGAGTTAGCGGCCAAGTAAAGAAGAAAGTCCACGTCTTGGTGCCTGGTGTCAGCACCCACATGCAGAATGGAGAGGGATAGCGGCCAAGTAAAGAAGAAAGTCAACGTCTTGGTGCCTGGTGTCAGCACCCACATGCAGAATGGAGAGGGATAGCGGCCAAGTAAAGAAGAAAGTCAACGTCTTGGCGCCTGGTGTCAGCACCCACATGCAGAATGGAGAGGGATAGCGGCCAAGTAAAGAAGAAAGTCAACGTCTTGGTGCCTGGTGTCTGCACCCACAAACAGAATGGAGAGAGATAGCGGCCAAGTAAAGAAGAAAGTCCACGTCTTGTTGCCTGGTGTCAGCACCCACACGCAGAATGGAGAGGGATAGCGGCCAAGTAAAGAAGAAAGTCAACGTCTTGGTGCCTGGTGTCAGCACCCACACGCAGAATGGAGAGGGATAGCGGCCAAGTAAAGAAGAAAGTCCACGTCTTGGTGCCTGGTGTCAGCACCCACACGCAGAATGGAGAGGGATAGCGGCCAAGTAAAGAAGAAAGTCAACGTCTTGGTGCCTGGTGGCAGCACTACACGCAGAATGGAGAGGGATAGCGGCCAAGTAAAGAAGAAAGTCAACGTCTTGGTGCCTGGTGTCAGCACCAACACGCAGAATGGAGAGGGATAGCGGCCAAGTAAAGAAGAAAGTCAACGTCTTGGTGCCTGGTGTCAGCACCCAGACGCAGAATGGAGAGAGTTAGCGGCCAAGTAAAGAAGAAAGTCAACGTCTTGGTGCCTGGTGGCAGCACTACACGCAGAATGGAGAGGGATAGCGGCCAAGTAAAGAAGAAAGTCAACGTCTTGGTGCCTGGTGTCTGCACCCACACGCAGAATGGAGAGGGATAGCGGCTCAGTAAAGAAGAAAGTCAACGTCTTGGCGCCTGGTGTCAGCACCCAGGCGCAGAATGACGAGGGATAGCGGCCAAGTAAAGATGAAATTCAACGTCTTGGAGCCTGGTGTCAGCACCCAATCGCAGAATGGAGAGATATAGCGGTCAAGTAAAGAAGAACATCAACGTCTTGGTGCCTGGTGTCAGCACCCACACGCAGAAAGGAGAGGGATAGCGGCCAAGTAAAGAAGAAAGTCCACGTCTTGGTGCCTGGTGTCAGCATCCACACGCAGAATGGAGAGAGATAGCGGCCAAGTAAAGAAGAAAGTCGACGTCTTGGCGCCTGGTGTCAGCACCCACACGCAGAATGGAGAGAGATAGCGGCTAAGTAAAGAAGAAAGTCAACGTCTTGGTGCCTGGTGTCAGCACCCACACGCAGAATGGAGAGGGATAGCGGCCAAGTAAAGAAGAAAGTCAACGTCTTGGTGCCTGGTGTCAGCACCCACACGCAGAATGGAGAGAGATAGCGGCTAAGTAAAGAAGAAAGTCCACGTCTTGGTGCCTGGTGTCAGCACCCACACGCAGAATGGAGAGGGATTGCGGTCAAGTAAAGAAGAAAGTCAACGTCTTGGTGCCTGGTGTCAGCACCCACACGCAGAATGGAGAGAGATAGCGGCTAAGTAAAGAAGAAAGTCCACGTCTTGGTGCCTGGTGTCAGCACCCACACGCAGAATGGAGAGAGATAGCGGCTAAGTAAAGAAGAAAGTCCACGTCTTGGTGCCTGGTGTCAGCACCCACACGCAGAATGTAGAGGGATTGCGGTCAAGTAAAGAAGAAAGTCAACGTCTTGGTGCCTGGTGTCAGCACCCACACGCAGAATGGAGAGAGATAGCGGCTAAGTAAAGAAGAAAGTCCACGTCTTGGTGCCTGGTGTCAGCACCCACACGCAGAATGGAGAGGGATTGCGGTCAAGTAAAGAAGAAAGTCAACGTCTTGGTGCCTGGTGTCAGCACCCACACGCAGAATGGAGAGAGATAGCGGCCAAGTAAAGAAGAAAGTCAACGTCTTGGTGCCTGGTGTCAGCACCCAGGCGCAGAATGGAGAGGGATAGCGGTCAAGTAAAGAAGAAAGTCAACGTCTTGGTGCCTGGTGTCAGCACCCACACGCAGAATGGAGAGAGATAGCGGCTAAGTAAAGAAGAAAGTCAACGTCTTGGTGCCTGGTGTCAGCACCCAGGCGCAGAATGGAGAGGGATAGCGGCCAAGTAAAGAAGAAAGTCAACGTCTTGGTGCCTGGTGTCAGCACCCACACGCAGAATGGAGAGGGATAGCGGCCAAGTAAAGAAGAAAGTCAACCTCTTGGTGCCTGTTGTCAGCACCCACACGTAGAATGGATAGCGATAGCGGCTAAGTAAAGAAGAAAGTCAACGTCTTGGTGCCTGTTGTCAGAACCCACACGCAGAATGGAGAGGGATAGCGGCCAAGTAAAGAAGAAAGTCAACGTCTTGGTGTCTGGTGTCAGCACCCAGACGCAGAATGGAGAGGGATAGCGGCCAAGTAAAGAAGAAAGTCAACGTCTTGATGCCTGGTGTCAGCACCCACACGCAGAATGGAGAGGGATAGTGGCCAAGTAAAGAAGAAAGTCAACGTCTTGGTGCCTGGTGTCAGCATCCACATGCAGAATGGAGAGAGATAGCGGCTAAGTAAAGAAGAAAGTCAACGTCTTGGTGCCTGTTGTCAGCACCCACACGTAGAATGGAGAGGGATAGCGGCTAAGTAAAGAAGAAAGTCAACGTCTTGGTGCCTGGTGTCAGCACCCAGTCGCAGAATGGAGAGGGATAGCGGCCAAGTCACGAAGAAAGTCCACGTCTTGGTGCCTGGTGTCAGCACCCACACACAGAATGGAGAAGGATTCCGGCTAAGTAAAGAAGAAAGTGAAGGTCTTTGTGCCTGGTGTCAGCACCCAAACGCAAAATGGAGAGGGATAGCGGCCAAGTCAAGAAGAAAGTCCACGTCTTGGTGCCTGGTGTCAGCACCCACACACAGAATGGAGAAGGATTGCGGCTAAGTAAAGAAGAAAGTGAACGTCTTTGTGCCTGGTGCCAGCACCCACACGCAAAATGGAGAGGGAAAGCGGCCACGAAAAGAAGAAAGTTAACGTCTTGGTGCCTGGTGTCAGCACACACACGCAGAATGGAGTGGGATAGCGGCCAAGTAAAGAAGAAAGTCAACGTCTTTGTGCCAGGTGTCAGCACCCACACGCAGAATGGAGAGAGATAGCGGCCAAGTAAAGAAGAAAGTCAACGTCTTGGTGCCTGGTGGCAGCACCCACAAACAGAATGGAGAGAGATAGCGGCCAAGTAAAGAAGAAATTCAACGTCTTGGTGCCTAGTGTCAGCACCCACACGCAGAATAGAGAGAGATAGCGGCCAAGTAAAGAAGAAAGTCAACGTCTTGGTGCCTAGTGTCAGCTCCCACACGCAGAATGGAGAGGGATAGCGGCCAAGTAAAGAAGAAAGTCAACGTCTTGGTGCCTGGTGTCAGCACCCACACGCAGAATGGAGAGGGATTGCGGTCAAGTAAAGAAGAAAGTCAACGTCTTGGTGCCTGGTGTCAGCACCCACACGCAGAATGGAGAGAGATAGCGGCCAAGTAAAGAAGAAAGTCAACGTCTTGGTGCCTGGTGTCAGCACCCAGACGCAGAATGTAGAGAGTTAGCGGCCAAGTAAAGAAGAAAGTCCACGTCTTGGTGCCTGGTGTCAGCACCCACATGCAGAATGGAGAGGGATAGCGGCCAAGTAAAGAAGAAAGTCAACGTCTTGGTGCCTGGTGTCAGCACCCACATGCAGAATGGAGAGGGATAGCGGCCAAGTAAAGAAGAAAGTCAACGTCTTGGCGCCTGGTGTCAGCACCCACATGCAGAATGGAGAGGGATAGCGGCCAAGTAAAGAAGAAAGTCAACGTCTTGGTGCCTGGTGTCTGCACCCACAAACAGAATGGAGAGAGATAGCGGCCAAGTAAAGAAGAAAGTCCACGTCTTGTTGCCTGGTGTCAGCACCCACACGCAGAATGGAGAGGGATAGCGGCCAAGTAAAGAAGAAAGTCAACGTCTTGGTGCCTGGTGTCAGCACCCACACGCAGAATGGAGAGGGATAGCGGCCAAGTAAAGAAGAAAGTCCACGTCTTGGTGCCTGGTGTCAGCACCCACACGCAGAATGGAGAGGGATAGCGGCCAAGTAAAGAAGAAAGTCAACGTCTTGGTGCCTGGTGGCAGCATTACACGCAGAATGGAGAGGGATAGCGGCCAAGTAAAGAAGAAAGTCAACGTCTTGGTGCCTGGTGTCAGCACCAACACGCAGAATGGAGAGGGATAGCGGCCAAGTAAAGAAGAAAGTCAACGTCTTGGTGCCTGGTGTCAGCACCCAGACGCAGAATGGAGAGAGTTAGCGGCCAAGTAAAGAAGAAAGTCAACGTCTTGGTGCCTGGTGGCAGCACTACACGCAGAATGGAGAGGGATAGCGGCCAAGTAAAGAAGAAAGTCAACGTCTTGGTGCCTGGTGTCTGCACCCACACGCAGAATGGAGAGGGATAGCGGCTCAGTAAAGAAGAAAGTCAACGTCTTGGCGCCTGGTGTCAGCACCCAGGCGCAGAATGACGAGGGATAGCGGCCAAGTAAAGATGAAATTCAACGTCTTGGAGCCTGGTGTCAGCACCCAATCGCAGAATGGAGAGATATAGCGGTCAAGTAAAGAAGAACATCAACGTCTTGGTGCCTGGTGTCAGCACCCACACGCAGAAAGGAGAGGGATAGCGGCCAAGTAAAGAAGAAAGTCCACGTCTTGGTGCCTGGTGTCAGCATCCACACGCAGAATGGAGAGAGATAGCGGCCAAGTAAAGAAGAAAGTCGACGTCTTGGCGCCTGGTGTCAGCACCCACACGCAGAATGGAGAGAGATAGCGGCTAAGTAAAGAAGAAAGTCAACGTCTTGGTGCCTGGTGTCAGCACCCACACGCAGAATGGAGAGGGATAGCGGCCAAGTAAAGAAGAAAGTCAACGTCTTGGTGCCTGGTGTCAGCACCCACACGCAGAATGGAGAGAGATAGCGGCTAAGTAAAGAAGAAAGTCCACGTCTTGGTGCCTGGTGTCAGCACCCACACGCAGAATGGAGAGGGATTGCGGTCAAGTAAAGAAGAAAGTCAACGTCTTGGTGCCTGGTGTCAGCACCCACACGCAGAATGGAGAGAGATAGCGGCTAAGTAAAGAAGAAAGTCCACGTCTTGGTGCCTGGTGTCAGCACCCACACGCAGAATGGAGAGAGATAGCGGCTAAGTAAAGAAGAAAGTCCACGTCTTGGTGCCTGGTGTCAGCACCCACACGCAGAATGTAGAGGGATTGCGGTCAAGTAAAGAAGAAAGTCAACGTCTTGGTGCCTGGTGTCAGCACCCACACGCAGAATGGAGAGAGATAGCGGCTAAGTAAAGAAGAAAGTCCACGTCTTGGTGCCTGGTGTCAGCACCCACACGCAGAATGGAGAGGGATTGCGGTCAAGTAAAGAAGAAAGTCAACGTCTTGGTGCCTGGTGTCAGCACCCACACGCAGAATGGAGAGAGATAGCGGCCAAGTAAAGAAGAAAGTCAACGTCTTGGTGCCTGGTGTCAGCACCCAGGCGCAGAATGGAGAGGGATAGCGGTCAAGTAAAGAAGAAAGTCAACGTCTTGGTGCCTGGTGTCAGCACCCACACGCAGAATGGAGAGAGATAGCGGCTAAGTAAAGAAGAAAGTCAACGTCTTGGTGCCTGGTGTCAGCACCCAGGCGCAGAATGGAGAGGGATAGCGGCCAAGTAAAGAAGAAAGTCAACGTCTTGGTGCCTGGTGTCAGCACCCACACGCAGAATGGAGAGGGATAGCGGCTAAGTAAAGAAGAAAGTCAACCTCTTGGTGCCTGTTGTCAGCACCCACACGTAGAATGGATAGCGATAGCGGCTAAGTAAAGAAGAAAGTCAACGTCTTGGTGCCTGTTGTCAGAACCCACACGCAGAATGGAGAGGGATAGCGGCCAAGTAAAGAAGAAAGTCAACGTCTTGGTGTCTGGTGTCAGCACCCAGACGCAGAATGGAGAGGGATAGCGGCCAAGTAAAGAAGAAAGTCAACGTCTTGATGCCTGGTGTCAGCACCCACACGCAGAATGGAGAGGGATAGTGGCCAAGTAAAGAAGAAAGTCAACGTCTTGGTGCCTGGTGTCAGCATCCACATGCAGAATGGAGAGAGATAGCGGCTAAGTAAAGAAGAAAGTCAACGTCTTGGTGCCTGTTGTCAGCACCCACACGTAGAATGGAGAGGGATAGCGGCTAAGTAAAGAAGAAAGTCAACGTCTTGGTGCCTGGTGTCAGCACCCAGTCGCAGAATGGAGAGGGATAGCGGCCAAGTCACGAAGAAAGTCCACGTCTTGGTGCCTGGTGTCAGCACCCACACACAGAATGGAGAAGGATTCCGGCTAAGTAAAGAAGAAAGTGAAGGTCTTTGTGCCTGGTGTCAGCACCCAAACGCAAAATGGAGAGGGATAGCGGCCAAGTCAAGAAGAAAGTCCACGTCTTGGTGCCTGGTGTCAGCACCCACACACAGAATGGAGAAGGATTGCGGCTAAGTAAAGAAGAAAGTGAACGTCTTTGTGCCTGGTGCCAGCACCCACACGCAAAATGGAGAGGGAAAGCGGCCACGAAAAGAAGAAAGTTAACGTCTTGGTGCCTGGTGTCAGCACACACACGCAGAATGGAGTGGGATAGCGGCCAAGTAAAGAAGAAAGTCAACGTCTTTGTGCCAGGTGTCAGCACCCACACGCAGAATGGAGAGAGATAGCGGCCAAGTAAAGAAGAAAGTCAACGTCTTGGTGCCTGGTGGCAGCACCCACAAACAGAATGGAGAGAGATAGCGGCCAAGTAAAGAAGAAATTCAACGTCTTGGTGCCTAGTGTCAGCACCCACACGCAGAATAGAGAGAGATAGCGGCCAAGTAAAGAAGAAAGTCAACGTCTTGGTGCCTAGTGTCAGCTCCCACACGCAGAATGGAGAGGGATAGCGGCCAAGTAAAGAAGAAAGTCAACGTCTTGGTGCCTGGTGTCAGCACCCACACGCAGAATGGAGAGGGATTGCGGTCAAGTAAAGAAGAAAGTCAACGTCTTGGTGCCTGGTGTCAGCACCCACACGCAGAATGGAGAGAGATAGCGGCCAAGTAAAGAAGAAAGTCAACGTCTTGGTGCCTGGTGTCAGCACCCAGGCGCAGAATGGAGAGGGATAGCGGTCAAGTAAAGAAGAAAGTCAACGTCTTGGTGCCTGGTGTCAGCACCCACACGCAGAATGGAGAGAGATAGCGGCTAAGTAAAGAAGAAAGTCAACGTCTTGGTGCCTGGTGTCAGCACCCAGGCGCAGAATGGAGAGGGATAGCGGCCAAGTAAAGAAGAAAGTCAACGTCTTGGTGCCTGGTGTCAGCACCCACACGCAGAATGGAGAGGGATAGCGGCCAAGTAAAGAAGAAAGTCAACCTCTTGGTGCCTGTTGTCAGCACCCACACGTAGAATGGATAGCGATAGCGGCTAAGTAAAGAAGAAAGTCAACGTCTTGGTGCCTGTTGTCAGAACCCACACGCAGAATGGAGAGGGATAGCGGCCAAGTAAAGAAGAAAGTCAACGTCTTGGTGTCTGGTGTCAGCACCCAGACGCAGAATGGAGAGGGATAGCGGCCAAGTAAAGAAGAAAGTCAACGTCTTGATGCCTGGTGTCAGCACCCACACGCAGAATGGAGAGGGATAGTGGCCAAGTAAAGAAGAAAGTCAACGTCTTGGTGCCTGGTGTCAGCATCCACATGCAGAATGGAGAGAGATAGCGGCTAAGTAAAGAAGAAAGTCAACGTCTTGGTGCCTGTTGTCAGCACCCACACGTAGAATGGAGAGGGATAGCGGCTAAGTAAAGAAGAAAGTCAACGTCTTGGTGCCTGGTGTCAGCACCCAGTCGCAGAATGGAGAGGGATAGCGGCCAAGTCACGAAGAAAGTCCACGTCTTGGTGCCTGGTGTCAGCACCCACACACAGAATGGAGAAGGATTCCGGCTAAGTAAAGAAGAAAGTGAAGGTCTTTGTGCCTGGTGTCAGCACCCAAACGCAAAATGGAGAGGGATAGCGGCCAAGTCAAGAAGAAAGTCCACGTCTTGGTGCCTGGTGTCAGCACCCACACACAGAATGGAGAAGGATTGCGGCTAAGTAAAGAAGAAAGTGAACGTCTTTGTGCCTGGTGCCAGCACCCACACGCAGAATGGAGAGGGAAAGCGGCCACGAAAAGAAGAAAGTTAACGTCTTGGTGCCTGGTGTCAGCACACACACGCAGAATGGAGTGGGATAGCGGCCAAGTAAAGAAGAAAGTCAACGTCTTTGTGCCAGGTGTCAGCACCCACACGCAGAATGGAGAGAGATAGCGGCCAAGTAAAGAAGAAAGTCAACGTCTTGGTGCCTGGTGGCAGCACCCACAAACAGAATGGAGAGAGATAGCGGCCAAGTAAAGAAGAAATTCAACGTCTTGGTGCCTAGTGTCAGCACCCACACGCAGAATAGAGAGAGATAGCGGCCAAGTAAAGAAGAAAGTCAACGTCTTGGTGCCTAGTGTCAGCTCCCACACGCAGAATGGAGAGGGATAGCGGCCAAGTAAAGAAGAAAGTCAACGTCTTGGTGCCTGGTGTCAGCACCCACACGCAGAATGGAGAGGGATAGCGGCCGCTATCACTTGTCATCTGGAGCTTGTAGCCTTGGATGACTTCCTCGTCCATTTGCCATCTGGAGCTTGTAGCCTTGGATGACTTCCTTGTCCACTTGCCATCTGGAGCTTGTAGCCTTGGACGACTTCCTTGTCGACTTGGCATCTGGAGTTTGTAGCCTTGGACGACTTCCTTGTCCACTTGCCATCTGGAGCTTGTAGCCTTGGACGACTTCCTTGTTCACTTGCCATCTGGAGCTTGTAGCCTTGGACGACTTCCTTGTCCACTTGCCATCTGGAGCTTGTAGCTTTGGACGACTTCCTTGTCCACTTGCCATCTGGAGCTTGTAGCCTTGGACGACTTCCTTGTCCACTTGCCATCTGGAGCTTGTAGCCTTGGACGACTTCCTTGTCCACTTGCCATCTGGAACTTGTAGCCTTGGACGACTTCCTTGTCCACTTGCTATCTGGAGCTTGTAGCCTTGGACGACTTCCTTGTCCACTTGCCATCTGGAGCTTGTAGCCTTGGACGACTTCCTTGTCCACTTGCTATCTGGAGCTTGTAGCCTTGGACGACTTCCTTGTCCACTTGCCATCTGGAGCTTGTAGCCTTGGATGACTTCCTTGTCCACTTGCTATCTTTAGCTTGTAGCCTTGGATGACTTCCTTGTCCACTTGCCATATGGAGCTTGTAGCCTTGGATGACTTCCTTGTCCACTTGCCATCTGGAGCATGCCACCGGATCCTAAAGACGACGCGGCGACGCACAGGACGCCAGTGCAGCTTAATCATCGCGTGTGTTACGTGGTCACAGCGACTAGTTTTCGTGTTTATGTTTATTCGGACGCACATGTTTTGTAGACATCAATCTTGCTGGTGAGGGATGATGTCAGTCAAACACACCAGGAAGTTACAATAGTCCAGTCGCGATGTGACGGTGCCATATATTAGTGTTTTTGTAGCGAAGAAAAAACGTGCACGGGTCCAACTCTGCACACCGAAGCGACTCGCTGCACTATCGCTGGTCATAGTGCACTCCCAGATTACGAAAGGAAGTTGCCTGCTGCATATGACGTTCGCCGACTGAAACAGCTATGTTTGGCAACGATTTACGTTCGTATTTTCAGGTGAGTACGTTTCATAATCTTTCTATCTTATAATCTTTTAATGTTAGCATGTTCTTCGTAAGCCAAGTGCGAACAATCCTGATGCTTTTCTTCAAAAGCGCAACTGTTACTAATCGCTCTTCAAGGTAATTGAGCGAAACATATAACTGGGTGACGTCAACATAGAAATGCATATCCAGTTGATTATGTCGGATGACAACCCCAAGTGGCCGTGTATAGAGCGAGTACAGTTTCCGGCCAAGCACTGATCTTTGTGGAACGCCATATGCGAGTAGGCCGTCAGCCAAGGCAGGGTCATCAATGATGACTTGTTGATTTAGCTATCGCACATTAGACCAACTCCATTTTAGAGCATCTCCGGAAATGCCAAGTTAGTGTTCAATACGTTCGACAAGGATAGGTTGCTTGGAGAATGTCGCTTTTGATCTTGATCAGTGGCATTTCAGTTGATCGAATATTGTTCCCTGTATGCAGACTTTTTTCTCGCAGATATCAACAACTTGATCGATTATTTTTGAGATGAACGATCGGTTCGACACTGGTTGGTAATTGTTCAGTATGTTTGGATCAAGATGTGCTTTGTTCAGGCGCGG
>OY759271.1:39973752-40093752 GCA_963662155.1 Lamellibrachia columna | reverse complement strand
GGTATGACTTTTAATGTTTGTTAAAAAAAATTTTTTTAGTCAGTTGAGGACGGGCTGTAAAGCAGAAAAAAAGTTTGCCACTTACCTTTTTTTTAGACAGATCGTGATACAGATACCGCCCAAAACTGCTGTCCCTTGAAAAACAACGCCACCTCAATAACTCGGCAATGGGTGTGAGTAGACAATTAATTTTTTCACTCAAATATTACTTTGGTATATATTCAACACAAAATATATAAAAGGAGGCATCCAGACCGCGTTGTTTTTATTTTTACACATGAAATGCTATCGTCAAGATTTTTTAATTTTTATGCAAAAATACCACAATTTTTAGGAATGGCTCAAATGGCTGTTGAAGAGGCAAATATTGATGAAACTTGCCAAAGTTATCTTTGCTGAAAGATAAGAAAATTTTTTATCCCTAAAAAAATGTAAAGTGGGATATTAATCTAAACAACCGAACAGCAAAGCTCACAAGTTTAGAAAATTAAATTGTTCCATTTTTGTGACTTCGCTCATATGCATTTGCACCGACATAGTTTTAGTGGTTAATATGTATAACATATCCCTATACTCACTTTTTGTTCCATGGTGAATAAAAGAACAATTATCTTAGAACAGCCCAGCTAATGCAATGAAATAGCAGAAAGATTAGGGATCACGTTATTAGCAAAGACTGGGTGTTTATTCACAAAGTCGTGACTGTTCATCTGTCTTGTCCATCTGTTTTACAGTTGCGAATGTCGCTGGTGCAGATAGTAGCAATGATGGTCCTGGTGACTTCAGCTGAGGTTGGCGCCAATGGTAAGCATAGCTGTTGTAAATTTCGATCAATGATTCGTACTACCTGCCAAAATCGCATCTCAGAAATATAGTTGTCATTGTACAATTCCCGTGCGAAACTCTGGCACTTGACACGCGCTATAGCTCCAGGTGAGGCACTTGGCTCTGATATTCCGTGTTACTGGCATATCTCCCAACGTATAATCTAACAGTATAGTTCGATTTGTTGCAGCTTACCGGGATATGTTCTGGATTGGCCACCAGAGTGTCAGATGTATAGACGTCGTGGAATCGGTGTTGGGGAGGGTCAAGAGGTCAACGTCTCACGTTTTCGTGTACAGCATCAGTCACACGAAGTTACAATACAAGTATGTATGTGTCCCGAGGATGACATTCATGACGCACGCACGCGCACGCACGTACGCACGCACGCACGCACGCACGAACACACGCACGTACGCACGCACGCACATACACACACACACACACACACACACACACACACACACACACACACATTTTGACATAATCTGTTTGTTACACAGGATGGGTAGCTGCTTTATTTTCGTGTGACTAGATATATTGCTTCCTTAATTTGCCATAGTTTTCTTGGTGGAAAAGTTTAATTCCAACACGCAGGGGGACGTCTTACGACTGGGGAACGACCCCGCCCGGATACCGCGCCCGAGAAACCACGGAGGGGGACAACTGCCCGATCACGTGGCCGCAGCGTCCTTCAGGCTTCAGTTCGTGCTCCACCAATGACGTCATCCGATTCGGCGACCAGTATGCCGACCGCTACGGCAATTACAGTCTCCTCTTCAACAATTGTCACCACTTCGTGAACCGGCTGGCGACCATGTTGGAATCGTCGAAGTGTTCGACTCCAGGGAGGGGAGACGACGCGACCACCGGATTCTTCTCGGGGATCATCGACACCCTGGACAGCTGGTGGACGGGATTCGAGGGCAGTGGCGAGGTGTAAGAACAGCCACATCAGAGAGGAGACCGTTGTGTAAATACTACAGCGGCGGCGAGGTTTTGTGTAGCCGTATGTATAGGTTCGTGTGCTAAATTATACGACAGTTGATAGAGTAGGTCAATATCAATATTTCGTGATTCCTTTGGTAGAATCGCAGTTTATTCACTGAACAACCTGGACGTTTTACAATATTGTTATTTGCACGTAGAAAATCGTGCTGTCAAGTAATGCTGGTATCGCTGTCAGAGACCTTACTGTCTAATGAGTTCGCTCGAATCGAAACAGAGACCCCTGAAAGGTTTCCACAGTAATACGTGATGGGTTTAAGTGAATAAGATCGCTGATTGAAACGTTGCCAATAAAAAATCTGCTGAAGGAACCCTTTAAGTATAAGCGGTGCAGTTCGGTATTTACTGTCACACTATTCACAGTAACCGCATTTGGGAAGTCCACATCCCAATATGCTTCACTTTCATAATGTTGAATTAGTAGTAGCTGTTGTGTATCTAATAATGTTCTGTTATTGAAGTCACGCCACCTTCGGCGTTCTGCTGTGTTGGCATTGCAGCACGGACTGACTTAATTATTAATAATAAGGTTGCGTGGACTAGGAACGGCGACACAATGTTGTGATGCGTTGCACAATGTAGGTATATGGGCTGCTATTCAACGGGTGGGATCCCTCTGCTGTCAGTTCTTTGGTTGTTATCATCATGGTCCTCTGGCGACATTGACAAATCGCGGTCACGACTCTCCCTCCGCGAGATCATCTTCGAGAACTGGAGGCAGCACAGAAGAAAGTTCAGGTGACCAATTAATTCAATCATTAATCTGGTTCCGCAATTCAATGATTCGCTCGTCTCGTTTCAGAATAATTTCGCGAACACTCAAACCTATTTAATCTCCTCAGCATCACGATACCTCGTTTATGCTAATGTCTTATTTGCTTTTGATGAAATCATCGGACAAACTGTTATATTATTTTCGGCAAGGCTCCAGTTCTATATACTGTAACACAGAGCTATTCACACTTTCGCAAGTTACCCGATCTAACGGTCATGGTCAAAATGTTTCGATGATTTTAACAAAAGTGTATATTCTTTTATTAAACAAACTGTGCCTATTACATGAGCTAATCGCACATTACATATTTCAACATCGACGAATCTGATACGTGATGTGCTAAATAAGGTATAGAAGCAGCTCTAACAGCAGCTCTAACAGCAGCTCTAACAGCAGCTGATTATAAGGAAGCGTTAGAACCAAATCAACTGAAGAAACGAATACGCAGCAAATACAGACGAAATACATTGCAACATAGCCAAATAATAATCACTCGTAGTAGCAGAAGGAACTTCAAAATGGACATGTTTTATCCATTCTACCAAAGTCGAAATATTTGACCATTCCAACAGCGGCACAGAACTTAGCAATTAAACTATTTAAACATTTCCAGAACCTCGCGTAAATCGGTTTGTTTGGCTTGCGAAACGATACAAAACACGGATGTTAAAGATCATATGCAAAAGTCGGATACATTTATTTGTTTTCACTCGTTCTGGATATAACTGTATCCCCTTATTCAAATTCAGTCATGACATTATAAAAAAAGTTACATTAAGTAAATAATGTTAATTGTATAGGTGTGAAATCATGTCGGTCTGGGAGACTGCCACTAAGACCATAATTTGGTCGATAACGTGACAGCCACCAATATAAAATTATAAATTAAACAATATAATTGAGTGAGGGATTAAATACAAATAACTAAGAGTATATGCTTAAATAAAGTGTAAGAATAAGACAATCAATATATAACATATATTATTATAATATGTGAGATGGTATGAAGAGTAAATAAGTTAGCAAACATTTAACAGCTATTAGTTATCATATAAGTGGCAAATATAACAATTCCGGATATTACAACTTGAGCTATATTGTGACATAAAGAAATTCTTCGCATAGGAACTGAAACCTTGCGACGAGTGAGACTGAATTGTATCAATGATCAAGGCAGGAGTGTTATTAATTACATGGACAATACTAAACCTGAGTGATTTCCTGGCAAGTTCAGTATTCGCCCTTTTTTGTATAATGTGTATGCACATCTTCATTTGTTCTTATTCCTAACCTTGAAAAATATTCAGGTAAATTACCATTTATGCATGTATGATACAATTTCAGTTGTTGTCATCTAATAATGTCCGTGGCCATTAAAATGTCTTGGGCTCTCCTTGCTCCTGTGCCCCATGTTAACCCAGCAGCCTTTAGTTCCCTCTGTCTTGGGCTCTCCTTGCTCCTGTGCCCCATGTTAACCCAGCAGCCTTCAGTTCCCTCTGTCTTGGGCTCTCCTTGCTCCTGTGCCCCATGTTAACCCAGCAGCCTTCAGTTCCCTCTGTCTTGGGCTCTCCTTGCTCCTGTGCCCCATGTTAACCCAGCAGCCTTCAGTTCCCTCTGTCTTGGGCTCTCCTTGCTCCTGTGCCCCATGTTAACCCAGCAGCCTTCAGTTCCCTCTGTCTTGGGCTCTCCTTGCTCCTGTGCCCCATGTTAACCCAGCAGCCTTCAGTTCCCTCTGTCTTGGGCTCTCCTTGCTCCTGTGCCCCATGTTAACCCAGCAGCCTTCAGTTCCCTCTGTCTTGGGCTCTCCTTGCTCCTGTGTCCCATGTTAACCCAGCAGCCTTCAGTTCCCTCTGTCTTGGGTTCCCCTTGCTCCTGTGCCCCATGTTAACCCAGCAGCCTTCAGTTCCCTCTGTCTTGGGCTCTCCTTGCTCCTGTGCCCCAGTTTAACCCAGCAGCCTTCATTTCCCTCTGTCTTGGGCTCTCCTTGCTCCTGTGCCCCAGTTTAACCCAGCAGCCTTCAGTTCCCTCTGTCTTGGGTTCTCCTTGCTCCTGTGCCCCATGTTAACCCAGCAGCCTTCAGTTCCCTCTGTCTTGGGTTCTCCTTGCTCCTGTGCCCCATGTTAACCCAGCAGCCTTCAGTTCCCTCTGTCTTGGGCTCTCCTTGCTCCTGTGCCCCATGTTAACCCAGCAGCCTTCAGTTCCCTCTGTCTTGGGTTCTCCTTGCTCATGTGCCCCATGTTAACCCAGCAGCCTTCAGTTCCCTCTGTCTTGGGTTCCCCTTGCTCCTGTGCCCCATGTTAACCCAGCAGCCTTCAGTTCCCTCTGTCTTGGGCTCTCCTTGTCGCTGTGCCCCATGTTAACCCAGCAGCCTTCAGTTCCCTCTGTCTTGGGTTCTCCTTGCTCCTGTGCCCCATGTTAACCCAGCAGCCTTCAGTTCCCTCTGTCGTGGGCTCTCCTTGTCGCTGTGCCCCATGTTAACCCAGCAGCCTTCAGTTCCCTCTGTCTTGGGCTCTCCTTGCTCCTGTGCCCCAGTTTAACCCAGCAGCCTTCAGTTCCCTCTGTCTTGGGTTCTCCTTGCTCCTGTGCCCCATGTTAACCCAGCAGCCTTCAGTTCCTTCTGTCTTGGGTTCTCCTTGCTCCTGTGCCCCATGTTAACCCAGCAGCCTTCAGTTCCCTCTGTCTTGGGTTCTCCTTGCTCCTGTGCCCCAGTTTAACCCAGCAGCCTTCAGTTCTTCTTCCATTGTTCATCGCCATATTGTTTTCGGTCTGACTCTTTTTCTGTTTCCTTCTGGCATCCAGGTTAGCGCTGTTTTTGTTGGCAGGTCGTTGCTCATCCTGTAGACATGACCAAGCCATGTCCACCTTCTCTTTTTTTCAGGATGAGGCAGATGTTTTGTTGTTTTGTTGCTTGGTGGAGTCTGGTGTTGGAGATGGTCTCGGGCCAGTACAGTTTCAATATCTTCCTTAGGCAGGTGTATATAAATAATGTAGAGCGCAACATTTGGTAACAAATTTATTTTAGTATGTTCGTAATTTCAATTATAAGAAAACTTCAGCACCAGACCAAACCTTTTTAAAATGACAGACTTTGTCTTTATTCTACAAACTGGAAAGGATTTATCTGTTGTGTACCATAGCTTGTAATGTCAGAATAAATCATCTCAGGAGACTGGCTTTGTCTCTGTTTTGTAGACATTGACTAATAAACTATGACTATTCCTTATGAAGTTAGTGGCTTCGTCTGCTGTGCTAGCATACACATTTTCTGTTAGTTTCCTGTACATTGTATACTGATTTCGAGATAGATGAATCATTTTGTTTTGATGTTCCAAGATTTAAGAACAATATTAGTTTTTGTATTATTAGTATTATTGTATGAATGATAAAAAAGAAACCTGGAACAATAATAGCAAATATGAGATGGACTGACAGAGTTGTAGTAGATTTTATATTCAAGAAATTATTAAATAATATTTTTGTAATGTTTATTTTGTTTGTGATCACTATACTAAAATAATTGTGTGACCAAATGTCATGTGACCAGTTATTACCACTGTTGCAGGTGAGGTAAATGGGACAAGCTCAGGGCCAGAGTCTGAGGGATGTTGTGGCATCACAATCGATGCTGTCGCCCCATGACATCCTACAGAAACATGCAGAGGAGCTGCGACAGATCGCACATCTCTCGTACACTGCCTTCCTCTTATCCATAACTGAACTCAACAAACTGTAAGTAATATGCACTAATATCTTGTTAAAATTTGTAATGTTACACTAATTGTTGTACAACATCATATGTGACTGATTTAAACAAACTAAGATATATCTTAATGATTAAAGTCAACAAATTTATGTAGAATGTTTTACAAAGTGTTTATAAAATTAAGGTTGTATGAAATTATCTGCATGCTGCACTTTGTGATATCTGAAAAGTGAAATTATAAATGATGTGAATAAACAACATATCTTGTTTATCGCACATTTTGGTTCCCGAGGACAAAGTGTGCAGCTGATAGGTTTGAAATGTCAGACGGCGAAAATGTGTATTTCAGCTCACTGAGGATATTCATTGGCAGTACAGACACTAATTTTGAGAAGTCAGGTTACCTTGGCAAGCTAATTGTATGGTAACTCATGTAAACAATTAACTGCTATACAGTATGTGTCACTTGTTGTAGAACGCAAGAGTTTAGTGATGTAAATGGAAAGAAACTTGTGTTTGAACTGAAAGATGGCACTACATCGACAATGTTCTGGAAGGTTACAGCCAAGCTACAATGTAACAAGGTCAGAGATTATGTTTTTTGGTCGATGGCTTGTATACAAAATTGTATACCCAGGTATTCAGCTTCTTATTGGTCAGCATAGATTGTGTTAATTCTCCGTGTGGTTTGTGTAATCAACATTAACTACCCCAGGTAATCAACATTAATCATCCTAGGCAATCAATATTAACTACCTCTAGGTAACCAACATTAATTACCACAACACTAAAAATAATTATGCCTCAACTTACAGAAATAGTTATTCAACCCAATTCAATGCTTTATTCTCGGACTCCATGCCCTGTACAAACACACTGGAGTTCCACAGTTCTGTGCTAACTGTAGTTACACAGCACAAACATAGTGTGGTTGCTTCAACCAATATTAAAGTGAACAGGCAGAAATTTAAACCAGTATTTCCAGATTCTAAACATTTATTTCACATAGCTTAATAACGCTACAAATAAAAAAAAATTTGGAAAACTGTAGTTGACAAATAAATCTGTTTCTGCTTTCAAACACAAAAAACAGTTATTATATAAAAATATTTTCGGCGCACAGTCAGATAACTCTGATCTATTAGAAACAGCCGCTGTGTTTACATGTTGCTAGGTGAACTGTCGCACGACCAACACCGAATCTAGTCGAGTGTTAAATCTAAGGCAGTACGTTCGTCTGTACAACGAGATCGCACAGCAAGCAAGCATGGTGACTCAACCTATGGACACAGCTTCAGCGAAGTCCACAGACATCAGAGCATCAACAATATTTGCCGAGTATGTTTGTTAAAATTGACTCAATTGATTTGGTTTAACCCATTGTGAATCAGGTTCATTGTATTCAGATCTGTAGTGTTGAATAGTTTAAGTAATATTACAGACGGTTCAGTAAAAGGTGCCTACTTTTGTTAAAAATCATCAAAAGAATTCACTTTGACTATTGGACCAGGTAACTTGCAAAAGTATCAAAATCCTTATGTCATACTGGCATAGTACTGAAAAAAAATTAGGGTCATCTTCTTTGTCTAGTGAAGTGTCATGTTTAGTTGGATTATATTCGTAGTGTTTCAAGATACAGTTGTAGTTAACATTAAGTGTGAGCTCTTGTCTGTAGAGTATATATCTGTAGAGTATATGTTTGTAGAGTATATGATCAGCATATATCAGTGATAATTTAAGAAATGCACACATCCAAATACTCTTCCATCGTTCGGAGACCAGCGTCTAGTATTGTTGACATCACCAGCAGCTTCGATAACTTTGGAACAAGTGTGTCTTGATGTGAAACGTCTGGATGCTGTACTATTAAAGTAAGAGCATTCAGCTTCACTTGATGTTGTTGTCTGCTGTTTCCAGATTGGACAGAGACATGGGGAAGGAAAGCACATCAGATGATGAGGAGTGCTGCATCTGCATGGAGCATAAGGCCGTTGTTATCCTGCCTTGTGCTCACACCTATTGTGAGGTGTGCATTGATACATGGTACGTCTTTCTTCATTCTCAAACTGTATAAACATTTTGAAAGCCCAAGGTGTGCCTAGAATTCTTCTGCTTTGCCCAGTCAAAGACTTGCCTCCATCTCTCAATCTTCTGACATTCTCTTCCATTCTCTGCTGTTCACATCTGCCTTTTCCACATCTCTGTTAACAGTATCCCTTCAGTTTAGTGTTGGTCTTCCACTTCTCCATCTACAACCCTCTTCTGTTTTCCATGCTCCCTTTATCAATATCTCTTAAACTTGTGTATAATGGCGAAAACATAGGTCAATGTGTGAAAATAAAAATCCATTTATGTTGCCTTCTGTTTCCTTTGGAAATCAATATTATGCTAAAACCAAATTACTCCAGAATCACGTATTCAATGATGTAACAAGTAAGAATGTTCCTTCGTCGTAAGACATTCAATCACACAGATGTGTGTATTTCATTGCAGGAGCACTGATCACAAGACTTGTCCGGTGTGTCGTGCTGCAGTGAGGAACTCTTGTGACAACTGGCTACTGACAGAGAAACCAGATTCAAGCCAGATGGCTGTAGACATGGCCGATTACCTGCTGGGCCTGGCCGACAGATCAGGCTCTGCCACATCGCCTAATGATTGAGTGTTAGATTATCCCGTGAAGCTACTTTAGGAATGATTAATAGCAATATTATGCTTGTGGATCGAGCAGAGGTGCATTGTTCAGTGCTATAAATTAATTTATAGCAGCAGCCGGTATGCTAGGATAGAATTGTGGAACAACATTAATGAGTTGTATGACTAACTGTATCAGTGCACGTTACGCAGGTTGTCAATGTTTTGTACAATGCTTATTTTCATTGGCCAGTCCAAAATAATGTGATGTACATTTTGTGCATAGTTCCTTTTAGCCTGTGCTCTTTAGTGTTATTCTCAGTCTAACAGTACGTCTTACCTACAATCAAACGTTGTCGGAGAGACCCATAGGTGATTCGTGGTAGTAGAACATGCGACCTATGGGAGAAGTTGACATGTATTGAAGTTCAACTCTCATGTAAGGTAACCAGGGAGGTGGGACCAGAGTAACTTAAGTTGAATTCTCGTGTAGGGTAACCAGGGAGGTGGGACCAGAGTAACTTAAGTTGAACTCTCGTGTAGGGTAACCAGGGAGGTGGGACCAGAGTAACTTAAGTTGAACGCAGGCGATGATGTTGATTTATTTATGCAACTACATGTTGTGGAAATTAGCATTTTATGCAATTGTTTTGTGGATGTGCCATCTCTGTCCTGGTGTACATAAAACTAAATTATTTGGTTATTTATTGTGTGATCATGGTGAAGTATTTAATTGTAACTTATAAGTACTATTACGTGACAAGGATCAGCACACAATCAAAATGTTCACTTTTGGTCAGTAATGGTTGCTGTGTTATTAGACAATGCCTGACAAAATGAGTACAACCAGATGTGTCGAGAAGTGTTGTCAACACGATGTCACTTTCAGTTTCTGTATATATATTATGCATATATGTTATATGAATAAAAAGTGCTTTAGCCTTTCAAGGGTTCTGCAGTCGAATATCAAGTTGTTCTTGTGGATAATCTTGGCAACTGGCGATGGAGAACAGCTGCAAGTGTGACCTATTTGCTATTCCACATCCAACTACGGGTTTTGTGCAATTCCAATTCTTCCCATCATGCACCAGCCTCGGCCACCATGGGGCGCCACTTTATCGCAAAGGCACCGACTGGGATTAGTAGCCATGTAGACTACTTTCAAAAGTAGGGAAAGACTCTTCCAGTTAAGGTAGAGCTAAGCAAATGAAGTTTCTAAGGGAACATCCATATTGAATACGTCATATCTTTAAATACGGTTCGTAAACTCAATGTTTTAGCTTCGCCGACACTGAAGCCATATCGATGATTGACTTGATGTTATTATAATTATGTTAATAAGCAAGAATCTGAACAACTCCGAGGTGTGTCAACTCACAAAATAGCTCAACCAATAAACGTAGGCATTGCGGCGAACCACTCATCACCAAGATTAACATAAGTACAGCCTGCGCAACTCTTGGGAACCAGCGAAGATCGGTCCCTGATCCATACCCGTTTGTGGCGACGCATTGATATAGGCTTATATCGGTAGCCGATGTTGTGTGGACGATCAATAAGAGCGGACTTGATTCACATTGATACGAGAACGAATGACGAGTGTGGCGAATGTTTCGGTCAGATTGTGTGTCCGGACACGGTCCTGACGATGACAACTTATGATTATCTACAATGTTGTTATGTACAAGAAGCTCTAATGATACATTAATTGTCACCCAGATCGTCAAGCTACATGGAAATGTTGCGTAATTGCGCTACATAGGATGTTGGAGCTGCTTCTGTGATCAGATTGACATCGCTAGACAGCGCGCCCCACGATACTTCAGCGAGATTTCCTTGTCTAACAGCAGCCTCGATCTGACAGGTGCACTTCCGCTGCCGACGATGAAACTGTTATCTTTGAATGAGATGGCACACTGAAAACAAGAACAACAACGAACTGTTATCTACTTCATGGGTATCCACAAAAAAGTCATCGCCACCAACAATATAGGTCACTGACACAGCCTCGAATTGGAACAGAATTAATACCAACGTTAAGACCAATGGGACCATAAGGCATACGTTTAACCCATTGAGTCACGAACGAGTTGTTAATGTTGTTGGTAGAACAAGAAGCCACACAATGTCGTGACATTTACTTTAACTTATGTGCAGGTCTCTGACAGGGTGTTTATGTTCCATTCCCTTCGGAGTTTGGAGGCGGACAAATATTGCAGACTATATTCCTCCTGATGGTGTTAGTCGGTCAGTATGCAGTACTATTTCATAGTACGTGTACTCAACCAATTCAACATCCGTTGATCGAGTGCGTTCACATAAATAAATTAGTGTCTAGGAAGGCACATGTAAAATAAGACAGCGACATGCCCAAGCAAAAGAAACGCACCTGGTATTTCTTTAAGAAGTCTATGCCAAGGGAGATGTCGGGATGGTCGTCGGCTAGAGAGTAAAACAGTGCAGTTGAGTTACACAATTGACCGGTGCGCCATTTGACGTCACAGTAGCGTGTCGTGGGCAGCGGCTGATCACAGTGACCTTTAAGTTTCATGGTTGAAGCGGCTTGCATCATTCTCATGTTTTGGAACACGAGACAGTGTGCCTGTTCGTTGTGCTTCTGAAGCCGTTTTCCACAAATTACATTAAATGCAAAGTGTTAAAGTGTTACTTGTTGATACATAGGCCTACACATGAACCCAATGGTGCGGCGCAAGTATCACGTACATACCCGTTACAAAGTATCACGTACATACCTGTTACAAAGACTTCGATGGAGAAACGCGAATTTTCAATTTCCAGTTCCACGTCGACGATTTTTCCGGTCAGTTTACAGTGCGTAAAGGCAGATGGCTCTTCCGGCGGCCCGCTGGTCACTGACGGTAGACTACAATACGAATATATAAGTCTAAACACGAGCATACAATAAATATAATTCAGCTTGGTTACCAAGAAACGATTTGAACACCTGACTTTCAGGAAAAGTGTATGTCTACAGGGATTTTAAGGTGTAACAAATATTTTGGGGTCTAATATTAACTATGTTGTACGACAGAATCATGTAGAATCACGGAGATGCAACTGCTGCGTGTATTTTTAACTGGGTTGTTATATGAACAAGGTACGGTGCAAGAAGCTATGGTGTGAACAAGACGCCACTAGACGGCCGTAGTTAGAGGTCGCTTCACCTGCATAGTTCGACGAGACTTGAGTGAGCCACCGTCATAGGACTGCTTGTGTTGATCTGCGCCTTCAGGTCGATCCCTCTGCACTAAGAGGCAAGTATGAAAATAATAATTGTGCTGACGGAAGTTATATATCCAAAAGTGCGTGTATAGGCCCTACATGCGTGGATAAGTTAAACAAATTATCATACACTAATAACCTCTGTTTGTACTGAAGTATTATTAGGCTTATCGATAATTGAGTTTATTTGACCTATGATTTTCTTGTGAAAAGTAGTATATTTTTAATTTATTATTATGCTGGTGTGACGTTACGAACCAAGCTCGACTGTGGCAGAGTCGAAAGGAACGTACAAAATGAATAGTTTCATGTATAGCTATGAGTAGAATACGTCCTGTCTTTATAGCTATGAGTCCGTCCGTGACACCGCCCGTGATACCGCCCGTGACACTGTCCGTGACACCATCCGTGACACCGTCCGTGACACCATCGTGCACAAATAATTGGTGATGACGTCATTGCGACAGTTGTAGTTGATTAAATTGTTCTGTCATACAAATGTGAATCCTTATTAATGGAAAAAGGTCGTGCAGAAGAACCAATCATATAGTGCGATCTCTTCATTTGTTTCTACGTGACAACCAGTTGCACGTACGACGTCGATGTAGATGGACGTGAGTAGTAGGTAGGTGGTTTATGATACGCACGAGCGGTGGTTACTATAAATAGACATTGGGAAAAACCCACATATCGCTGACGTAGCGTTTAATTGGGATTCTAAAAATAGACATTGGGAAAAACCCACATATCGCTGACGTGGCGTTTAATTTTAATTTTATTTTTTTAAATTCGTGGATGATTAATGAGGTAAGGAGGATGAATGGATCGTGTGTCCATCTGGTGGGAGATGGGTAGATGCTCGCGGGGCATACCGCTGACGTTGCGGTTAGGGTATATGCTCCCGTTTCGCGGAATGCAGCGGGGTACATACCATGTTAAGAATGCGGTCGTGTTGTATTCCGTAATATGACACCGCTCTGCCGCGTTCCCGAAAGGACGCATTAAGGCGATACTAACAGCTGACTAGTGGATTTTGGTACTCGGGAAACGCGCGTTTTAAATAACCTGGCTATAAAATTATGTAGTCATATTAGCGCTGTAGTTAAAGCGCTGGTTCGCCCACTGGATGTATGCAAGTCTGAACACGTTGAAAGATAAGCCCGTCATTTGCACAATGCTGTGCAGTAATTTATTCGATGCCAGCTATGATGAAAATCGGGTTTCATTATTGTTATTTTTGTCGTTTCTCTAAGAAGAGTAGACCACGTGACGTCCTGTCTGCATAAATAATAAAAACAGCTGTGTATGCATCAACGAGTTGACCTGTATGCGTACATCTAACATATTTAGGGTATTGGTTATCGTATGAATCATACATAGCACGAGTAATGAGAAAGAGTACCGATTTGTCTAAGAAAATACCGCTTTTATTGCTTTTATATGTATTTTGTCACACTTAGTTACGTATGTAATGTTTTTAAGCTAAGTGTTTACCACATTTATACATAGCACGAGTAATGAGAAAGAGTACCGATTTGTCTAAGAAAATACCGCTTTTATATGTATTTTGTCACACTTAGTTACGTATGTAATGCTTTTAAGCTAAGTGTTTACCACATTTATCTGCCTGTTAACATGTTAAGTAAATGTCACTTTTATTTGTATCTTACCACATTTTAGCTACGTAATTGCCTCGCTTGTCTGTGTGCTAACGCTTTTAGCATATTAAGTATCACTTTTAATTGTATGTTAACGCTATTTAGCTAAGTATATACCACATTCTATGTTAACTTTGTTTTCGCAAAGTAAATATCACTTTTAGTTGTACGTTAACGCTTTTAAGCTAAGTAAGTACCAAATACAGCTACATGCTAATGAGTTTAGCTAAGTAAATACCGCATTTAGCTGTAGGTTAACGCTTTTAAGCTAAGAAATTACCACATTTAGCTGTATGTTAGCGATTTTAAGCTAATTATTTACCATATTTACCTGCATGTTAACGGTTTTAAGTTAAGCAAATACAACTTTTAGCAAAGTAATTAACATTTTTAGCTAAGTAAGTACCATATTTAGTTGCAAGTTAACGCTTTTAAGTTAAGTAATTACCACATATGTTAAAACTGTTTAGATAATAAATGTCCACATTTAGCTGTATGTTAGCGCTTTTTACCTAAATAATTACCACATTTAGTTGTATGTTAACGCTTCTAAGCTAAGTAATTACCGCATTTAGCTGCGTGTTAACGTTTTTTAGCTAAGAAATTACCATGTTTAGCTGTATGTTACTGCTGTTTAACTAAGGAATTACCACATTTAGCTGTATGGTAACGCATTGAAACTAAGTATTTACCACATTCACCTGTATGCTAAGGTACTCGGGAAATGCGCGTGATAAATAACACGGTTTTCTGTAGTGATATTAGCATTGTTGTTAAAGCGTTGGTTCGCACACTGGACGTATGCAAGTCTGAACAAGCTTAACGATAAGCCGGTCATTTGCACTTAAATCTATCTAAGCTAGGTTCTGTGAAGAAAAGAACAAACTCTGCGTATGATTATAATATATTTGTTATAACTAACCAAACAATGCAAGAAGTACAAAACAATTAATTATGAACATAACCGTCAGAATATAGTAATATAAACAAAATCACTACAAGTATTACATAATATGATTATGAATTATTATTGTAATACCACGCCTGTCGGGGCGCGCTATAGCAGAGAGCTATTTTAAAACACTGGGCGAGGTAAGTACATCAGTATAGACGAACGAGTGGACTGTGGACTGTGGACTCCGGTTGCCTTAGCAACGAACGGGGTAGTGATGTTAAACATATGCTGCCATAGCATCATTACTTCAATACCGCAGGAAACCTAAGAATGAAGTAATGCAGATGACAAACTACAGCTCCATATAGTGCTTACATATTTCCAATAATTTATATTAAATGCATATAGAGAAATAATAGATAAAAAATATAACACAACTGTCCTAAGAGAAAGAACAACAACGTACTTTGGGAATAGTATATGATTGGAATCTGATGTACTGACGAAGATAGCTACATAATGAATCATGCCACACATAACTTGGATTAGGACATGTTGAACAGCTGACCGATATGGTTGTTCTCAGTAAAAGAGTATGACAACATACTATTGTTAAATTATCCTGTGTGTGTGTGTGTGTGCGTGCGTGCGTGCGTGCGTGCGTGCGTGCGTGCGTGCGTGCGTGCGTGCGTGCGTGCGTGCGTGCGTGCGTGCGTGCGTGCGTGCGTGCGTGCGTGCGTGCGTGCGTGCGTGCGTGTGCGTATTGCATATGCTGTGTATTAAATTCTACTTCCACAGTGCTACCCCTACAGCTGCCTTGGCCTGGTATCGCATTTTGTTTCTGTATATTTCATACACAAACATCCGTGAACTTGGGATCCATGCATAATGTAAATATAGCAGGGTATATCAGCTTCATCCAGTTGATATCATATTTATTTAAATTGTATTATCATATCAATACATAACCATATATGTTTTAATATTCCAGTACCCCAAACTGAAAACTGGCGAAATGCTTTAATAACATAAAAAAAATGGATGGTAAAAAAATTACATACATATTAGAGTCCTCTAAATAGGCCACCCATGTGACCAATATAAACTGGTCTGATTACAGAGGCTGGTGAGATGTACAAATGTGTAGATCTGACAAAAACACGGGGTTTAATGGGTGGCTGCTTCCAACGGGTGCTTTTTATAACTGGTTCTACTGTATCTATGGAATAAACCTTTTAGCTACTACACACACCATTCTTGAAACCTAAATATTAGTTTATCACATGTTGTATTTGTCTTTTTGCATGCTCTTCGTTGATTGCATTAAATATACACATCCTTATCAGACAATGAAATATGTTTTGCTAGATTTGGACCACCATTTGTACCAACAACAAAACATTAAATCCAATTCCAGGTACCTTTAACATTGTTTTTCTGTAGTGTTGTTTTAGTGGGTCTTAATATAATTGTTAATTTGCTTTTATAAGTTTTGTATATATGCGCAGATTCAGAATATATAGATATAACAAATGCTGTATACAGCCTCTTTTTCTTGACACCAGCACGTTTTAAACCTTTGGTGAACCAAGTTGTCTTGTTAGTGCTACGATACTCTAGGATGTGTTCTCAGGCTAGTGACTGGAATAGTTACCGCAGGCCTTTTTAGACACCTGGGTAACACGACTGTGAACTATCCTGTAATACCTACTGTTAAGCGAGCACTTAATTCAGAGTTAATTGCGAATTTTTCAAAGAGATTAAATTAGGCTGTAATTTTCTTGACTGGGTGTATGAAAGAAAAAGAACAAAGAATGCGCAACGACTGCAATGACATCAGCAACTATTTTAGTATTCGTGTTTCATTGGTAGTCTCGTGAATGGAAACATTGTTGCATGCTTTTAAAATGTGTATACTCCCGCCGGTAGACACACACGATGAGACAGTTGGCATTTTCTTTAACTGCGAGACATTTCGCAGTCATTTTCTTTAACTGCGTGACCTGTTATTTTCTTTTGTTGTGACATTTTTGTGTATTTTTATTTAACTGCGTGACATTTTACCAGTCTTAGCTAATGCGGTTTGTCACATATGTAACGCTGTTTTCTAAGTGTGTAACACATTCACTATGTAGTAACGCGTTTAGCTATTATCCACAGTACACACACCTAGAATATATAGTAAATGTGCCCACATTACACAGCTAGAATACATAATCACTGTACACACAGTACACAAGTAGAAGGCATAGTCACTGTACCCACAATACACAGCTAGAATATATAGTTGCTGTACCCACAGCGAAATGATGGCCAGACGTAACGCGAGTCGATCACAAGACCGGTGGACAAAGTTCACCCAGCGCACAATAGCAGCATCACGTGCGCGGCCTGCGCGCCACAGCCAGAGGAGGCCTATAGAAACGGAGCGCAGAGTTAACGAGCAGCTAGCCAACACAGTCACTGTATCCAGAGTACACAGCTAAAGTACATAGTCACTGTACCCACAGTACACAGCTACAGTACCTTTTCACTGAACACACAGTACACAGCTAGAATGCATGGGTACTGTACCACTGTACACAGCTACAGTACATAGACACTTTACCCTCAGTACACCGCTAGAATACATAGTCACTGTATCCAGAGTACACAGCTATAATACATAGTTACTATACCCACAGTACATAAGACACAGCTACATTTCATAGTCACTGTATCCATAGTACACAGCTAGATTACAGAATCACTGTACCCACACTACACAGCTAGAATATGTAGTCACTATGCCCATAGTACACAACTAGAATACATAGTCACTGTACCCACAGTACAGAGCTAGAATACATAGTTACTGTACCCAGAGTACACAACTAGAATACATAGACACTGTACCCACAGAACACAGCTAGAATGCATAGTCACTGTACCCACTGTACACGGCTAGAATACATAGTCACTGTACTCACAGTACACAGCTAGAATACAAATGTACTGTACACACAGTACACAGCTAGCATACATAGACACTGTACCCACAGTGCACAGCTAGAATACATAGTCACTGTACCCACAGAACACAGCTTTAATATATATATATATATATATATTCACTGTATGCAAGTACACATCTACAGTACATAGCGACTGTATCTACAGTACACTGATAGAATATATATTCACTGCACCAACAATACACAGCTAGAATTCATAGTCACTATACCCTCAGTATATAGTACTCAGCTACAATTCGTAGTCAATGTATCCACAGTACAGAGCTAGAATACATAGTCACTATACCCAGAGTACACAACTAGAATACATAGCCACTGTACCCACAGTATGCAGTTAGAATACATATTTACTGTACACAAAGTACACAACTAGAAAACATAGTCATTGTACCCACAATACACAGCAAGAATGCATAGTCACTGTACCCACATTATACAGCTACAATTCGTAGTCACTGTATCCACAGTACACAACTAAAATACATAGTCACTCAACCCACAGTACACAGCTAGAATGTATGTTCACTGTACACACAGTACAAAGCTAGAATACTTAGTCACTGTACCCACGGTAGTCAGCTATATTACATAATCACAATAGCCACAGTTCACAGCTAGAATACATAATCAATGTAACCACAGTACACGGCTAGAATGCATTGTCACTGGACCCTGAGTACACAGCTACAGTATAAAGTCACTGTAGCCAGAGTACACAGCTAAATTACATAGTTACTGTACCCACATTCCAGTGCGTCCTCCAATGTTAACTGTGTCGGTGTGGTCTTCTAGTACGTCCTCCAATGGTAACTGTGTCATTGTGGTCTTCCAGTGCATCCTCCAATGTTAACTGTGTCGATGTGGTCTTCCAGTACGTCCTCCAATGTTAACACAGGCTGTCTTGCTGTATTACAGGCTGTCTTGCTGTATTGCATGCTACCCTGCTGTATTACAGGCTGTCATGCTGTATTACAGGCTGCCATGCTGTATTACAGGCTGTGTTGCTGTATTACAGGCTGTCTTGCTGTATAACAGGCTGCCCTGCTGTATTACAGGTGATGGACGCAATGTGTAAAGAGCCAGGATGTGGCTGGAAGTAGGAGAAACAGAGGATAGTATGGTGGAGGCAATGTGTAAGGAGGAAGGGTGTGGTTTGAGGTAGGAAAGACAGAGGACAGTATGGTGGACGCAATGTGTCAGGAGTCAGGATCAACATTACACAACATTACACAACTTCGCACAACTTCGCACAACTTCGCACAACTTCGCACAACTTCGCACAACTTCATACAACTTCACACAACTTTACCTTCTGATTGCCACACCTCACCACCCCCACCATAGAGTAATGAGACGAGCTTAGCCATCTGACAACCAGGGGGCGCAGGGGCGCGCGTGATTACAGGAAAAAGGTGTATTTCGCGGAAAAAAGTGTATTAGCCCCCGCGCGCGCCCCTGCGCCCCCTGGTGGTCAGATGGCTATGCTCGTCTCATTACTCTATGGTGGGGGTGGTGAGGTGTGGTAATCAGAAGGTAAAGTTGTGTGAAGTTGTATGAAGTTGTGCGAAGTTGTGCGAAGTTGTGCGAAGTTGTGTGAAGTTGTGTAATGTTGTGTAATGTTGATCCTGACTCCTGACACATTGCGTCCACCATACTGTCCTCTGTCTTTCCTACCTCAAACCACACCCTTCCTCCTTACACATTGCCTCCACCATACTATCCTCTGTTTCTCATACTTCCAGCCACATCCTGGCTCTTTACACATTGCGTCCATCACCTGTAATACAGCAGGGCAGCCTGTTATACAGCAAGACAGCCTGTAATACAGCAACACAGCCTGTAATACAGCATGGCAGCCTGTAATACAGCATGACAGCCTGTAATACAGCAGGGTAGCATGCAATACAGCAAGACAGCCTGTAATACAGCAAGACAGCCTGTGTTAACATTGGAGGACGTACTGGAAGACCACATCGACACAGTTAACATTGGAGGATGCACTGGAAGACCACAATGACACAGTTACCATTGGAGGACGTACTAGAAGACCACACCGACACAGTTAACATTGGAGGACGCACTGGAATGTGGGTACAGTAACTATGTAATTTAGCTGTGTACTCTGGCTACAGTGACTTTATACTGTAGCTGTGTACTCAGGGTCCAGTGACAATGCATTCTAGCCGTGTACTGTGGTTACATTGATTATGTATTCTAGCTGTGAACTGTGGCTATTGTGATTATGTAATATAGCTGACTACCGTGGGTACAGTGACTAAGTATTCTAGCTTTGTACTGTGTGTACAGTGAACATACATTCTAGCTGTGTACTGTGGGTTGAGTGACTATGTATTTTAGTTGTGTACTGTGGATACAGTGACTACGAATTGTAGCTGTATAATGTGGGTACAGTGACTATGCATTCTTGCTGTGTATTGTGGGTACAATGACTATGTTTTCTAGTTGTGTACTTTGTGTACAGTAAATATGTATTCTAACTGCATACTGTGGGTACAGTGGCTATGTATTCTAGTTGTGTACTCTGGGTATAGTGACTATGTATTCTAGCTCTGTACTGTGGATACATTGACTACGAATTGTAGCTGAGTACTATATACTGAGGGTATAGTGACTATGAATTCTAGCTGTGTATTGTTGGTGCAGTGAATATATATTCTATCAGTGTACTGTAGATACAGTCGCTATGTACTGTAGATGTGTACTTGCATACAGTGAATATATATATATATATATATATTAAAGCTGTGTTCTGTGGGTACAGTGACTATGTATTCTAGCTGTGCACTGTGGGTACAGTGTCTATGTATGCTAGCTGTGTACTGTGTGTACAGTACATTTGTATTCTAGCTGTGTACTGTGAGTACAGTGACTATGTATTCTAGCCGTGTACAGTGGGTACAGTGACTATGCATTCTAGCTGTGTTCTGTGGGTACAGTGTCTATGTATTCTAGTTGTGTACTCTGGGTACAGTAACTATGTATTCTAGCTCTGTACTGTGGGTACAGTGACTATGTATTCTAGTTGTGTACTATGGGCATAGTGACTACATATTCTAGCTGTGTAGTGTGGGTACAGTGATTCTGTAATCTAGCTGTGTACTATGGATACAGTGACTATGAAATGTAGCTGTGTCTTATGTACTGTGGGTATAGTAACTATGTATTATAGCTGTGTACTCTGGATACAGTGACTATGTATTCTAGCGGTGTACTGAGGGTAAAGTGTCTATGTACTGTAGCTGTGTACAGTGGTACAGTACCCATGCATTCTAGCTGTGTACTGTGTGTTCAGTGAAAAGGTACTGTAGCTGTGTACTGTGGGTACAGTGACTATGTACTTTAGCTGTGTACTCTGGATACAGTGACTATGTTGGCTAGCTGCTCGTTAACTCTGCGCTCCGTTTCTATAGGCCTCCTCTGGCTGTGGCGCGCAGGCCGCGCACGTGATGCTGCTATTGTGCGCTGGGTAAACTTTGTCCACCGGTCTTGTGATCGACTCGCGTTACGTCTGGCCATCATTTCGCTGTGGGTACAGCAACTATATATTCTAGCTGTGTATTGTGGGTACAGTGACTATGCCTTCTACTTGTGTACTGTGTGTACAGTGATTATGTATTCTAGCTGTGTAATGTGGGCACATTTACTATATATTCTAGGTGTGTGTACTGTGGATAATAGCTAAACGCGTTACTACATAGTGAATGTGTTACACACTTAGAAAACAGCGTTACATATGTGACAAACCGCATTAGCTAAGACTGGTAAAATGTCACGCAGTTAAATAAAAATACACAAAAATGTCACAACAAAAGAAAATAACAGGTAACGCAGTTAAAGAAAATGACTGCGAAATGTCTCGCAGTTAAAGAAAATGCCAACTGTCTCATCGTGTGTGTCTACCGGCGGGAGTATACACATTTTAAAAGCATGCAACAATGTTTCCATTCACGAGACTACCAATGAAACACGAATACTAAAATAGTTGCTGATGTCATTGCAGTCGTTGCGCATTCTTTGTTCTTTTTCTTTAATACACCCAGTCAAGAAAATTACAGCCTAATTTAATCTCTTTGAAAAATTCGCAATTAACTCTGAATTAAGTGCTCGCTTAACAGTAGGTATTACAGGATAGTTCACAGTCGTGTTACCCAGGTGTCTAAAAAGGCCTGCGGTAACTATTCCAGTCACTAGCCTGAGAACACATCCTAGAGTACCGTAGCACTAACAAGACAACTTGGTTCACCAAAGGTTTAAAACGTGCTGGTGTCAAGAAAAAGAGGCTGTATACAGCATTTGTTATATCTATATATTCTGAATCTGCGCATATATACAAAACTTATAAAAGCAAATTAACAATTATATTAAGACCCACTAAAACAACACTACAGAAAAACAATGTTAAAGGTACCTGGAATTGGATTTAATGTTTTGTTGTTGGTACAAATGGTGGTCCAAATCTAGCAAAACATATTTCATTGTCTGATAAGGATGTGTATATTTAATGCAATCAACGAAGAGCATGCAAAAAGACAAATACAACATGTGATAAACTAATATTTAGGTTTCAAGAATGGTGTGTGTAGTAGCTAAAAGGTTTATTCCATAGATACAGTAGAACCAGTTATAAAAAGCACCCGTTGGAAGCAGCCACCCATTAAACCCCGTGTTTTTGTCAGATCTACACATTTGTACATCTCACCAGCCTCTGTAATCAGACCAGTTTATATTGGTCACATGGGTGGCCTATTTAGAGGACTCTAATATGTATGTAATTTTTTTACCATCCATTTTTTTTATGTTATTAAAGCATTTCGCCAGTTTTCAGTTTGGGGTACTGGAATATTAAAACATATATGGTTATGTATTGATATGATAATACAATTTAAATAAATATGATATCAACTGGATGAAGCTGATATACCCTGCTATATTTACATTATGCATGGATCCCAAGTTCACGGATGTTTGTGTATGAAATATACAGAAACAAAATGCGATACCAGGCCAAGGCAGCTGTAGGGGTAGCACTGTGGAAGTAGAATTTAATACACAGCATATGCAATACGCACACGCACGCACGCACGCACGCACGCACGCACACACACACACAGGATAATTTAACAATAGTATGTTGTCATACTCTTTTACTGAGAACAACCATATCGGTCAGCTGTTCAACATGTCCTAATCCAAGTTATGTGTGGCATGATTCATTATGTAGCTATCTTCGTCAGTACATCAGATTCCAATCATATACTATTCCCAAAGTACGTTGTTGTTCTTTCTCTTAGGACAGTTGTGTTATATTTTTTATCTATTATTTCTCTATATGCATTTAATATAAATTATTGGAAATATGTAAGCACTATATGGAGCTGTAGTTTGTCATCTGCATTACTTCATTCTTAGGTTTCCTGCGGTATTGAAGTAATGATGCTATGGCAGCATATGTTTAACATCACTACCCCGTTCGTTGCTAAGGCAACCGGAGTCCACAGTCCACAGTCCACTCGTTCGTCTATACTGATGTACTTACCTCGCCCAGTGTTTTAAAATAGCTCTCTGCTATAGCGCGCCCCGACAGGCGTGGTATTACAATAATAATTCATAATCATATTATGTAATACTTGTAGTGATTTTGTTTATATTACTATATTCTGACGGTTATGTTCATAATTAATTGTTTTGTACTTCTTGCATTGTTTGGTTAGTTATAACAAATATATTATAATCATACGCAGAGTTTGTTCTTTTCTTCACAGAACCTAGCTTAGATAGATTTAAGTGCAAATGACCGGCTTATCGTTAAGCTTGTTCAGACTTGCATACGTCCAGTGTGCGAACCAACGCTTTAACAACAATGCTAATATCACTACAGAAAACCGTGTTATTTATCACGCGCATTTCCCGAGTACCTTAGCATACAGGTGAATGTGGTAAATACTTAGTTTCAATGCGTTACCATACAGCTAAATGTGGTAATTCCTTAGTTAAACAGCAGTAACATACAGCTAAACATGGTAATTTCTTAGCTAAAAAACGTTAACACGCAGCTAAATGCGGTAATTACTTAGCTTAGAAGCGTTAACATACAACTAAATGTGGTAATTATTTAGGTAAAAAGCGCTAACATACAGCTAAATGTGGACATTTATTATCTAAACAGTTTTAACATATGTGGTAATTACTTAACTTAAAAGCGTTAACTTGCAACTAAATATGGTACTTACTTAGCTAAAAATGTTAATTACTTTGCTAAAAGTTGTATTTGCTTAACTTAAAACCGTTAACATGCAGGTAAATATGGTAAATAATTAGCTTAAAATCGCTAACATACAGCTAAATGTGGTAATTTCTTAGCTTAAAAGCGTTAACCTACAGCTAAATGCGGTATTTACTTAGCTAAACTCATTAGCATGTAGCTGTATTTGGTACTTACTTAGCTTAAAAGCGTTAACGTACAACTAAAAGTGATATTTACTTTGCGAAAACAAAGTTAACATAGAATGTGGTATATACTTAGCTAAATAGCGTTAACATACAATTAAAAGTGATACTTAATATGCTAAAAGCGTTAGCACACAGACAAGCGTGGCAATTACGTAGCTAAAATGTGGTAAGATACAAATAAAAGTGACATTTACTTAACTTCCGGCTACTTGGACTTGGTGCAGCGACTTGAATTTGGTGTAGATCATTTACAGAAATACGTGGAATATCAAATAGAATAAGTATTACTATTGCATATATATTATACACAAACGTATTGTAGACATATATTAGGAAACAGGTTTTGTTAATTATTAGTCAGAGGGAGTATTTTAGAGTAAGTTAGTTTCGGATTCTGTCAGGGAATTCAGCGAGCGTTAATAGGGGTGTTTACAATTCGAAAATTTAGATAACATAGTGAATAGTCAGTAACAGTGAATATTGGTTAGAATAAGTATTAGTATTATACATATATTGTTCACCAACTTCTTGTAGACATATATTAAGAAACCGTTGTTGTTAACAGAGGTAGTATTTTTTTTCCCCGGATTCAAACTCAACGAGTGATAAAAGGGAGTTTGTTTACAGGTCATTCAACCCGTGCATCGAGCTATCGTTTACATTAGCTAATATATATATAAGATAAAGTGATTTATTTACTTAAATTACATACATAAGGTAATATCTGACATAGTGGTAGTCAACGTTTTCGGTAAAAAGGAATTAACAGCAGGATTTTAGCGTAAATTAGTACACACTGAGTTCGTTGTTTTGTTACACAGTGTTCTCCGTATTCGCTAGGTGGCAGGATTTTTAGCCTAAAGTGTTCTTTTGATCACAAAAACAGCCTTATTCAAGGCTAACGTAGCAAACTAATTAAAACTAAATTGTATGATGGCGCCGTGCAAACGGCAGTTAAAGGCCACAAGGCACTTAATTTGTGGCAGTTGTAGTAACTGGGTAGATTTCGTCAAGTCTGGGTGCGAGAAGTCCTGGGCTGAGGTCCAGGCAGATAGTTTTAGTTTTGAGTGTAGGGGATGCGCAAGGATGAAGGAACTAGAGGTGGAGTTGGAAGAGCTGAGGCTGCTCGTTGTGGCAATGGTGGGAAGGGAACAGGGGAGTTGTGCCGGTAGTTCCGGTGAGGGAACAGTAGACGATAAAGTGGGGAAAGACACAAGAGATGCTAGGGAGAGCTCACCTCAGCCTGGGAGGAAGCTGAGAGGAGGGAAGGTGACAGGACGTAAGGAGACGGGAGGGAAGACAACCGGGGTGAAGGAGAGGGGAGTAGGGGAGACAGGAGGGAAGGAGAAGGGAGTGGGGGAGACGGGAGGGAAGACAACCGGGGTGAAGGAGAGGGGAGTAGCGGAGAAGGGAGTGGGGGAGACGGGAGGGAAGACAACCGGAGTGAAGGAGAGGGGAGTAGCGGAGACAGGAGGGAAGGAGAAGGGAGTGGGGGAGACGGGAGGTAAAACAACCGGAGTGAAGGAGAGGGGAGTAGGGGAGACAGGAGGGAAGGATAAGGGAGTGGGGGAGACGGAAGGGAAGGGGTCAGGACAGAATGTGATGGAGGGGATCGAAAGGAAGAGTTATTCTGCAGCAGTGATAGAGGGGGTGAGGAAGAGAGCGAGGGTGTTTGTGGGGGATTCGATAGTTAGGAAGACCGACAGAGTCTTAAACAAGGGAGATGATGTGGTGGTCTGCTTGCCTGGAGCCAAAATAGAGGCGATAACTGAGAGGGTAAAAAACATCGTAGGCTCGGGTAAGGGTGGATCTGTTTTAGTACATGTAGGGACAAATAACGTAGAGAGGGAGGGTACAACTGCCATAGTTAGGAAATATAGGCAGTTGGTCAGAACACTAAAACAGACGCGGGTTGAGCAGGTAATACTGTCAGGGATTTTACCTGTAATGGGCAGGAGGGGTCATAAATATCGAAATTGTCGGGGGATGGCAATTAACATGTTAGTCCAGAGGCTGTGTAGGGAAGAGGAAGTTGGATTTGTGGATTTATGGGGAAGTTTTGTTGGGAGGGCTGATATGTACATGAAGGATGGGCTTCATTTAAGTGGAAAGGGGGCGGCAGTATTCGCGGACAAACTTTCAGCAGCAGTAGATAGCGACTTGGGTACAATGACAAATATTTTTGGAAGTAAACATTCTTTAAACTAGAAGTGCAGGGGGGTTACCTAGAGGTGTCTCAAGCAGAACAAGAGGCCACTAGCACAGATAAACCAATATCAAATCATCCGAAAATCATCTCTGAAAAAGGTTATAGATGCGTATGTTTAAATGCAAGGAGCATAGTAAATAAGAAAAACGAATTAAACATTATGGTAGAAGATATTGACCCTCACATAATTGGTATAACTGAATCATGGGCTAACATAGATATAACAGATGCTGAATTAGGACTGACAGGATACGTAATGTTTAGGAAAGATCGAATAGGAAGAAGGGGCGGGGGAGTTATTTTATATGTTAAAGAATCTATTCAGGCTTATGAAATAAAACTAGAAAGGGAAGCAGATTGCGATGAAGCTGTTTGGTGCAAAATTGTTTCAGGAAATTCAAAATTAACTATTGGATTAGTTTACCGAAGTCCAAACATAAACGAAGAGGACAACACAAAAATAAAAAACGCTATAAAGGAAGTTAGTAAAGGGGAATGTATCATAATGGGAGATTTTAACCATGGACACATACAATGGAATTCTCTAGAGAGCACAGGGATTGAGGATCAACAATTTCTATGTTTAATCCAGGATAGCTTTCTTACTCAGCACGTACTAGAACCAACCAGGGGAGAAAATGTATTAGATATAGTTTTGTCATCACAACAAGAATTAGTGGACAATGTAAAAATATTTGAACCATTGGGTAATAGTGACCATAATCAAATACATTTTGACATCAATGTAAAATCAGAAAGTAAAAATAAGAAAACGTACAAGAGAAACTTCCACAAAGGTAACTACAAAGATATGAGAAAATACTTAGCACAGCTAGATTGGAATAACATGCTGATGGATAAGACTGCAATTGAATGTTGGAATATTCTAAAATATGAAATTGAGAGTATCATTGATAAATTTGTTCCCTTCCGAAAACAAGGAAAACGGTGTAGAAAGAAACACTTGTCAAAAGAGGCAATTAGAAAAATAATGCTAAAACAAACTATGTGGAGGGTTTATAGGCGTACCAGAAAGGAAGAAGACTATGCAAAATACAAAGAGGCACTTAATGCAGCTACAACTGAAATCAGACAATCTAAAAGAAGCTATGAGCAAAAACTGGCATGTAACATAAAAACTGACAGCAAGAGTTTTTATGCATATGTCAGGAGTAAACAAAACGTACAAGACAAGGTTGGACCTCTAGAAGACAGTGCTGGAAATATAATATCACAGGGGTTTTTAATGGCGGAAGACCTAAATGGTTACTTCAGTTCAGTGTTTACAAAAGAAGATATTAGTTCATTACCAGTTGCTAATGCTAAATTTCAGGGGGCTAAATCTGACTATTTAGGACCGTTAGTTGTAACTCCAGAATTGGTAGCTAAGAAAATAAAGGCAATGAAGGATAACAAATCACCGGGAGTGGATGGGATTCCTCCAAAATTACTAATGGAAACAGTAGATCAAATCAGTATACCACTTGCAAGAGTATTCAACTTGTCATTAAAAGAGGGAGTTGTTCCGTTTGAATGGAAAGAAGCAAACATCATACCATTATTTAAAAAGGGTTCGAGAAATAAGTCAGAGAATTACAGACCAGTGAGTTTAACGTCAGTGATTTGTAAATTATTAGAAAGGTTAATTAAAGACCATATGGTGGACTTCCTCGTTAAGCATAAATTATTAAATTCATCTCAACATGGATTCCTTAAAGCGAGGTCATGCTTAACAAATATGTTATGTTTTTTGGAAGAAATCACTAAGTGGATAGACATGGGATCGCCAGTAGATATTATCTACTTAGATTTTCAGAAAGCTTTTGACAAAGTGCCACATCAAAGATTGCTACTTAAATTAAAAGCCCATGGTATCGGGGATAGCATAACTGACTGGATAGAACAATGGCTGACTGACAGAAGACAACGAGTTGTAGTAGATGGCGAAGTTTCAAATTGGAAATCGGTTTTGAGTGGGGTACCTCAAGGATCAGTATTAGGACCTATATTATTCTTAATTTATATCAATGACTTGGAGGAGAGTATAACAAGTAACGTACTGAAATTTGCGGACGACACAAAACTGTTTAGAAAGGTTAATACTGATGGTGATAAACAACATTTACAAAACGATCTAGACAGATTAGTGAAATGGTCTGAGAAATGGCAGATGCTGTTCAATTTTGGGAAATGTAAATGCCTACATACAGGACATGGGAACTTGAATGTAAACTATAAAATGGGAGCTACTGTTCTTGGTACTACTGTAAAAGAAAAGGACTTAGGAGTTACAATAAGCGCTGATATGAAAGTTTCAGAGCAGTGTGGTATTGCAGCTTCAAAGGGTAATCAAATTCTTGGATTGATTAGAAGAAACATAACATATAAGGGAAAAAAGTTAATTATACCTCTTTATAAAGCAATAGTTAGACCTCATTTAGAATACTGTATACAAGCATGGAGACCATATCGTAAGAAGGATATAGATACGCTTGAACGCATACAAAGGAGAGCAACTAAAATGATTCCAGAACTTAGAGACCTTAGTTATGAAGAACGCCTGAAAGAATGTGGTTTAACAACTCTAGAGACAAGGAGGTTAAGAGGAGATCAGATTGAAGTTTTTAAGATATTGAATGGGTATGAAAATATTGATAGAAATATGTTTTTCTCACTCAAGAAGGATAGCAGAACTAGAGGACATGAGGTAAAATTAGTAAAGGATCAATGTAGATTGGACATCAGGAAGCACTCGTTCTCACAGAGGACAATAAATGAATGGAACAAACTGTCTACAGATTGTGTAACTGCTAGCAGCGTGAATATGTTTAAAAACAAGGTTGACACATATATCAGGAGGGCGGGTTATAAGTAGGTGAACATTGTTGGACTCTCGATAAGCCAATGGCTTCCTTGTCCACTTGCCATCTGGGCCTTTGGCTTGGATGGCAAATCTTGTTAAATCTTGTTAAATGTTAACAGGCAGATAAATGTGGTAAACACTTAGCTTAAAAGCATTACATACGTAACTAAGTGTGACAAAATACATATAAAAGCGGTATTTTCTTAGACAAATCGGTACTCTTTCTCATTACTCGTGCTATGTATAAATGTGGTAAACACTTAGCTTAAAAACATTACATACGTAACTAAGTGTGACAAAATACATATAAAAGCAATAAAAGCGGTATTTTCTTAGACAAATCGGTACTCTTTCTCATTACTCGTGCTATGTATGATTCATACGATAACCAATACCCTAAATATGTTAGATGTACGCATACAGGTCAACTCGTTGATGCATACACAGCTGTTTTTATTATTTATGCAGACAGGACGTCAAGTGGTCTACTCTTCTTAGAGAAACGACAAAAATAACAATAATGAAACCCGATTTTCATCATAGCTGGCATCGAATAAATTACTGCACAGCATTGTGCAAATGACGGGCTTATCTTTCAACGTGTTCAGACTTGCATACATCCAGTGGGCGAACCAGCGCTTTAACTACAGCGCTAATATGACTACATAATTTTATAGCCAGGTTATTTAAAACGCGCGTTTCCCGAGTACCAAAATCCACTAGTCAGCTGTTAGTATCGCCTTAATGCGTCCTTTCGGGAACGCGGCAGAGCGGTGTCATATTACGGAATACAACACGACCGCATTCTTAACATGGTATGTACCCCGCTGCATTCCGCGAAACGGGAGCATATACCCTAACCGCAACGTCAGCGGTATGCCCCGCGAGCATCTACCCATCTCCCACCAGATGGACACACGATCCATTCATCCTCCTTACCTCATTAATCATCCACGAATTTAAAAAAATAAAATTAAACGCCACGTCAGCGATATGTGGGTTTTTCCCAATGTCTATTTTTAGAATCCCAATTAAACGCTACGTCAGCGATATGTGGGTTTTTCCCAATGTCTATTTATAGTAACCACCGCTCGTGCGTATCATAAACCACCTACCTACTACTGACGTGTTTCTGATCGCTCCTTTCAGTAAGTGGCCGCGACCACTTCGCTGTGTGTACTACAACGTATCAGTACACATTGCGCAGGTTCTCAATGTTCTGTACAATGCTTATTTTTATTGGCCAGTCCAAAATAATGTGATGTACATTTTGTGCATAGTTAGGAAGGATAGTTCGCAGACTTGGACGAGGAGAGGCAGGGCGTCGCATACGTTCACGGTGACGAAGCTGCGGCGTATGAAGACTGACATTATTCATAATTGGACGTTGAACATTCAGCCTAAGCTAAAAGGTTTGAATTTCTGTAATTTGTTTTAGGTAGCCATGGTTGGGAGGAGAGTAAACTCCTTTCGTTGTTAAGAGCAAGTCATTTTGCAAGTTGGACACTTTCTATCTTAAGTAAATGACTTGTCGATTGCTGACAGTGTCTTTTTCATCATTCAATGTAACATTTCTGGAAAAATAAAACCGAAAACCAAAAAAGTGCTCTATTGTTTCTTTCACGCAGTGTGAATCAGTTACGCAGTCAAATGAGGGGAACATAATAGAAATGAGCGAAATTAACGACGTCGTTATGATTACATCCTGGGTCAACTACTGGTTCTAGTCGAAGCTCCGACATTTCCCGAAATGCTCCGCGTATTAGCACTGTGCGTCATAACGTATTAGCACTGTGCGACATAACGTATTAGCACTGTGCGACATAACGTATTAGCACTGTGCGACATAACGTATTAGCACTGTGCGACATAACGTATTACCACTGTGCGACATAACGTATTAGCACTGTGCGACATAACGTATTACAACTGTGCGACATAACGTATTAGCACTGTGCGACATAACATATTAGCACTGTGCGACATAACGTATTAGCACTGTGCGACATAACGCAGGGGATCTCAACGCACTGCGTTTATCGAGACACCGGGTATACGATTTAGGGTCCACCGTTGTAGGACCATAGCTTCCGTCACATTCGGTACGAAATGGTCACGTGTCGGCAGTAGCAACTCTGATCTACCGCGACTGTGTGTGTACCGCTTTTACTCCAGAACAATTATTCAGATTTCTTCCAGTTGCGTATTTATGGGACATTGGGCCACGTCCCTTTGGTTTTAGGATATAATTTGTCTCGTGAACAACCTGTCGCAACAACATATGGTAGCATGGTAAACGAATGGGTGACTAAGTTTGCCCCCCTTTCCGAAATCCTAAATAACGCTATTGATCATTACAATCAGATGTAGGACACTCAGGGATACGCAGCATTATTCTCCCGTGAGCCATGTCATTGCCAAGAGGTCTAAGGGTATGAATGCACGATGAATACAAGCACGCAGTGGTCTGCAGCGGATCCCGTGAGGTCTTAGGGGTCTCAAGACCCCACAGGCCATTGATTGGAAGGGGATCTTAACCCCCATGTGCCCGTGACAAATATTACGGTAAAGGACAACGTAAATATGCTTACATCGGAACCAGTGTCAACGTAAAGACTGAAGTATAAGCAGCCGGCTAATATTAACCATCAAGTAAGTAGAGCGACACATGTATCGTCCCTCCCCTGTTCGTAAGTAGAACGACACGTGTATCGTCCCTCCCCCGTTCGTAAGTAGAGCGACACATGTATCGTCCCTCCCCCGTTCGTAAGTAGAACGACACATGTATCGTCCCTCCCCCGTTCGTAAGTAGAGCGACACATGTATCGTCCCTCCCCCGTTCGTAAGTAGAGCGACACATGTATCGTCCCTCCCCCGTTCGTAAGTAGAACGAAACATGTATCGTCCCTCCCCCGTTCGTAAGTAGAACGACACATGTATCGTCCCTCCCCCGTTCGTAAGTAGAACTACACATGTATCGTCCCTCCCCCGTTCGTAAGTAGAACGACACATGTATCGTCCCTCCCCCGTTCGTAAGTAGAACTACACATGTATCGTCCCTCCCCCGTTCGTAAGTAGAACGACACATGTGTCGTCCCTCCCCCGTTCGTAAGTAGAACGACACATGTATCGTCCCTCCCCCGTTCGTAAGTAGAACGACACATGTATCGTCCCTCCCCCGTTCGTAAGTAGAACGACACATGTATCGTCCCTCCCCCGTTCGTAAGTAGAACGACACGTGTATCGTCCCTCCCCATTGTTAAGTAGAACGACACGTGTATCGTCCCTCCCCCGTTGTTAAGTAGAACGACACGTGTATCGTCCCTCCCCGTTGTTAAGTAGAACGACACATGACCACGACTAACTGAGCCAGCAAGGCTTGATGCGCCCCTGCAATAGCCAAGTCACACGTTCCTCTTCTGAGTCATCTACAAGATTGCCATCGAAAATAGCAAACATCCAAATAGCACGTGGAAGCAACTGGCTCATCGAGAGTCCAACAGTTGTTTTACATATGCGACCCACCCAGTTGAGATATCTGTGAATTATGTTCTTAATTCGATTTTGTTGCTAGTCTCAATTCATATTAATACTACCTAGTATTCACTGCAACATGTTAACTCTCTTGTGCAACCTTTGTATGTAGATTTTGTGAAATCATCAGACAAACTATTAAATTATTTAATGTTTGCTCAGGCATTAAGTGAAGTCAAAATAGAAATGCTGAAAAGTAACGATTTTCACCCTTGGTGAAATTTCGTAACTTTGTCATGTGATCGGCGAGAGGACTGAAGTCACGTCCATGATCGCAGTGTTTACCATTTTGGATATCCAGTATTTTGATCCTTACCGGATCTAACGACTGGAGTCAATTCTTTCGATTATTTGAACAAAAATAGGCATGTTTTTATTAAATAGACTGTGCACATTACTTAAACTAGTCACACACTACACACATTACTTAAACTAGTCACACACTACACACATTACTTTAACTAGTCACACACTATACACATTACTTAAACTAGTCACACACTATACACATCTGGACATAAATGAATTGTATTCGCGATGGGCTGAGCCATTTGAGGTAGCAGCTTTAAATGTATTAACGCTGCTAACATTCCAAAAGTCAGCAGATATTTTGTTCCATTGATTTATCGTCTTCTGAACGAGTAGGCGTAGAGTCCTATGTTCAATGAGCAACGTCTTATTACTAACGCTACCTCGTGCGCTGAAGTTGTTCTTAGCGTAATTACCATTAGTTGGTGACATACGACTACTAGCCTCTGTCTGTCTCTTTGACACTCACCTTGCATTTGATGAACGGCAGTGTGACCGACCGTGGGGAGGAACCCTCTTGAAACGGGTCTTCAGAGGGGAGCAACGTAGCCTCGCATGATTGGTTACGTCGTCTGCGTCCCGTGCGAGGGCGCTCAGCACTAGGTGAGATGTCATCCTGTAGATGTTGTAATTTTATCTATTTAATCGTGCCTTCTACAGAATAATGCCGAAACTCCTTTACAACGTTGAGACAAGATGACCGCAGTTGGTGGACGTGGTAATGTTGCAAGAATATTAAAAAGAGCGCCCCATCAACTAGGATAGCCTCTTTAGTAGTTGGCGTGAGTACCAATGTAAATATCATGTCAATTACGGATCCAGATGAGGTTGACGATTCGTAAGAACCCCCATTATTGTTGTTTCTGTTGGGCTCTAGCTTATCTGTTCCCAAACCCCCCTATATAACATACATCAACTGTGTTATTTGCTTTTTAGAAACGTGTTTGGTGTACATGTTTAAACGATAACCATCTGAGAACATTCCACGTCCTTCGTCAGTCCCCACCCCCCTTCCGGACAAGCCCTATATCCTGGATCAGTCACAAGTCTGTCACATTGATCCATAGTTATCATCAATAATGATCCAATACTCCGCTCGAATAAGGACATCGGCACGGTCATTCAACTGTAAACAGTCACACAGGAATATCAGTGTTAGATGCTTACAGTGTTATCTGTGGTCGTTATCTTGGAAAGATCCGATTCTAACGAATCAATGTCGTCGTTTCTCCGAGTAGTCGGTTGACGGCGTTGCTGGTGACGAGACGCCGCTCGTTCCAGTATATCGCCCACTTCCATGTCAATCTATGTGCAGAAAGGTCTACCTATATTTTGTGAATGTCACGTGCTACCAACCGTTTGCTTAAAAATTCAAGCTAAGCACAGTACGAGGAGTGTTTTAATAGAAACGAAGACGAAATATTATAGCTGAAAGTAATTCTACATATTTTTACGACCACCGGAAACGTTTTAATCCGTGACCATCTACACAAATTGATCGTCGTAAACCCAGCTCCTGTGAATGGTTTGATTCATAGATACAAAGCGGTGCAATTCGACCACGGAACGTTGCTTAATGACTCACCTTTGTAGAGTCAAATCACTACGATAATATCCGGGCAAACGGCAAAGAGCTACTTGCACTCTCCGTTAAACATTGCCATGTAGAACAACGATCGTGTCCAGTGTTGGTTGTGCATAGCTTCCACTGGATACGTGTTGACTGTATTGACTGTATGGAACGCCGTCCGCTCCAGCGACGACAGCGGGCAGCAATACCTGGCCGTGTCTGCATGGCAACGTACAGCGGATAAGGGCGCCTGAAAGGGCAGCCATCGCGTCGAGCCATCAATAATGCAGATGACAATAACACGAGGACGTAACGTGAATGAAGGATGGATATTGGTTTTCGGCAGCGCATCACCACCACTATAAATAATACAGCAAACGATATGAAGCGAAGTTTAGGAAAGACATCATTTCAACGTGTGGTTATAGGCTGGGTTATCGGGACATTGGTGGTATAGTTTGAACCCACATTGTGATTCCACGTTGGACGGAATTGTTGTAAGCACGTTATACGAAAACAAGAAATAAAGCCCCTCAATTAGTTTTGTTGGAGATCGTTTCTATGCCGTATCTATGCCACGACATTTGGGACAGCGTTCATAAATACACACACCCAGAGTTGTGCGTTTAGCTTCTCTTGTCTGTCTGCCTCAGCTTCTCCCCCCTCTCCAGATCTCTCTCCATCCCCCTCTCTCTCTCCTTCTCTCTCCCTCTCCCCCTCTCTCCCTCTCTCCCCGTCTATGTCTCTTTCTCTCCCCGCTCTTTCTCTCCCCCTCTCTGTCCTCTCCATCCATCCCTTCTCCTCTCTGTTCTCTCTGTAGCGAGACTGTGCGAACAACTCCGCTTGGATTTAAGGCAGGTTCCCTAATATCCCGTTAATAATCAAGTATGACAGGTTTATCGTGCAGTAATCAGCGGTCTATCTGTAATCAATACATGTGCACCTAAGCCGTCGTCGCGTGCACCCCCGGCACTTGCCATTGATTAGTGTTCAGTATCAGTGTATAATGATGACCGACCAACGTAAACAATACAGGCATGGGAATCAAAACATGGGAATCAAAAATGGGAATCAAAACATGGGAATCAAAACACGCGCATCCTCTCTATATCAAACACAATCATTTGCTGCTAGGTGGTTCTGCCGTTTCTATGCACCGGGTGATTTTGGGTCTAGAGCTGCCAAACCAGGACGACATGTTTAGTCTTTATTCGTGAGAGATCTACGAAAAAAATGCTGTGGAGAAGAGTGCCGAATTGAAACGGTTTACGCAACTTGAAACATAACTTCGTAGTTAGTACATATCATTGTTTGTAAAGTTATGTGTGTTTTCTACAATTGTTCCATAAAGTTTTGTAAACGGTCCACTGATTGGTTCTTTTATTATGTGCCAAGGGCGTTACATACACATAGACGCAAGAGGACGGTTTACGTGACTTGGAACATTTGTAGAAAATACGCACATAGCTCTGACTAAAATGTACGTAATAGCTACGAAGGGTAATTCGATTGTTTGTAGAAAGGGAAATATTGGGATGAATTTAGAAAACAAAATAATATGCGATGCGATGACACTATGCTGCAATCTCGTCGCTAGTGGTTATTTGTTGGTGATCCATTCACCAGCTCTCGTCGCTAATGGTTATTTGTTGCTGATCCATTCACCAGCTCTCGTCGCTAGTGGTTGTTTGTTGCTGATCCATTCACCAACTCTCGTCGTTAATGGTTGTTTGTTGCTGATCCATTCACCAGCTCTCGTCGCTAGTGGTTGTTTGTTGCTGATCCATTCACCAACTCTCGTCGCTAGTGGTTGTTTGTTGCTGATCCATTCACCAACTCTCGTCGTTAGTGGTTGTTTGTTGCTGATCCATTCACCAACTCTCGTCGTTAGTGGTTGTTTATTGCTGATCCATTCACAAGCTCTCGTCGCTAGTGGTTGTTTGTTGCTGATCCATTCACCAGCTCTCGTCGCTAGTGGTTGTTTGTTGCTGATCCATTCACCAGCTCTCGTCGCTAGTGGTTGTTTGTTGCTGATCCATTCACCAGCTCTCGTCGCTAGTGGTTGTTTGTTGCTGATCCATTCACCAGCTCTCGTCGCTAGTGGTTGTTTGTTGCTGATCCATTCACCAGCTCTCGTCGCTAGTGGTTGTTTGTTGCTGATCCATTCACCAACTCTCGTCGTTAGTGGTTGTTTGTTGCTGATCCATTCACCAACTCTCGTCGCTAGTGGTTGTTTGTTGCTGATCCATTCACCAGCTCTCGTCGCTAGTGGTTGTTTGTTGCTAATCCATTCACCAGCTCACGTCGCTAGTGGTTGTTTGTTGCTGATCCATTCACCAACTCTCGTCGCTAGTGGTTGTTTGTTGCTGATCCATTCACCAGCTCTCGTCGCTAGTGGTTGTTTGTTGCTGATCCATTCACCAGCTCTCGTCGCTAGTGGTTGTTGGTTGTTTGTTGCTGATCCATTCACCAGCTCTCGTCGCTAGTGGTTGTTTGTTGCTGGTCCATTCACCAGCTCTCGTCGCTAGTGGTTGTTTGTTGCTGATCCATTCACCAGCTCTCGTCGCTAGTGGTTGTTTGTTGCTGGTCCATTCACCAACTCTCGTCGCTAGTGGTTGTTTGTTGCTGATCCATTCACCAGCTCTCGTCGCTAGTGGTTGTTGGTTGTTTGTTGCTGATCCATTCACCAGCTCTCGTCGCTAGTGGTTGTTTGTTGCTGGTCCATTCACCAGCTTCAACATCCATTGCACGTTCTACTTTCGATGGTGGTGTATAAGGTTCACTATAAGGTGGATACCGCAATGAAAGCGGAAAGGGAAACAAAACCAAAACATGAAGAACATCGGCGATGGGTGATATTCTTAGTATGAGCTGAAAAGTCAGTCTATATCATACTACTATTGTCTCGGATCGGTGGGATTGACGAAGCAAACAATCACAATATTCATAGTTGTATAGTTATACTAGGATTACAACCGACAGAGTATTAACATCGACATTTAATGGTTAAGGTAAAGAATTATCTCCGAACTAACATTGTTTCATATCAGACTGTCCAGGACCCATTGTTCTCTAACTTGCTTCACAACTGCCAGTGTCTTACATCAACATTGAACGGTCTGGATGTACAACTATTGCTTAATAAAATTTGTTTCACAACATACTAAATATACTCGGTGAATGTGTTGAAACAGTAAATGTCATGCCAGATACAAATTCAGTAACACGAATTTGTTTGTTTGCAATGACTATCAGCAAAAACTCAATTCTTTTCCTGAATCAGCGCTGGCAACGTTGGGAGGAACTGGACCGACAGGACCATATGGAGGAACTGGAGCAACTGGACTGACAGGATCAGATGGAGGAACTGGAGAGACTGGACCGACAGGACCATATGGAGGAACTGGAGCGACTGGAGTGACAGGATCAGATGGAGGAACTGGACAGAATGGACCGACAGGACCAAATGGAGGAACTGGAGCGACTGGAGCGACAGGATCAGATGGAGGAACTGGAGAGACTGGACCGACAGGACCATATGGAGGAACTGGAGCGACTGGACCAACAGGATCAGATGGAGGAACTGGACAGAATGGACCGACAGGACCAAATGGAGGAACTGGAGCGACTGGAGCGACAAGACCATATGGAGGAACTGGAGCGACTGGACCGACAGGACCATATGGAGGAACTGGAGCGACTGGACCGACAGGATCAGATGGAGGAACTGGAGAGACTGGACCGACAGGACCATATGGAGGAACTGGAGCAACTGGACCGACAGGATCAGATGGAGGAACTGGAGAGACTGGACCGACAGGACCATATGGAGGAACTGGAGCGACTGGATGGACAGGACCATATGGAGGAACTGGAGAAACTGGACGGACAGGACCATACGGAGGAACTGGAGCGACTGGACGAACAGGACCATATGGAGGAACTGGAGCGACTGGGTGGACAGGACCATATGGAGGAACTGGAGAAACTGGACGGACACGACCATAAGGAGGAACTGGAGCGACTGGACGAACAGGACCATATGGAGGAACTGGATCGGCTGGACGGACAGGACCATATGGAGGAACTGGAGCGACTGGACGGACAGGACCATATGGATGAACTGGAGCGACTGGACGGACAGGACGAAATGGAGGAACTGGAACGACTGGACGGACAGGACCATATGGAGGAAGTGGAGCGACTGGACGGACTGGATCGACTGGAGATACTGGAAATATTGGATCAACTGGAGCGACTGGAACAGATGGACATACTGGACAGAGTGGACGACATAGGTCTGTTGTAGCGACAGGGTCGACTGGGAGGACTTTCTGGAGCGACGGGACCAAAGGGAGATAAGGGAGATCCAGGACCACCTGGACGGGGAAAATGGGAATAAAGAGGACATACTGGATCAACCGCGCCATGGGGAGCAACGGGACCCGAAGGTAAGCATTTATCACGTGATACACAAATGACGTCATCTATAGCAGTTATCATCTCTACAGGTTCGCCACTGCCTCAAACTTCTCATACATTGACGTCAACTTGTGTCAAACTTCTCATACGTTGACGTCAACTTGTGTCAAACTTCTCATACGTTGACGTCAACTTGTGTCATCCTTCTCATACGTTGACGTCAACCTGTGTCAAACTTCTCATACGTTGACATCAACTTGTGTCATCCTTCTCATACATTGACGTCAACCTTTGTTAAACTTCTCATACGTTGACGTCAACTTGTGTCAAACTTCTCATACGTTGACGTCAACCTGTGTTAAACTTCTCATACGTTGACGTCAACTTGTGTCATCCTTCTCATACATTGACGTCAACCTGTGTTAAACTTCTCATACGTTGACGTCAACTTGTGTCAAACTTCTCATACGTTGACGTCAACTTGTGTCATCCTTCTCATACGTTGACGTCAACCTGTGTCAAACTTCTCATACGTTGACGTCAACTTGTGTCAAACTTCTCATACATTGACGTCAACCTGTGTTAAACTTCTCATACGTTGACGTCAACTTGTGTCAAACTTCTCATACGTTGACGTCAACCTGTGTTAAACTTCTCGTACGTTGACGTCAACTTGTGTCATCCTTCACATACGTTGACGTCAACCTGTGTCAAACTTCTCATACATTGACGTCAACGTGTGTCAAACTTCTCATACGTTGACGTCATCTTGTTTCAAACTTCTCATACGTTGACGTCAACTTGTGTCATCCTTCTCATACGTTGACGTCAACCTGTGTCAAAATTCTCATACGTTGACGTCAACTTGTGTCATCCTTCTCATATGTTGACGTCAACCTGTGTTAAACTTCTCATACGTTGACGTCATCTTGTGTCAAACTTCTCATACGTTGACGTCAACTTGTGTCAAACTTCTCATACGTTGACGTCAACTTGTGTCAAACTTCTCATACGTTGACGTCATCTTGTGTCAAACTTCTCATACGTTGACGTCAACTTGTGTCAAACTTCTCATACGTTGACTTCATCTTGTGTCAAACTTCTCATACGTTGACGTCATCTTGTGCGATGATCCTCAGATTTCTCCGTGTTCCTCAGTCTCTATCTATGAAGTGTCCCTCCTTCTGACTGCTACCGTCAACGATCCCAGCTATTATACTGTCTTATGTCTCCCACACATAACATGCCCTTATGAAACAAACATCTTCCGTTAATTTTTCTCGTCTTCTCTTTCCTATACACCTAAAACAAAACTTAACTTGGGTAAACGTGCTTTCTCTGTCGCTGCGCCTATGGTCTGGAATAAACTCCCTATAACTTTGAATACATGTGAAATTATTGCTATTTTCCGAAAAAAAACTCAAGACATATTCCAAATTGCATTTCCACCATAAATGTTCGGTTGTCCCTCGTTCTGAAACTGACTTTTGCACGTCCGTGTTCACGATTATGCTTAATCATTCTGTTTTGTTGCGCCTCTGAGTTCAGGTTCCTGAGAATATAGGCGCTATAGAAGTTAATTATTATTATTATTATATGGGGTACTTGGTTCTGTCATTCCATTTAGGCGTCTAGTGGATTGTCGTCGCAACCATTATACATTTATATGTTTGTGTCTTTGATCAAGCCATCAATATGGATTGAACTCCACCTGAATCTGACTATGAGTCATGCAGCAATCAGGGCGGGAAAGCGACTACGTTATTAATCGGTCGTTTACGTCGTGTTCGGGGAATAACTTACACAGTCAGCTAATACAATAACGAAGTCTGTGGCTCTGAATGTATGTTCCTTCGTATCTCAGTCAGTTTCACGTGTATTGGGTAACTATTTTTCAGGCTTGCCCGGGGCCCCACGGTGAGGGTTCGTTTGTTAAAAACGGTAAAATTCCACTGATTACCCCGGGGGGTGGACGTTTGACGTAGGTGACTCAACTCATAGCAATAGTACGTACCATTGTTATCACCGCTAATCGCGACCGACATCAAACGTCCGCTGAACGCTTCATGAAAGCAGCGGATGGACGTCATTTTGGAGCATGAAATTTTCATTGCCATTGACATTTCACTACCAAAACTTGACTGGGTGGCGCAAGGAGCTGACTGGGTGGTGCAAGGAGTTGACTGGGTGGTGCAAGGAGTTGACTGGGTGGCGCAAGGAGCTGACTGGGTGGTGCAAGGAGCTGACTGGGTGGCGCAAGGAGCTGACTGGGTGGTGCAATGAGTTGACTGGGTGGTGCAAGGAGTTGACTGGGTGGTGCAATGAACTGACTGGGTGGTGCAAGGAGCTGACTGGGTGGTGCAAGGAGTTGACTGGGTGGTGCAAGGAGCTGACTGGGTGGTGCAAGGAGCTGAGTGGGTGGCGCAAGGAGCTGACTGGGTGGTGCAAGGAGCTGACTGGGTGGTGCAAGGAGTTGACTGGGTGGTGCAAGGAGCTGACTGGGTGGTGCAAGGAGCTGACTGGGTGGTGCAAGGAGTTGACTGGGTGGCGCAAGGAGCTGACTGGGTGGTGCAAGGAGCTGACTGGGTGGTGCAAGGAGCTGACTGGGTGGTGCAAGGAGCTGACTGGGTGGTGCAAGGAGTTGACTGGGTGGCGCAAGGAGTTGTGCTTTCTGTTCTTTCTTTCTATATATATATATATATATATATATATATATATATATATATATATATATATATATATATATATGTATATATGTATATATATATATATATATATGTATATATATATATATATATATATATATATATGTATATATATATATATGTGTGTATATATATCTATATATATATATATATATATATATATATATATATATATATATATATATATATATGTATATATATATGTATACATATATATATATATATATATATATATATATATATATATATATACATATATACATATGTATATATATATATATATATATATATATATTTTTTTTTTTTATGTTTCACTCTCACCTCGCTTTATGTTTCACTCTCACCTCGCTTTATCTATCCCAAAACGTTATATTATATTACATCACTTTAGGCGCACAAATGGCACATGTGATTATCAAATTTTGGGTTTTACGGCAGTTTTAGCGATCGGAACCGAGTCTTCTCAAAAAAAGGATCGTCAAAAAATATGTAAGAAGTAAATAACAAGTTAACAAGCCGATCGCCTCAACAAATTAAGGGATCATCTCAACAATTAAGCGTCTTCTAAAAAAATTTCAGGGATTATATTAAAATGTATAACTAGTCAATACAAATGAACCAGTTGATCGTCTTTATAAATTAAGGGATCATTTCATAAAACAATGGGGTCTTCCCAAACCAGGTAAAGGATCCCTAAAAAAGCAGGGATCATTTTAAATCTAGCTGATCGTTTTGAAATGAAGCAGACACTCCATATAATTAAGTGAAATCTTTTTTGAGAAGACACTTTTGAGATGATTCCTTAATTTGTTGAGACGATCAGCTAGTTAACTTTTTAGTTACTTCTTACATATTTTGTGACGATTCTTTAACTTTTTTAGAAGACCCATTCATTTCATGAGATGACCCCCCTTAATTTATTTAACTTTTTTCGAGATGACCACTTGACTTGATGAGATGACCCAATAATGTTTTGAGATGATCAGCTAGTTTAATATTAAATTATCCATACTGAGACCTTTTTAAATTATACTTTAAGGGAATTCCGTAGTGGGATATGACACCATACATTTAAAAAATGTTGTGTTTGATGCGTTACCATGGAAACGGTGGCCATCTTGGATTTTAATGTGTTTTTGTTCTAATCAGTGTATTTTGGTAATTGGCAGTCCAAATTCAATACAAATTTATGTGCTTACTCTTGAAATGAAACTGAAATATATGTAAGAGGGATTGTGCAATAACATAAAAATCTAATTTTTTAGATATTTTACAATCATGCCGTACTCAAAATTAGCACATTTCGGGAATAATAATATTATTATGTACATAACAAAGAAATGGCTCTTAGATGTACTGGAGCATGGACTCGTCATGCTCTGGCACAAATCTGAAGAGATTACACTGGTAAATAAAAGAGATATACCCTTTGGAAATAACGATGGTGACGAAAATCGTGCATTTGAGAAAAACGCTTTGAAAAAGTTTGAACATGACATTGCAATATCTAAAAGTACACATACATAAATAATGTTTTGCCAGTAAGTTATTTGTCAATATGCCTCTCGGGCAATGTACATGTCCATCCATCACATTCAGTATTTACATAGTAAATAAATAAGCAACAACAGGTATGCGTTATACGCCAATAATCATTTATATATAAGCATTTACATGGTCCACTGTTGAAATGTTCCACCAGCCTAAGGCAGTGCTGGTAATAGTAAAAGTATTGTGGTATTATACATGTGTGTTCACAGTGAAAACAGCACTACAAACACTATAGTGCACTATGTATTTTACAATTATGTAACCAAACATTTTGATGACAATCAACATTGATAGCATCCTTCAGAAAATAATGTATACATATCTAACAAAATAGTTCTCAAATATTTGGGAGAATGCTTTCATGATATACTGACAGAAATGTAAAAGAAATGACACTGATCAATATAGATACACCTTTAGTTCGATGTTGACGAAAAAAGCAAAAACTTATCAACTTTTTAAATTGTACATATATGAATAAAATGTTTTTGCAAAGTTATCTTTCAATGTCTGTCATATACTGTGTCCATGGTTACAGTATGCAACTGTATTAATGTACATGAATGTCATTAAAAAGCACCTGGTGCATAGCCAGTGCTGGTGTCGTGCCTTGCAGCACGAGCCACCTTACGCGCCCGCCTAGCCTCCTTGGTGCTGGTTTGTGCTTGACGCAGTGACTGCCTCAGTCGCTGGGTATCAGTCTTCTTGGCTTGCACTGGCGACCACCTTCACATGACTCGCATATGTCTTGTTGGTCATGACGTCCATGTCGAGATGGCGACAGAGATTCACTAACCCGCCATAGCCCACTCCCATGACCACCTCTGCAGAGACTACTGAAAGCGTCACAACAAATGGTGCATTGCTAAACAGCAGCCTCTATCACTGCTGTATGTAGAGTTCAGCACGGATTTACACGATGTGCAATACGTGTGCAGCAGACATACAATACCAAGTTTGTAGTCCACAGACCGAATGATGAGAGTAGCACGCCCGCACATCGTACACAACAAATCCTCAACTAGCGCTATATATATATATGTTGCTCCTACTTCCAGCCACATACTGGCTCCCGATGCATTGCGTCCATCATACAGTCCTCTGTCTTTCCTACCTCCAGCCACATCCTGGCTCTTTACACAATGCGTCCATCATATAATCCTCTGTCTCCCCTACCTCCAGCCACATCCTGGCTGATTACACATAGAGTTCTCTGCCTTTCCTACCTCCAGCCACACACTTGCTCCTTATACATCGCGTCCGCCATACTGTCCTCTGACTGTCCTACCTCCAACAACATCCTGGCTCCTGATACATTGCGTCCATCATACAATCCTCTGTCTCCCCTACCTCCAGCCACATACTGGCTCTTTACACATTGCGTCCATCATTCAGTCCTCTGTCATTCCTACCTCCAGCCACACCCTTGCTACTTATACATTGTGTCCACCATACTGTCCTCAGTTGCTTCTACCTCCAACCACATCCTGGCGCCTGATACATTGCGTCCATCATACAGTCCTCTGTCTTTCCTACCTCCAGCCACACCCTTGCTCCTTATACATTGCGTCCACCTACTGTCCTCAGTTGCTCCTACCTCCAGCCACACCCTTACTCCGTACACATTGCCTCCATCATACTATCCTCTGTTGTTCCTACCTCCAGCCACATCCTGACTCCTGATACAGTGCGTCCATCATACAGTCCCCTGTCTCCCCTACCTCCAGCCACATGCTGGCTCTTTACACATTGCGTCCACCATACAGTCCTCTGTCTTTCCTACCTCAAGCCATACCCTTGCTCCTTATACATTGCGTCCACCATAATTTCCTCTGTATCTCCTACCTCCAGCCACATCCTGGCGCCTGATACATTGCGTCCAACATACAGTCCTCAGTCTTTCCTACCTCCAGCTACACCCTTTATATCTTTATACATTGCGTCCATCATACTGTACTCAGTTTCTCCTACCGCCAGCCACATCCTGGCTCCTTATACATTTCCTCCACCATACTGTCCTCTGCTGCTCCTACTTCCAGCCACATCCTGGCTCCTGATACAATGCGTCCATCATACAGTCCTCTGTCTTTCCTACCTCCAGCCACATCCTGACTCCTGATACAGTGCAACCATCATAAAGGCTTCAACTCCCCTACCTCCAGCCACATCCTGGCTCCTGTTACATTGTGTCCTCCATACAGTCCTCTGTTGCCCCTACCTCCAACCACATCCCTGCTCCTTACACATTGCCTCCACCATGAAGTCCTCTGTCTCTCCTACCTCCAGCCACATCCTGGCTCCTGGTACACTGCGTCCACCATACTGTCCTCTGTCTCTCCTACGTACAATCACATCACGGCTCCTGATACATTGCCCCCACCATACAGTCCTCTATCTCTCCTACCTCCAACCACATCCTGGCTCCTTACACACTGCTTCCACCACACAGTCCTCTGTCTCCCCTACCACCAGCCACATCCTGGCTCCTTAAACAATGCCTCCGCCACATTGTGGCTCTTGATACATTGCGTCCACCATAATGCCATCTGTCTCTCCTACCTCCAACCACATCCTGACTCATGATATGTTGCGTTCACCATATTATACTGTCCTCTGTCTCTCCTACCTCCAGCCACATTTTAGCTCGTGTACATAAATGTATACTGAGACGATGAGAAACAGCAAGACAGCTTCAAGACAGTGTCATAACATAAATGTACAGTCTGCATCTCCAGCACACAGCTGTAAGATATAGTCACTACAACTCCAGTCCACAATTAAAATACACAGTTACTGCTAGAATACATGGCCAGTGCACCCTCAGTACACATCTAGAATATATAGTCACTACACACTCTGTACACAGCTAAAATACAAAAGAGTCACAATATCTCCAGTACATAGCTATAATGCATTGTCCCTACAACTCCAGTACACGAATAGAATACACAGTTACTGCTCAACCAGGACACAGCTCAAATACATGGTCCCTGCCGAATCTCCAGCACAGAGCTGTAAGATATAGTCACTACAACTCCAGTACACATTTAGAACATACAGTTACTGCTAGAATACATGGCCAGTGCACCCTCAGTACACATCTAGAATATATAGTCACTACACACTCTGTACACAGCTAAAATACAAAATATTCACAGTATCTCCAGTACATAGCTATAATGCATTGTTACTACAACTCCAGTACACAAATATAATACACAGTTACTGCTAGAATACATGGCCAGTGCACCCTCAGTACACATCTAGAATATATAGTCACTACACACTCTATACACAGCTAAAATACAAAATATTCACAGTATCTCCAGTACATAGCTATAATGCATTGTCACTACAAGTCCAGTACACGATAAGAATAAACAGTTACTGCTCACCCAGGACACAGCTGGAATACATGGTCGCTGCTGTATCTCCAGCACACAGCTGTAAGATGTAGTCACTACAACTCCAGTACACACTTATAATACACAGTTACTGCTAGAATACATGGCCAGTGCACTTTCAGTACACATCTAGAATATATAGTCACTACACACTCTATACACAGCTAAAATACAACATATTCACAGTATCTCCAGTACATAGCTATAATGCATTGTCACTACAAGTCCAGTACACGATAAGAATAAACAGTTACTGCTCACCCAGGACACAGCTGGAATACATGGTCGCTGCTGTATCTCCAGCACACAGCTGTAAGATACAGTCACTACAACTCCAGTACACATTTAGAACATACAGTTTCTGCTAGAATACATGATTTTAATTTTAACTTCAATTTTGGAATGTTGGTATGTTGTCATTAATTTTCTTACTTATGGAAATTCAGACTCAACTACAAAACAAGGAATGCAGCGACACGTTTTACGGTAAGCATTCCTGCTGTCAATTAACTCACAACACGACGCAACTCAGCGCGAGCCAGCTGCTGTGAACCGTCAGACGGTGACATAACGTAACACTCCTGTGACCATTGAACTCATAAAATAAGAGCGAGGGTCCTAAGGGCGAGTCTGTTGTTGTCGAAAACCTGATGGTGCAGGGGTATTTTCATTTGAGAAAACGCCTATGTGCAACTTCGAACAGGCAGTTAGAAAACGTTACACAGGCGGTTAGAAATGTTTTCACCCGTCATTCACATAACCAACGTGTTGCGATTGGATAATCTATCGACTTGCGCTTTGTGAGTGGCTAATCTGTCGGCGTGCGGGGTTGTCAGTCTGGTTTAGTCGGGGCCTTTAAATACCCGTGTATTGGAACTCGACTGCCTACGGGCCATGGCTCAGAAAATGCTGCATATGAAGAGAGAGTTGGACATGATGCAACAGGTAAGATTATAATATTACCCATTAATATTTATATATTCAAGTCAGTAGAATACCCGTTTAAAATTCAAAATTGGAAATTAGACAGTATGTTATGTTTTTAATATATTTAGTTAATCTATTATATGTGTAAAAAAAAAACAATCGGAAGTCACTAGGCGAAATTTCACGTAAACGCATCATAATCGTGAATACGCGCTACTGTAACACTGCCTGGCCCCTGGCCTAGGTCTATTTCACTATTTGATATTTTACTACGATGTTTAAGTTAGCATATTTACGTATAAGCTAGTGCTCTAAATGGTTTTCTGTTTGTCCAAGTGAAAGTTGTATTTTTTTTGTGTTTTTGTACAGTTCATTCTAAATTGTTGTATTTTAAATGAAATGCGCACTAATTTGCGAACGCTTACAACCTTGGTCAGTAATTGTCAAGCTATTTATAAATCACGCGGTGCCAGTGCCAGTGGCAGTGCGCAAGAAAGTTGGATTGGAGTGTTTATGTAGATCAATTAGTGATTAGTTTAGTTTGATGCTGCTGTGGTTTATATCTGTATATATTACTCAACTGCACAACCTGTTGTCGAAGCGGATTTAATTGGAAATGTTAGACTACAGGACGAATTCCGTTTCGTGTTTACAATTTTCGAAAAATCCAAGATGGCTGCGTCCATGGTTGGCTTCGTGGTTGGATCGAACAAAGTTGCTCGTTGTCTCTACGCTTTGACGTTGATGAACTTGCAGAATATCGCAAGCGGAGACTCAGGCTCAATGAATTTGCGAGTGATTACTTTAGGACATGCCCAATCGGCAGTAGTGACGATGACTCTGACTTATTTTTAAAGGCCACAAGGCACTTAATTTGTGGCAGTTGCTGTAACTGGGTGTACTTCGTCAAGTCTGGGTGCGAGAAGTCCTGGGCTGAGGTTCAGGCAGATAGTTTTAGTTTTGAGTGTAGGGGATGTACGAAGATGAAGGAATTAGAGGTGGAGTTGGAAGAGCTGAGGCTGCTCGTTGTGGCAATAGTGGGAAGGGAACAGGGGGGTTGTGCCAGTAGTTCCGGTGGGGGAACAGTAGATGATAAAGTGGGGAAAGACACAAGAGATGCTAGGGAGAGCTCACCGCAGCCTGGGAGGAAGCTGAGAGGAGGGAAGGTGACAGGACGTAGGGAGACAGGACGTAGGGAGACGGGAAGGAAAGGACCGGGAGGGAAGACAACCGGAGCGAAGGAGAGGGGAGTGGGGGAGACAGGAGGGAAGGAGAAGGGAGTGGTGGAGACGGGAGGGAAAACAACCGGAGTGAAGGAGAAGGAAGTGGGAGAGACAAGAGCAAAGGAGTTGGAAGTGGGGGAGACGGGAGTGGGGGAGACGGGAGGGAAGGAGAAGGGAGTGGTGGAGACGGGAGGGAAAACAACCGGAGTGAAGGAGAGGGAAGTGGGAGAGACAAGAGCAAAGGAGTTGGAAGTGGGGGAGACAGGAGGGAAGGGGTCAGGACAGAATGTGATGGAGGGGATCGAACGGAAGAGTTATTCTGCAGCAGTGATAGAGGGAGTGAGGAAGAGAGCGAGGGTGTTTGTGGGGGATTCGATAGTTAGGAAGACCGACAGAGTCTTAAACAAGGGAGATGATGTGGTGGTCTGTTTGCCTGGAGCCAAAATAGAGGCAATAACTGAGAGGGTAAAAAACATCGTAGGCTCGGGTAATGGTGGATCTGTTTTAGTACACGTAGGGACAAATAACGTAGAGAGGGAGGGTACAACTGCCATAGTTAGGAAATATAGGCAGTTGGTCAGAACACTAAAACAGACGCGGGTTGAGCAGGTAATACTGTCAGGGATTTTACCTGTAATGGGCAGGAGGGGTCACAAATATCGAAATTGTCGGGGGATGGCAATTAACATGTTAGTCCAGAAGTTATGTAGGGAAGAGGAAGTTGGATTTGTGGATTTATGGGGAAGTTTTGTTGGGAGGGCTGATATGTACATGAAGGATGGGCTTCATTTAAGTGGAAAGGGGGCGGCAGTATTCGCGGACAAACTTTCAGCAGCAGTAGATAGTAACTTGGGTACAATGACAAATATTTTTGGAAGTAAACATTCTTTAAACTAGAGGTGCAGGGGGGTTACCTAGAGGTGTCTCATGCAGAACAAGAGGCCACTAGCACAGATAAACCAATATCAAATCATCCGAAAAACATCTCTGAAAAAGGTTATAGATGCGTATGTTTAAATGCAAGGAGCATAGTAAATAAGAAAAACGAATTAAACATTATGGTAGAAGATATTGACCCTCACATAATTGGTATAACTGAATCATGGGCCAACATAGATATAACAGATGCTGAATTAGGACTGACAGGATATGTAATGTTTAGGAAAGATCGAATAGGAAGAAGGGGCGGGGGAGTTATTTTATATGTTAAAGAATCTATTCAGGCTTATGAAATAAAACTAGAAAGGGAAGCAGATTGCGATGAAGCTGTTTGGTGCAAAATTGTTTCAGGAAATTCAAAATTAACTATTGGATTAGTTTACCGAAGTCCAAACATAAACGAAGAGGACAACACAAAAATAAAAAACGCTATAAAGGAAGTTAGTAAAGGGGATTGTATCATAATGGGAGATTTTAACCATGGACACATACAATGGAATTCTCTAGAGAGCACAGGGATTGAGGACCAACAATTTCTATTTTTAATCCAGGATAGCTTTCTTACTCAGCACGTACTAGAACCAACCAGGGGAGAAAATGTATTAGATATAGTTTTGTCATCACAAAAAGAATTAGTGGACAATGTAAAAATATTTGAACCATTGGGTAATAGTGACCATAATCAAATACATTTTGACATCACTGTAAAATCAGAAAGTAAAATTAAGAAAACGTACAAGAGAAACTTCCACAAAGGTAACTACAAAGATATGAGAAAATACTTAGCAAAGCTAGATTGGAATAACATGCTGATGAATAAGACCGCAATTGAATGTTGGAATATTCTAAAATATGAAATTGAGAGTATCATCGATAAATTTGTTCCCTTCCAAAAACAAGGAAAACGGTGTAGAAAGAAACACTTGTCAAAAGAAGCTATTAGAAAAATAATGCTAAAACAAACTATGTGGAGGGTTTATAGGCGTACCAGAAAGGACGAAGACTATGCAAAATACAAAGAGGCACTTAATGCAGCTACAACTGAAATCAGACAATCTAAAAGAAGCTATGAGCAAAAACTAGCATGTAACATAAAAAATGACAGCAAGAGTTTTTATGCATATGTCAGGAGTAAACAAAACGTACAAGACAAGGTTGGACCTCTAGAAGACAGTGCTGGAAATATAATATCACAGGGGTTTTTAATGGCGGAAGACCTAAATAGTTACTTCAGTTCAGTGTTCACCAAAGAAGATATTAGTTCATTACCAGTTGCTGATGCTAAATTTCAGGGGGCTAAATCTGACTGTTTAGGTCCGTTAGTTGTAACTCCAGAATTGGTAGCTAAGAAAATAAAGGCAATGAAGGATAACAAATCACCGGGAGTGGATGGGATTCCTCCAAAATTACTAATGGAAACAGTAGAACAAATCAGTATACCACTTGCAAGAGTATTCAACTTGTCATTAACAGAGGGAGTTGTTCCGTTTGAATGGAAAGAAGCAAACATCATACCATTATTTAAAAAGGGTTCGAGAAATAAGTCAGAGAATTACAGACCAGTGAGTTTAACGTCAGTGATTTGTAAATTATTATAAAGGTTAATTAAAGACCATATGGTGGAACTCCTCGTTAAGCATAAATTATTAAATTCATCTCAACATGGATTCCTTAAAGCGAGGTCATGCTTAACAAATATGTTATGTTTTTTGGAAGAAATCACTAAGTGGATAGACGTGGGATCGCCAGTAGATATTATCTACTTAGATTTTCAGAAAGCTTTTGACAAAGTGCCACATCAAAGATTACTACTTAAATTAAAAGCCCATGGTATCGGGGATAGCATAACTGACTGGATAGAACAATGGCTGACTGACAGAAGACAACGAGTTGTAGTAGATGGAGAAGTTTCAAATTGGAAATCGGTTTTGAGTGGGGTACCTCAAGGATCAGTATTAGGACCTATATTATTCTTAATTTATATCAATGACTTGGACGACAGTATAACAAGTAACGTACTGAAATTTGCGGATGACACAAAACTGTTTAGAAAGGTTAATACTGATGTTGATAAACAACATTTACAAAACGATCTAGACAGATTAGTGAAATGGTCTGAGAAATGGCAGATGTTGTTCAATTTTGGGAAATGTAAATGCCTACATACAGGACATAGGAACATGAATGTAAACTATAAAATGGGAGATACTGTTCTGGGTACTACTGTAAAAGAAAAGGACTTAGGAGTTACAATAAGCGCTGATATGAAAGTTTCAGAGCAGTGTGGTATTGCAGCTTCAAAGGGTAATCAAATTCTTGGATTGATTAGAAGAAACATAACATACAAGGGTAAAAAGCTAATTATACCTCTTTATAAAGCAATAGTTAGACCTCATTTAGAATACTGTATACAAGCATGGAGACCATATCGTAAGAAGGATATAGATACGCTTGAATGCATACAAAGGAGAGCAACTAAAATGATTCCAGAACTGAGAGACCTTAGTTATGAAGAACGCCTGAAAGAATGTGGTTTAACAACTCTAGAGACAAGGAGGTTAAGAGGAGATCAGATTGAAGTTTTTAAGATATTGAATGGGTATGAAAATATTGATAGAAATATGTTTTTCTCACTCAAGAAGGATAGCAGAACTAGAGGACATGAGGTAAAATTAGTAAAGGATCAATGTAGATTGGACATCAGGAAGCACTCGTTCTCACAGAGGACAATAAATGAATGGAACAAATTGTCTACAGATTGTGTAACTGCTAGCAGCGTGAATATGTTTAAAAACAAGGTTGACACATATCTCAGGAGGGCGGGTTATAAGTAGATGAACATTGTTGGACTCTCGATAAGCCAATGGCTTCCTTGTCCACTTGCCATCTGGGCCTTTGGCTTGGATGGCAAATCTTGTTAAATATCTTGTTAAATATTTGAGTCGAACGTGTGACAGTCACAGTGTGTCTGACTGACCTGTCACCTGTCACTTGAAAACACGAGCCACACAACAACGGTACTTTCAGAGTTAATCACAACAAGAGATTGCTACCTCTTGGGTGTTGCTTATTAATATAAATGTTTTGTTTTTGCAAAAAAATAACTACATTCACTGGATTGGATATAGTAATAACAATAACTAATTTATTAAACTATGCCTATGCCATCATGGTCGCTGCTGTATCTCCAGCACACAGCTGTAAGATATAGTCACTACAACCCCAGTACACAATTAGAATACACAGTTTCTGCTAGAATACATGGCCAGTGCACCCTCAGTACACATCTAGAATATATAGTCAGTACATACTCTACACAGCTAAAAAAAATTAAAACTATTCACAGTAGCTCCAGGACATAGCTATAATGCATTGTTACTACAACTCCAGTACACGATTAGAATACACAGTTACTGCTCACCCAGGACACAGTTGGAATACATGGTCCCTGCTGTATATCCAGCACATAGCTGTAAGATGTAGTCACTACAACTCCAGTAAACAATTAGAATACACAGTTACTGCTAGAATACACGGCCAGTGCACCCTCAGTACACATCTAGAATATATAGTCACTACACACTCTGTACGCATCTAAAATACAAAATATTCACAGTATCTCCAGTACATAGCTATAATGCATTGTTACTACAACTCCAAGACACGATTAGAATAAACAGTTACTGCTCACCCAGGACACAGCTCGAATACATGGTCCCTGCTGTATCTCCAGCACACAGCTGTAAGATGTAGTCACTACAACTCCAGTAAACAATTAGAATACACAGTTACTGCTAGAATACACGGCCAGTGCACCCTCAGTACACATCTAGAATATATAGTCACTACACACTCTGTACAGAGGTAAAAAATAAAAAATATTCACAGTATCTCCAGGACATAGCTATAATGCATTGTCACTACAACTACACGATTAGAATACACAGTTACTGCTCACCCAGGACACAGCTTGAAATACATGATCTCTGCACCCTCAGTACATAACTGGAATACACAGTCACTACACCCTCAGTACATTCCATAGAGACTGAGACCTATGGCAGCTAGAATTTCTGATACATACCTCGATCCATAACTTTGTACACAGCTAAAATACAAAATATTCACTGTATCTCCAGTACATAGCTATAATACATTGTCACTACAACTGCAAGATATAGTCACTAAAACTCCAGTGTACACAAATAGAATACACAGTTAGTGCTAGAATACATGGCCAGTGCACCATCACTACACATCTAGAATATATATTCACTACACACTCTGTACACAGCTAAAAAATACAAAATATTCACAGTATCTCCAGTACATAGCTGTAATGCATTGTCACTACAACTCCAGTACATGATTAGAATAGACAGTTACTGCTCACCCAGGACATGGCTCGAATACATGATCGCTGCTGTAATTCCAGCACACAGCTGTAAGATATAGTCACTACAACTCCAGTACACAAATAGAATACACAGTTACTGCTAGAATGCATGGCCAGTGCACCCTCAGTACACATCTAGAATATAAAATATAGTCCCTACACACTCTGTACACAGCTAAAATACAAGATATTCACAGTATCTCCAGTACATAGCTATAATGCATTGTCACTACAAGTCCAGTACACGATTAGAATAGACAGTTACTGCTCACCCAGGACATGGCTCGAAATACATGGTCGCTGCACCCTCAGTACATAACTGGAATACATAACCACTACACCCTCAGTACATAGCTAGAATACAAAATCACACAATTTCGCACAACTTCACACAACGTTGCACAACATTACACAACTTCACACAACGTCGCGCTACTTCGCACAACTTCAAACAACTTCTGGCGAACAAACTAACAAAATGACACCATCTCAGCATACATTTATTTATTTTATGATAATGTCTCCTTCCTGCTTTGCTGTTTCTCACCATTGGACATCAGGAAGCACTCGTTCTCACAGAGGACAATAAATGAATGGAACAAATTGTCTACAGATTGTGTAACTGCTAGCAGCGTGAATATGTTTAAAATTAAGGTAGACACATATCTCATGAGGGCGGGTTATAAGTAGATGAACATTGTTGGACTCTAGATAAGCCAATGGCTTCCTTGTCCACTTGCCATCTGGGCCTATGGCTTGGATGGCAAATCTTGTTAAATCTCAGCATACCTTTATTTATTTTATGACACTGTCTCCAGCCTGCCTTGCTTTTTCTCAGCATCTTAGCATATATTTCTGTACTTTATGACACTGTCTCTAGCCTGCCTTGCTCTGTCTCACCATCTCATGCACTGTCACACGCAACTTGAAAAAGGTGTTGTATTCTTGCTAGCGACACCCCTCTACATATGGACAAGCTCCATAGAGTAGTAGTGAGTCCAGTGTAGCCATTTCCTTCTGGTTCCCACACCTCACCACCCCCACCATAGAGGAAAAAGGTGTATGGGGCGCGGGGGCGCACGCGATTACACACCTTTTCCGTGGGTACAACAACTATGTATTCCAGTTTTGTACTCTGGGTACAGTGACTATACATTCCAGCTGTGTACTGTGGGTACATTGACTATGTATTATAGCTATGTCCTGTGGGTACAGTGATTATGTATTCTAGCTTTGTACTGTGGGTAGAGTGAATATGTATTCTAACCTAGTACTATGGGTACAGTGAAAATGTATTCTAACCTAGTACTATGGGTACAGTGAAAATGTATTCTACCTGCTCACTGTGGGTACAGTGACTATGTATTCTAGCTGTGTACTGTGGGTACATTGACTATGTATTTTAGCTATGTCCTGTGGGTACAGTGATTATGTATTCTAGCTTTGTACTGTTGGTAGAGTGAATATGTATTCTAACCTAGTACTGTGGGTACAGTGAAAATGTATTCTACCTGCTCACTGTGGGTACAGTGACTATGTATTCTAGCTGTGTACTGTGGGTAGAGTGACTATGTATTCTAGCTGTGTACTGTGGGTAGAGTGACTATATATTCTAACCCAGTACTGTGGGTACAGTGACTATTCATTCTGGCTTTGTACTGTGGTACAGTGACTATGTATTCTAGCTGTGTACTCTGGGTGCAGTGACTATGTATTCTAGCTGTGTACTGTGGGTACAGTGAATATGTATTCTAGCCTTGTTCTAACAGTGATTATGTATTGTAGCTGTGTACTGTGGGTACAGTAACTATGTATTCTAGCTGTGCACTGTGGGTACAGTGATTATGTATTGTAGCTGTGTACTGTGGGTACAGTGACTATGTATTCTAGCTGTGAACTATGGGTAAAGAGACTATGTATTGTAGCTTTGTACTGTGGTTACAGTTAATATGTATTCTAACTGTTCATTGTGTGTACAGTGACTATGCATTCTAGCAGTGATCTGTGGGTAAAGTGACTATGTATTCCAGTTTTGTACTGTGGGTACAGTGACTATGTATTCTAGCTGAGTACTGTGGGTACATTGATTATGTATTTTAGCCTTGTACTGTGGGTACAGATTGCATAAAACCGAACATGATTAAACAAGTTTATCCCAGTTTGCTTGAACCACCATATTGTTACCTTACTGTTTGACAATAGATATGTTCCAGATCAGCTAAAATTGTCAATATAGTTTGTGCACAAAGCGGCGAAGGAAAACCAGTCATTGTCCAAAACAATTTTAAGTATTTTTTATTTAATGCATAGAAAGTAACACCCTTTCTCATTCCCAAACAGTTTAGTATGCTCCCACTAGAATCAGTTACAAGAATTTAAAGAGGGCACCCGTCAAAAACTATTTAAGGAGAAAAAATTACTTGTAAAGTTGAGTCGAAAATCATCAAAACAAAACACTGCCACGGCACAGTATAAAAACTTATCCATTGTTATTAGTATAACCATGTCCAATCCAGTGAAGCAAATGTAGATAGGTCTGTTAGCTTCGGTACACTACAACTATTATTAAATTCTGATGGTTACATTTACAATAAAACAATTTGTTGTAAAGTAGACAGTCTAGAATCATGATACTTCACGTGAAAACAAAACTTCACCACGGCATAGGCATAGTTTAATAAATTATATATTGTTATTACTATATCCAATCCAGTGAATGTAGTTATTTTTTTGCAAAACAAAACATTGATATTAATAAGCAACACCCAAGAGGTAGCAATCTCTTGTTGTGATTAACTCTGAAAGTACCGTTGTTGTGTGGCTCAGTGCCTCCAGGTGACATACACACTGTGACTGTCACACGTTCGACTCAAATAAGTCAGAGTCATCGTCACTACTGCCGATTGGGCATGTCCTAAAGTAATCACTCGCAAATTCATTGAGCCTGAGTCTCCGCTTGCGATATTCTGCATGTTCATCAACGTCAAAGCGTAGAGACAACGAGCAACTTTGTTCGACCCAACCACGAACCCAACCATGGACGCAGCCATCTTGGATTTTTCGAAAATTGTAAACACGAAACGGTATTCGTCCTGTAGTCTAACATTTCCAATTAAATCCGCTTCGACAACAGGTTGTGCAGTTGAGTAATATATACAGATATAAACCACAGCAGCATCAAACAAAACTAATCACTAATTGATCTACATAAACACGCCAATCCAACTTTCTTGCGCACTGCCACTGGCACCGCGTGATTTATAAATAGCTTGACAATTACTGACCAAGGTTGTAAGCGTTCGCAAAATAGTGCGCATTTAATTTAAAATACAACAATTTAGAATGAACTGTACAAAAACAAAAACAAGTACAACTTTCACTTGGACAAACAGAAAACCATTTAGAGCACTAGCTTATACGTAAATATGCTAACTTAAACATCGTAGTAAACTAGACCTAGGCCAGGAGTAGGACCCAGGGCAGTGACAGTTTACAGTAGCGCGTATTCACGATTATGATGCGTTTACGTGAAATTTCGCCTAGTGACTTCCGACTGTTTTTTTTATACACATATAATAGTTTGAAGAACATATTCCTATCAATATCCTCATGACCGTTCATTATTTTAAACACTTCTATTTGGTCTCCTCGTAGTCTCCTGGTCTCTAATGTTGTCAAACCACACACTAAAACACCTAGAATAGCTGATCCTACAAGAGCCTTGCAGACCAGACGACTCGCCAGTTTACAACTCCTCTGCCAATGCCTGTATTGACACGAAAAAAAGATCATACCAATTATTTGTATAAATAAATAAATAAATGTAGTGGGATGATACGTACCGTCTTTGTTCGGAGGTCCTTCGGCAGTTGCCTCGCACCACGCCGTCACTAGGACAACCGTTGCTACGAAAAACAACATCCCTCGCACCTGTAAAGCATCGAAACTTCGAGGTTTCACTTCAGTTAATTTCAACTGCGTACTAAGATAAAAAAACATTCATAGCAGAAATAATAAGTAACAACAACATAGATAACTTTCTTGATATAACAAAAACACTATATATTACTGGGTGTTAGTATTTCGTTTAGCAAGATTTAACAAGATTTACCAAGATTGCCACCAAGACCCAATGGCCCAAGTAGCAAGTGGACAAGGAAGCCATTGGTTTATCGAGAGTCCAACCTTTTTTAATCTATGTATAACTTGCCCTCCTGAGATATGTGTCAACCTTGTTGTAAACACATTCATGCTGCTAGTCCTCTGTGAGAACGAGTACTTCCTGATATCCAATCAACACTGATCCTATACTAATGTTCCCTCAAGCCCTCTAGTTCTATTATCATTCTTGAGTGAGAAAAAAATATTTCTATCAATATTTTCATATCCATTCAATATTTAAAATAACTTCACTTTGTTCTCCTTTTAATCTCCTTGTCTCTAGGGTTGGTAAACCACATTTTTTATGGGTTCTTCATCACAACGGTCTCTCAGTTCTGGAATCATTTTAGTTGCTCTTTAGAAACTGTCACGTGTTAGTGTCTTGCTATATCAAGAAATTGTCATGTTTTCCAAATACATGGTGGCATATACTGTGTCCTGATCTGTATTGGAAGAAGACTGAAAAACAGCAATAGGACGTGAACGCATGCACTGTGAATCTGATGCGAACTGTACGTGAGCAATAAAAGCGAAAATTTAAACACATCCGAATAGCATGGAACACAGGCACGCACGCACGCACGCACAAAAACATTTATATTAATAAGCAACACCCAAGAGGTAGCAATCTCTTGTTGTGATTAACTCTGAAAGTACCGTTGTTGTGTGGCTCAGTGCCTCCAGGTGACATACACACTGTGACTGTCACACGTTCGACTCAAATAAGTCAGAGTCATCGTCACTACTGCCGATTGGGCATGTCCTAAAGTAATCACTCGCAAATTCATTGAGCCTGAGTCTCCGCTTGCGATATTCTGCATGTTCATCAACGTCAAAGCGTAGAGACAACGAGCAACTTTGTTCGACCCAACCACGAACCCAACCATGGACGCAGCCATCTTGGATTTTTCGAAAATTGTAAACACGAAACGGAATTCGTCCTGTAGTCTAACATTTCCAATTAAATCCGCTTCGACAACAGGTTGTGCAGTTGAGTAATATATACAGATATAAACCACAGCAGCATCAAACAAAACTAATCACTAATTGATCTACATAAACACGCCAATCCAACTTTCTTGCGCACTGCCACTGGCACCGCGTGATTTATAAATAGCTTGACAATTACTGACCAAGGTTGTAAGCGTTCGCAAAATAGTGCGCATTTAATTTAAAATACAACAATTTAGAATGAACTGTACAAAAACAAAAACAAGTACAACTTTCACTTGGACAAACAGAAAACCATTTAGAGCACTAGCTTATACGTAAATATGCTAACTTAAACATCGTAGTAAACTAGACCTAGGCCAGGAGTAGGACCCAGGGCAGTGACAGTTTACAGTAGCGCGTATTCACGATTATGATGCGTTTACGTGAAATTTCGCCTAGTGACTTCCGACTGTTTTTTTTCTACACATATAATAGATTAACTAAATATATTAAAAAGTGCACACGACCGAGTGCGTTTGTTCCGTTTTTAAGATGCCGCGTTTCGACGGCAAGTATGTCCACATCGGAGGGTAATTATTCGCATACCGAAACGCGAGCATATACCCATCTCTCTCTCCAGATGGCCACCCGAGCCATTCAGCCTGCTTACCTCATTAATCATCCACGATTTTTATGAAACTCATACGCATAACTTTTATGAAACTATAACCGACGAATCGCAGCTCTTTATACCATTCACCGATAACGTACTGAATCCTGATTGATTAGCTCTCTCATTCATTGATACCGTACTCAATAACCGCCACGTCAGCGATATGTGGAGTTTTCCCTAGGTTTTCATTGAATTTAAAATTTAAATTAAAAATTAAAATTAAACGCCACGTCAGCGATATGTGGGTTTTTCCCAATGTCTATTTTTAGTAACCACCGCTCGTGCTCCGACTGCGCACCTCCTACAGTCGCTAGGGGGCGTTGCGTATGGTTTGTGGTGTTCCTACAACCGTCAGGGGGCGCTCTGATTGGCTGCGCGTGCAACCGGAAGTCGTTCAGACACATGGCCACCGCAATTCCCACCGCAATTGCTTGGTCAGAAACCTATATCTACTACTTTGGTGCAGCAGCGACTTGAAATTGGTGTAGAGAATAAAAAAAAGTGGAATATCGAATAGAATAAGTATTACTATAGCATATATATATTATACATAAACGTATTGTAGACATATATTAGAAAATAGTTTTTGTTAATTATTAATCAGAGGCAGGATTTTAGAGTAAGTTAGTTCCTGACGCCCCGAGTCCCCGAGTCCCCGAGTCCCCGACGTACGTGTGCGTGCGTGGGTGCGTGGGTGCGTGCGGTGTGGTTATATGTATACTGCAACATGTGATGTTGCACCCCGCAAGGGAGCAAGGGGAAGAAGATAAAGCAATCGTTATGCCTTATTTAGGATGGTACATACATGTTTGGGGGATGGGAGGGGGGGGTTGGGGGGGGGCAATGTTGCAAGAAAGATATAAATAAGCTAGAACGAATTGAGAGGAGAGCAACTAAAAGCTTAACAAAAGTATGTCTTGTATCTTCTTCAAGCACTGCATGTTCTGCGTTTCATATTCTCTTATCTGCTTTTAAGTTTTTCTTATACACATGTGGTGAACATCGATGTGGCCCAACACAGGAAGTAAATGTATAACAAGCTGTGAACTTCACCTGTCATGAACCCCAGAAAGTGTGGCACTCGACATGCAAAGCGTCTAGGAGAAGTAGCACAACAAGCACTCAAGTTCGATTATAGTAACATCTCCAAGTAATGCAACATATTTTGTATTAGTACGTTTAATTAATTTGTAAGGTTAAACATTGCTGTATTATATTATATGTACACTTGGACATTAAACTGTTTGTTCCTCTGGTGGCTGGCCACGTAATTTAGTCCTATTTAGGAACATGGTCATAGTCCACCGGGTATTGTCTTTCATGGCCAATCTAACCCACGTCTGATTACAATGCTTCTTCCGTAAACACATGCACTATCAAAGTCCAGTGAGCGATAACACGGCTGCATTAAGTGCATCTGTTCCTTGTGTGCTCACTGACTGCGTGGCGTGTTGACACAGGGCGAACAACGACGTTATCACTAAGTGAAGCACCGAGAGAATAAGATGGTAAGTCTGACTATTGTACGATATTACACATGTCTACAAAAAACGTCCAGTTCGCATAGAACAACGTTTCCCAATGTGGGTTACGCGAAAGGTTTTCCAGGGGATACAAAGATGGTTGACTGAAACTAATGTCAAGTAGGCCCTACAATAATGTTGCCACCTTTTTTGGACCATGAAGGAGAACACTTGTTTTTGTAATATTAGCAATGCTAGTGGAACATGTCGTCACCACACATGCTTGTCATATGCGATGAAGTCGTTGCTGTCAATATCCTCCCCGTGGGGGCAGGAATACCACAGATTTTTACCCCCCTTTTCGCCAGTTGGATCCGTATTCACACAAAATTGCTGCGCAGGCTTACACGAGAAATTACGCAGATGGGGTGGAAAACTACGAAAGTTCGTAAATTATTATTCTCGAAGGACATACAGTTGTTATTCTCGAAGGACATACAGTTGTTATTCTCGAAGGACATACATTTGTTATTCTCGAAGGATATACAGTTGTTATTCTCGAAGGACATACAGTTGTTATTCTCGAAGGACATACAGTTGTTATTATCGAAGGACATACAGTTGTTATTCTCGAAGGACATACAGTTGTTATTCTCGAAGGACATACAGTTGTTATTCTCGAAGGACATACAGTTGGTATTCTCGAAGGACATACAGTTGTGATTCTCGAAGGACATACATTTGTTATTCTCGAAGGACATACAGTTGTTATTCTCGAAGGACATACAGTTGTTATTCTCGAAGGACATACAGTTGTTATTCTCGCAGGACATACATTTGTTATTCTCTAAGGACATACAGTTGTTATTCTCGAAGGACATACAGTTGTTATTCTCGAAGGACATACATATGTTATTCTCGAAGGACATACAGTTGTTATTCTCGAAGGACATACAATTGTTATTCTCGAAGGACATACATTTGTTATTATCTAAGGACATACAGTTGTTATTCTCGAAGGATATACAGTTGTTATTCTCGAAGGACATACAGTTGTTATTCTCGAAGGACATACAGTTATTATTCTCGAAGGACTTACGGTTGTTCTCAGTTAAGGTACTTCGTAACTAATTAGTTATTTATGGCGACATTGCGACAATATGTTCGAACATCTCAGCACTGCGCTCGAGGAAGAAGAAACTACGTATTTCCGTAAACAAGGATTTTCAGCAATGTTCCGTGCTCGACTATGTGAAGGAAAACCATCGAGTCTCCCTGTCCACAACTGTACCCACAATTGAGGCCTTGGTTTTGAGCAAGCACGTGGAGCCCTCATGTCGCGTTACTCGAATATAGGTTGTCTGACTCAACTCCGTGCGTGGGTGCGCGTGTGCGTGCGTGCGTGCGTGCGTGCGTGCGTGCGTGGGTGGGTGGGTGGGTGGGTGGGTGGGTGGGTGGGTGGGTGCGTGCGTGCGTGCGTGCGTGCGTGCCTGTGTTCCATGCTATTCGGATGTGTTTAAATTTTCGCTTTTATTGCTCACGTACAGTTCGCATCAGATTCACAGTGCATGCGTTCACGTCCTATTGCTGTTTTTCAGTCTTCTTCCAATACAGATCAGGACACAGTATATGCCACCATGTATTTGGAAAACATGACAATTTCTTGATATAGCAAGACACTAACACGTGACAGTTTCTAAAGAGCAACTAAAATGATTCCAGAACTGAGAGACCGTTGTGATGAAGAACCCATAAAAAATGTGGTTTACCAACCCTAGAGACAAGGAGATTAAAAGGAGAACAAAGTGAAGTTATTTTAATTATTGAATGGATATGAAAATATTGATAGAAATATTTTTTTCTCACTCAAGAATGATAATAGAACTAGAGGGCTTGAGGGAACATTAGTATAGGATCAGTGTTGATTGGATATCAGGAAGTACTCGTTCTCACAGAGGACTAGTAGCATGAATGTGTTTACAAACAAGGTTGACACATATCTCAGGAGGGCAAGTTATACATAGATTAAAAAAGGTTGGACTCTCGATAAACCAATGGCTTCCTTGTCCACTTGCTACCTGGGCCATTGCATTGGGTCTTGGGTGGCAATCTTGGTAAATCTTGTTAAATCTTGCTAAACGAAATACTAACACCCAGTAATATATAGTGTTTTTGTTATATCAAGAAAGTTATCTATGTTGTTGTTACTTATTATTTCTGCTATGAATGTTTTTTTTATCTTAGTACGCAGTTGAAATTAACTGAAGTGAAACCTCGAATTTTCGATGCTTTACAGGTGCGAGGGATGTTGTTTTTCGTAGCAACGGTTGTCCTAGTGACGGCGTGGTGCGAGGCAACTGCCGAAGGACCTCCGAACAAAGACGGTACGTATCATCCCACTACATTTATTTATTTATACAAATAATTGGTATGATCTTTTTTTCGTGTCAATACAGGCATTGGCAGAGGAGTTGTAAACTGGCGAGTCGTCTGGTCTGCAAGGCTCTGGTAGGATCAGCTATTCTATGTGTTTTAGTGTGTGGTTTGACAACATTAGAGACCAGGAGACTACGAGGAGACCAAATAGAAGTGTTTAAAATAATGAACGCTCATGAGGATATTGATAGGAATATGTTCTTCAAACTTAAAGAAGGCAGTAGAACCAGAGGACACAAAGCAGCATTAGTTAAGGAGCAATGTAGGTTGGACATGAGAAATTACTCTTTCTCACAGAGAGTGATAAATGAATGGAACAAACTGCCAAATGATCGTGTTAATGCTAGTAGTGTGAATTTGTTTACAAATAGAATTGACAGATATCTGATAAGGGCGGGCTACACATAGATGAGAAAAATGTTTGACTCGAGAAATCGATGGCTTCCTTGTCCACTTGCCATCTGGAACTTATTGTTTGGGATGGCAATCTTATTAAATCTTGTTAAAATATAGTAGATGTTGCAACGTTTGTGGATCATCTCCACAGTGGTATTCGCTATGGGCATCTTGCATCCATATTTCAGCAACATGTTTCTGCAGCGTCTATCACCAGTAATGATAATTTCTTATGATGACCGAAACACTTTCTGCTGAATCTGTCGTCAACATGTACTTCCTGGTTTGTCATCCAAGGTAAATGTACTTCCTGGTTTGTCATCCAAGGTAAATGCCCATATGACAAGTGGACAAAGAGGCCATTGGCTTATATATATATATATATATATATATATATATATATATATATATATATATATATATATATATATATATATATATATATATATATATATATATATATATCCAAACATAAACAGAGGGGAGAGCTTGAAAAACGTTATAGAGGAAGTGAAAAAGGGGATTGCATCGTAATCAGGGATTTAAACCCTGCACATTTGCAATCGAAATATCTACTGGGTCCAGCTAGAGTGCAGGACCAAAAAATCATTTTAAATACAATTTGTATGCTAAAATGCCTGAAATGTCTACCAGTAGTTCAGACATGTAGCGCAATTTAACAGTATCGTTCAATTTGCTGCAGAATATCCTGATGGGTTCTGGTTTGGCCGTCAAGATCTCATGTGCGTCAGTAAGACGGGCAAGGTCAAGAGGTCAACTACTCGGGTCTCCGTGCATGACATCAGCCACTCGGTGCTATATTTCAGGTTTGTAAGACGTGTTTCTACATTCTGACCATTCGCATATAGCTTGATACACATACTAATCTGTTACGCTGACAAGAGATGCAAACCCTCACAATGGGTGCCGTTGTCCAACTCTAGGCTACGTATGTCTTCGTCCGTAATATACCGTAGAATGGGTGTGTGCGAATTTCGTAATAGAAAAATGCAAAATAATGATAGTTTTGAAATATAATAAATAATATATCTAGTGCAGTCAGATCGCTTAAGATGTCTGACGGTTGAAGTTTATAACATTCGTTTCGACTGAAATATTTTTTTTTACAATACAGGCTGCTAGTTTTGTTTTATCTTGGTAATTTTTATAGTTTGTTTGATAAATACCGTGTCAATCGAATAATTAATTTTCAACTGCAGGGGGCGCTACTACGAGTGGGGTGTCCAGAGGGGTGTCAACCCTCGAGGGTTCCGAGCTGAAGAAACTCCCAAGGCTTCCGACTGCCAGATCACGTGGCGGCAGACTCTTTCGGGGTCTAGTCGTTGCTCCACCGATGACGCCACCCGATTCGCCCGCGAGTATGCCGTGCGCTTTGGCCGTTACAACCTCGTTTGCAACAACTGCCACCAGTTCGTGAATCGGTTAGCGGCCATATTGGAAACGTCGGAGTGTTCCACTGAGGGGAGGGGCGATGATGCGGCCACCGAAGGACCTCCGAACAAAGACGGTACGTATCATCCCACTACATTTATTTATTTATACAAATAATTGGTATGATCCTTTTTTCGTGTCAATACAGGCATTGGCAGAGGAGTTGTAAACTGGCGAGTCGTCTGGTCTGCAAGGCTCTGGTAGGATCAGCTATTCTATGTGTTTTAGTGTGTGGTTTGACAACACTAGAGACCAGGAGATTAAGAGGAGACCAAATAGAAGTGTTTAAAATAATGAACGGTCATGAGGATATTGATAGGAATATATTCTTCAAACTTAAAGAAGGCAGTAGAACCAGAGGACATAAGGCAGGATTAGTTAAGGAGCAATGTAGGTTGGACATGAGAAATTACTCTTTCTCACAGAGAGTGATAAATGAATGGAACAAACTGCCAAATGATCGTGTTAATGCTAGTAGTGTGAATTTGTTTACAAATAGAATTGACAGATATCTGATAAGGGCGGGCTACACATAGATGAGAAAAATGTTTGACTCTCGAGAAGTCGATGGCTTCCTTGTCCACTTGCCATCTGGAACTTATTGTTTGGGATGGCAATCTTATTAAATCTTGTTAAAATATAGTAGATGTTGCAACGTTTGTGGATCATCTCCACAGTCGTATTCGCTATGGGCATCTTGCATCCATTTTTCAGCAACATGTTTCTGCAGCGTCTATCACCAGTAATGATAATTTCTTATGATGACCGAAACACTTTCTGCTGAATCTGTCGTCAACATGTACTTCCTTGTTTGTCATCCAAGGTAAATGCCCATATGACAAGTGGACAAAGAGGCCATTGGCTTATATATATATATATATATATATATATATATATATATATATATATATATATATATATATATATATATATATATATATATATATATATATATATATATATATATATATATATATATATATATATATATATATGTGTGTGTGTTCAAACATAGACAGAGGGGGAGAGCTTGAAAAACGTTATAGAGGAAGTGAAAAAGGGGATTGCATCGTAATCAGGTATTTAAACCCTGCACATTTGCAATAGAAATATCTACTGGGTCCAGCTAGAGTGCAGGACCAAAAAATCATTTTAAATACAATTTGTATGCTAAAATGCCTGAAATGTCTACCAGTAGTTCAGACATGTAGCGCAATTTAACAGTATCGTTCAATTTGCTGCAGAATATCCTGATGGGTTCTGGTTTGGCCGTCAAGAGATCATATGCGTCTGTACGATTTGCAAGTTCAAGAGGTCAATTATTCCGGTCTTATTGCATTACATCGGCCACTCGGTGCTATATTTCAGGTTTGTAAGACGTGTTTCTACATTCTGACCATTCGCATATAGCTTGATACGCATACTAATCTGTTACGCTGACAAGAGATGCAAACCCTCACAATGGGTGCCGTTGTCCAACTCTAGGCTACGTATGTCTTCGTCCGTAATATACCGTAGAATGGGTGTGTGCTAATTTCGTAATAGAAAAATGCAAAATAATGATAGTTTTGAAATATAATAAATAATATATCTAGTGCAGTCAGATCGCTTAAGATGTCTGACGGTTGAAGTTTATAACATTCGTTTCGACTGAAATATTTTTTTTTACAATACAGGCTGCTAGTTTTGTTTTATCTTGGTAATTTTTATAGTTTGTTTGATAAATACCGTGTCAATCGAATAATTAATTTTCAACTGCAGGGGGCGCTACTACGAGTGGGGTGTCCAGAGGGGTGTCAACCCTCGAGGGTACCGAGCTGAAGAAACTCCCAAGGCTTCCCACTGCCCGATCAGGTGACGGCAGACTCCTTCGGGGTCTAGTCGTTGCTCCACCGATGACGCCACCCGATTCGCCCGCGAGTATGCCGTGCGCTTTGGCCGTTACAACCTCGTTTTCAACAACTGCCACCACTTCGTGAATCGGCTAGCGGCCATGGTGGAAACGTCGGAGTGTTCCCACTGAGGGGAGGGGCGATGATGCGGCCACCGGGTTTTTGTCGGGGATCCTCGACACCCTGGGAAGTTGGTAGACGGGACTGACGGGTTCTGGTGGAGAGGACGAACCGCTAGATCTGATGTCAAGATAACACACTGACCAGTCCTGTCGGAGGCCGTTGTGTCGATGTATATAGCGATAGCTGAGCAACTGCAACGTTTACTGTTACGCTACGTGTAGCTGTAGTGTTGTGAGCTAAATGCGTGAACATAGCTGAATAGCATCGACATTACATATAGCTGCAGTTTGTAGTGGTAGTTGGGTAAAAGTTTCACGACTACTTCCTGTGGTCGTAGATGAACATTCAGAAAGCTTGGCGCTCGAGGTCAAAAATGTCTAGGAGGAGTTGCGTAACACATATACGTTAGCTCCATTATAGAATGATTGTAGGTATCCATAGATGCGGCTTGAATTAAAAAGTACTTGTGGCTGTCTTTTCTCCCCCCCGATCTCCAGTACATAGCTATAATGCATTGTCACTACAAGTCCAGTACACGATTAGAATAGACAGTTACTGCTCACCCAGGACATGGCTCGAAATACATGGTCGCTGCACCCTCAGTACATAACTGGAATACATAACCACTACACCCTCAGTACATAGCTAGAATACAAAATCACACAATTTCGCACAACTTCACACAACGTTGCACAACATTACACAACTTCACACAACGTCGCGCTACTTCGCACAACTTCAAACAACTTCTGGCGAACAAACTAACAAAATGACACCATCTCAGCATACATTTATTTATTTTATGATAATGTCTCCTTCCTGCTTTGCTGTTTCTCACCATTGGACATCTGGAAGCACTCGTTCTCACAGAGGACAATAAATGAATGGAACAAATTGTCTACAGATTGTGTAACTGCTAGCAGCGTGAATATGTTTAAAAATAAGGTAGACACATATCTCATGAGGGCGGGTTATAAGTAGATGAACATTTTTGGACTCTAGATAAGCCAATGGCTTCCTTGTCCACTTGCCATCTGGGCCTATGGCTTGGATGGCAAATCTTGTTAAATCTCAGCATACCTTTATTTATTTTATGACACTGTCTCCAGCCTGCCTTGCTTTTTCTCAGCATCTTAGCATATATTTCTGTACTTTATGACACTGTCTCTAGCCTGCCTTGCTCTGTCTCACCATCTCATGCACTGTCACACGCAACTTGAAAAAGGTGTTGTATTCTTGCTAGCGACACCCCTCTACATATGGACAAGCTCCATAGAGTAGTAGTGAGTCCAGTGTAGCCATTTCCTTCTGGTTCCCACACCTCACCACCCCCACCATAGAGGGAAAAGGTGTATGGGGCGCGGGGGCGCACGCGATTACACACCTTTTCCGTGGGTACAACAACTATGTATTCCAGTTTTGTACTCTGGGTACAGTGACTATACATTCCAGCTGTGTACTGTGGGTACATTGACTATGTATTATAGCTATGTCCTGTGGGTACAGTGATTATGTATTCTAGCTTTGTACTGTGGGTAGAGTGAATATGTATTCTAACCTAGTACTATGGGTACAGTGAAAATGTATTCTAACCTAGTACTATGGGTACAGTGAAAATGTATTCTACCTGCTCACTGTGGGTACAGTGACTATGTATTCTAGCTGTGTACTGTGGGTACATTGACTATGTATTTTAGCTATGTCCTGTGTGTACAGTGATTATGTATTCTAGCTTTGTACTGTGGGTAGAGTGAATATGTATTCTAACCTAGTACTGTGGGTACAGTGAAAATGTATTCTACCTGCTCACTGTGGGTACAGTGACTATGTATTCTAGCTGTGTACTGTGGGTAGAGTGACTATGTATTCTAGCTGTGTACTGTGGGTAGAGTGACTATATATTCTAACCCAGTACTGTGGGTACAGTGACTATTCATTCTGGCTTTGTACTGTGGTACAGTGACTATGTATTCTAGCTGTGTACTCTGGGTGCAGTGACTATGTATTCTAGCTGTGTACTGTGGGTACAGTGAATATGTATTCTAGCCTAGACTAATGTGTGGCGGCGAAGGAAAACCAGTCATTGTCCAAAACAATTTTAAGTATTTTTTATTTAATGCATAGAAAGTAACACCCTTTCTCATTCCCAAACAGTTTAGTATGCTCCCACTAGAATCAGTTACAAGAATTTAAAGAGGGCACCCGTCAAAAACTATTTAAGGAGAAAAAATTACTTGTAAAGTTGAGTCGAAAATCATCAAAACAAAACACTGCCACGGCACAGTATAAAAACTTATCCATTGTTATTAGTATAACCATGTCCAATCCAGTGAAGCAAATGTAGATAGGTCTGTTAGCTTCGGTACACTACAACTATTATTAAATTCTGATGGTTACATTTACAATAAAACAATTTGTTGTAAAGTAGACAGTCTAGAATCATGATACTTCACGTGAAAACAAAACTTCACCACGGCATAGGCATAGTTTAATAAATTATATATTGTTATTACTATATCCAATCCAGTGAATGTAGTTATTTTTTTGCAAAACAAAACATTGATATTAATAAGCAACACCCAAGAGGTAGCAATCTCTTGTTGTGATTAACTCTGAAAGTACCGTTGTTGTGTGGCTCAGTGCCTCCAGGTGACATACACACTGTGACTGTCACACGTTCGACTCAAATAAGTCAGAGTCATCGTCACTATTGCCGATTGGGCATGTCCTAAAGTAATCACTCGCAAATTCATTGAGCCTGAGTCTCCGCTTGCGATATTCTGCATGTTCATCAACGTCAAAGCGTAGAGACAACGAGCAACTTTGTTCGACCCAACCACGAACCCAACCATGGACGCAGCCATCTTGGATTTTTCGAAAATTGTAAACACGAAACGGAATTCGTCCTGTAGTCTAACATTTCCAATTAAATCCGCTTCGACAACAGGTTGTGCAGTTGAGTAATATATACAGATATAAACCACAGCAGCATCAAACAAAACTAATCACTAATTGATCTACATAAACACGCCAATCCAACTTTCTTGCGCACTGCCACTGGCACCGCGTGATTTATAAATAGCTTGACAATTACTGACCAAGGTTGTAAGCGTTCGCAAAATAGTGCGCATTTAATTTAAAATACAACAATTTAGAATGAACTGTACAAAAACAAAAACAAGTACAACTTTCACTTGGACAAACAGAAAACCATTTAGAGCACTAGCTTATACGTAAATATGCTAACTTAAACATCGTAGTAAACTAGACCTAGGCCAGGAGTAGGACCCAGGGCAGTGACAGTTTACAGTAGCGCGTATTCACGATTATGATGCGTTTACGTGAAATTTCGCCTAGTGACTTCCGACTGTTTTTTTTCTACACATATAATAGATTAACTAAATATATTAAAAAGTGCACACGACCGAGTGCGTTTGTTCCGTTTTTAAGATGCCGCGTTTCGACGGCAAGTATGTCCACATCGGAGGGTAATTATTCGCATACCGAAACGCGAGCATATACCCATCTCTCTCTCCAGATGGCCACCCGAGCCATTCAGCCTGCTTACCTCATTAATCATCCACGATTTTTATGAAACTCATACGCATAACTTTTATGAAACTATAACCGACGAATCGCAGCTCTTTATACCATTCACCGATAACGTACTGAATCCTGATTGATTAGCTCTCTCATTCATTGATACCGTACTCAATAACCGCCACGTCAGCGATATGTGGAGTTTTCCCTAGGTTTTCATTGAATTTAAAATTTAAATTAAAAATTAAAATTAAACGCCACGTCAGCGATATGTGGGTTTTTCCCAATGTCTATTTTTAGTAACCACCGCTCGTGCTCCGACTGCGCACCTCCTACAGTCGCTAGGGGGCGTTGCGTATGGTTTGTGGTGTTCCTACAACCGTCAGGGGGCGCTCTGATTGGCTGCGCGTGCAACCGGAAGTCGTTCAGACACATGGCCACCGCAATTCCCACCGCAATTGCTTGGTCAGAAACCTATATCTACTACTTTGGTGCAGCAGCGACTTGAAATTGGTGTAGAGAATAAAAAAAAAGTGGAATATCGAATAGAATAAGTATTACTATAGCATATATATATTATACATAAACGTATTGTAGACATATATTAGAAAATAGTTTTTGTTAATTATTAATCAGAGGCAGGATTTTAGAGTAAGTTAGTTCCTGACGCCCCGAGTCCCCGAGTCCCCGAGTCCCCGACGTACGTGTGCGTGCGTGGGAGCGTGGGTGCGTGCGGTGTGGTTATATGTATACTGCAACATGTGATGTTGCACCCCGCAAGGGAGCAAGGGGAAGAAGATAAAGCAATCGTTATGCCTTATTTAGGATGGTACATACATGTTGGGGGGATGGGAGGGGGGGGTTGGGGGGGGGCAATGTTGCAAGAAAGATATAAATAAGCTAGAACGAATTGAGAGGAGAGCAACTAAAAGCTTAACAAAAGTATGTCTTGTATCTTCTTCAAGCACTGCATGTTCTGCGTTTCATATTCTCTTATCTGCTTTTAAGTTTTTCTTATACACATGTGGTGAACATCGATGTGGCCCAACACAGGAAGTAAATGTATAACAAGCTGTGAACTTCACCTGTCATGAACCCCAGAAAGTGTGGCACTCGACATGCAAAGCGTCTAGGAGAAGTAGCACAACAAGCACTCAAGTTCGATTATAGTAACATCTCCAAGTAATGCAACATATTTTGTATTAGTACGTTTAATTAATTTGTAAGGTTAAACATTGCTGTATTATATTATATGTACACTTGGACATTAAACTGTTTGTTCCTCTGGTGGCTGGCCACGTAATTTAGTCCTATTTAGGAACATGGTCATAGTCCACCGGGTATTGTCTTTCATGGCCAATCTAACCCACGTCTGATTACAATGCTTCTTCCGTAAACACATGCACTATCAAAGTCCAGTGAGCGATAACACGGCTGCATTAAGTGCATCTGTTCCTTGTGTGCTCACTGACTGCGTGGCGTGTTGACACAGGGCGAACAACGACGTTATCACTAAGTGAAGCACCGAGAGAATAAGATGGTAAGTCTGACTATTGTACGATATTACACATGTCTACAAAAAACGTCCAGTTCGCATAGAACAACGTTTCCCAATGTGGGTTACGCGAAAGGTTTTCCAGGGGATACAAAGATGGTTGACTGAAACTAATGTCAAGTAGGCCCTACAATAATGTTGCCACCTTTTTTGGACCATGAAGGAGAACACTTGTTTTTGTAATATTAGCAATGCTAGTGGAACATGTCGTCACCACACATGCTTGTCATATGCGATGAAGTCGTTGCTGTCAATATCCTCCCCGTGGGGGCAGGAATACCACCGATTTTTACCCCCCTTTTCGCCAATTGGATCCGTATTCACACAAAATTGCTGCGCAGGCTTACACGAGAAATTACGCAGATGGGGTGGAAAACTACGAAAGTTCGTAAATTATTATTCTCGAAGGACATACAGTTGTTATTCTCGAAGGACATACAGTTGTTATTCTCGAAGGACATACATTTGTTATTCTCGAAGGATATACAGTTGTTATTATCGAAGGACATACAGTTGTTATTCTCGAAGGACATACAGTTGTTATTCTCGAAGGACATACAGTTGTTATTCTCGAAGGACATACAGTTGTTATTCTCGAAGGACATACAGTTGTTATTCTCGAAGGACATACAGTTGGTATTCTCGAAGGACATACAGTTGTGATTCTCGAAGGACATACATTTGTTATTCTCGAAGGACATACAATTGTTATTCTCGAAGGACATACAGTTGTTATTCTCGAAGGACATACAGTTGTTATTCTCGCAGGACATACATTTGTTATTCTCTAAGGACATACAGTTGTTATTCTCGAAGGACATACAGTTGTTATTCTCGAAGGACATACATATGTTATTCTCGAAGGACATACAGTTGTTATTCTCGAAGGACATACAATTGTTATTCTCGAAGGACATACATTTGTTATTATCTAAGGACATACAGTTGTTATTCTCGAAGGATATACAGTTGTTATTCTCGAAGGACATACAGTTGTTATTCTCGAAGGACATACAGTTATTATTCTCGAAGGACTTACGGTTGTTCTCAGTTAAGGTACTTCGTAACTAATTAGTTATTTATGGCGACATTGCGACAATATGTTCGAACATCTCAGCACTGCGCTCGAGGAAGAAGAAACTACGTATTTCCGTAAACAAGGATTTTCAGCAATGTTCCGTGCTCGACTATGTGAAGGAAAACCATCGAGTCTCCCTGTCCACAACTGTACCCACAATTGAGGCCTTGGTTTTGAGCAAGCACGTGGAGCCCTCATGTCGCGTTACTCGAATATAGGTTGTCTGACTCAACTCCGTGCGTGGGTGCGCGTGTGCGTGCGTGCGTGCGTGCGTGCGTGCGTGGGTGGGTGGGTGGGTGGGTGTTTGGGTGCGTGCGGGCGTGCGTGCGTGCGTGCCTGTGTTCCATGCTATTCGGATGTGTTTAAATTTTCGCTTTTATTGCTCACGTACAGTTCGCATCAGATTCACAGTGCATGCGTTCACGTCCTATTGCTGTTTTTCAGTCTTCTTCCAATACAGATCAGGACACAGTATATGCCACCATGTATTTGGAAAACATGACAATTTCTTGATATAGCAAGACACTAACACGTGACAGTTTCTAAAGAGCAACTAAAATGTTTCCAGAACTGAGAGACCGTTGTGATGAAGAACCCATAAAAAATGTGGTTTACCAACCCTAGAGACAAGGAGATTAAAAGGAGAACAAAGTGAAGTTATTTTAAATATTGAATGGATATGAAAATATTGATAGAAATATTTTTTTCTCACTCAAGAATGATAATAGAACTAGAGGGCTTGAGGGAACATTAGCATAGGATCAGTGTTGATTGGATATCAGGAAGTACTCGTTCTCACAGAGGACTAGCAGCATGAATGTGTTTACAACAAGGTTGACACATATCTCAGGAGGGCAAGTTATACATAGATTAAAAAAGGTTGGACTCTCGATAAACCAATGGCTTTCTTGTCCACTTGCTACTTGGGCCATTGGGTCTTGGTGGCAATCTTGGTAAATCTTGTTAAATCTTGCTAAACGAAATACTAACACCCAGTAATATATAGTGTTTTTGTTATATCAAGAAAGTTATCTATCCTGTTGTTACTTATTATTTCTGCTATGAATGTTTTTTTTATCTTAGTACGCAGTTGAAATTAACTGAAGTGAAACCTCGAAGTTTCGATGCTTTACAGGTGCGAGGGATGTTGTTTTTCGTAGCAACGGTTGTCCTAGTAACGGCGTGGTGCGAGGCAACCGCCGAAGGACCTCCGAACAAAGACGGTACGTATCATCCCACTACATTTATTTATTTTTTACAAATAATTGGTATGATCCTTTTTTCGTGTCAATACAGGCATTGGCAGAGGAGTTGTAAACTGGCGAGTCGTCTGGTCTGCAAGGCTCTTGTAGGATCAGCTATTCTAGGTGTTTTAGTGTGTGGTTTGACAACATTAGAGACCAGGAGACAACGAGGAGACCAAATAGAAGTGTTTAAAATAATGAACGGTCATGAGGATATTGATAGGAATATGTTCTTCAAACTTAAAGAAGGCAGTAGAACCAGAGGACACAAAGCAGCATTAGTTAAGGAGCAATGTAGGTTGGACATGAGAAATTACTCTTTCTCACAGAGAGTGATAAATGAATGGAACAAACTGCCAAATGATCGTGTTAATGCTAGTAGTGTGAATTTGTTTACAAATAGAATTGACAGATATCTGATAAGGGCGGGCTACACATAGATGAGAAAAATGTTTGACTCGAGAAATCGATGGCTTCCTTGTCCACTTGCCATCTGGAACTTATTGTTTGGGATGGCAATCTTATTAAATCTTGTTAAAATATAGTAGATGTTGCAACGTTTGTGGATCATCTCCACAGTGGTATTCGCTATGGGCGTCTTGCATCCATTTTTCAGCAACATGTTTCTGCAGCGTCTATCACCAGTAATGATAATTTCTTATGATGACCGAAACACTTTCTGCTGAATTTGTCGTCAACATGTACTTCCTGGTTTGTCATCCAAGGTAAATGCCCATATGACAAGTGGACAAAGAGGCCATTGGCTTATATATATATATATATATATATATATATATATATATATATATATATATATATATATATATATCCAAACATAAACAGAGGGGAGAGCTTGAAAAACGTTATAGAGGAAGTGAAAAAGGGGATTGCATCGTAATCAGGGATTTAAACCCTGCACATTTGCAATCGAAATATCTACTGGTCCAGCTAGAGTGCAGGACCAAAAAATCATTTTAAATACAATTTGTATGCTAAAATGCCTGAAATGTCTACCAGTAGTTCAGACATGTAGCGCAATTTAACAGTATCGTTCAATTTGCTGCAGAATATCCTGATGGGTTCTGGTTTGGCCGTCAAGAGCTCATATGCGTCTCTACGACGGGCAAGGTCAAGAGGTCAACTACTCGGGTCTTCGTGTATGAAATCAGCCACACGGTGCTATATTTCAGGTTTGTAAGACGTGTTTCTACATTCTGACCATTCGCATATAGCATGATACACATACTAATCTGTTACGCTGACAAGAGATGCAAACCCTCACAATGGGTGCCGTTGTCCAACTCTAGGCTACGTATGTCTTCGTCCGTAATATACCGTAGAATGGGTGTGTGCGAATTTCGTAATAGAAAAATGCAAAATAATGATAGTTTTGAAATATAATAAATAATATATCTAGTGCAGTCAGATCGCTTAAGATGTCTGACGGTTGAAGTTTATAACATTCGTTTCGACTGAAATATTTTTTTTTACAATACAGGCTGCTAGTTTTGTTTTATCTTGGTAATTTTTATAGTTTGTTTGATAAATACCGTGTCAATCGAATAATTAATTTTCAACTGCAGGGGGCGCTACTACGAGTGGGGTGTCAAGAGGGGTGTCAACCCTCGAGGGTACCGAGCTGAAGAAACTCCCGATTCTTCCGACTGCCCGATCAGGTGGCGGCAGACTCCTTCGGGGTCTAGTCGTTGCTCCACCGATGACGCCACCCGATTCGCCCGCGAGTATGCCGTGCGCTTTGGCTGTTACCACCTCGTTTTCAACAACTGCCACCACTTCGTGAATCGGCTAGCGGCCATGGTGGAAACGTCGGAGTGTTAAACTGAGGGGAGGGGCGATGATGCGGCCACCGGGTTTTTGTCGGGGATCCTCGACACCCTGGGAAGTTGGTAGACGGGACTGACGGGTTCTGGTGGAGAGGACGAACCGCTAGATCTGATGTCAAGATAACACACTGACCAGTCCTGTCGGAGGCCGTTGTGTCGATGTATATAGCGATAGCTGAGCAACTGCAACGTTTACTGTTACGCTACGTGTAGCTGTAGTGTTGTGAGCTAAATGCGTGAACATAGCTGAATAGCATCGACATTACATATAGCTGCAGTTTGTAGTGGTAGTTGGGTAAAAGTTTCACGACTACTTCCTGTGGTCGTAGATGAACATTCAGAAAGCTTGGCGCTCGAGGTCAAAAATGTCTAGGAGGAGTTGCGTAACACATATACGTTAGCTCCATTATAGAATGATTGTAGGTATCCATAGATGCGGCTTGAATTAAAAAGTACTTGTGGCGGTCTTTTCTCCCCCCGATCTCCAGTACATAGCTATAATGCATTGTCACTACAAGTCCAGTACACGATTAGAATAGACAGTTACTGCTCACCCAGGACATGGCTCGAAATACATGGTCGCTGCACCCTCAGTACATAACTGGAATACATAACCACTACACCCTCAGTACATAGCTAGAATACAAAATCACACAATTTCGCACAACTTCACACAACGTTGCACAACATTACACAACTTCACACAACGTCGCGCTACTTCGCACAACTTCAAACAACTTCTGGCGAACAAACTAACAAAATGACACCATCTCAGCATACATTTATTTATTTTATGATAATGTCTCCTTCCTGCTTTGCTGTTTCTCACCATTGGACATCAGGAAGCACTCGTTCTCACAGAGGACAATAAATGAATGGAACAAATTGTCTACAGATTGTGTAACTGCTAGCAGCGTGAATATGTTTAAAATTAAGGTAGACACATATCTCATGAGGGCGGGTTATAAGTAGATGAACATTGTTGGACTCTAGATAAGCCAATGGCTTCCTTGTCCACTTGCCATCTGGGCCTATGGCTTGGATGGCAAATCTTGTTAAATCTCAGCATACCTTTATTTATTTTATGACACTGTCTCCAGCCTGCCTTGCTTTTTCTCAGCATCTTAGCATATATTTCTGTACTTTATGACACTGTCTCTAGCCTGCCTTGCTCTGTCTCACCATCTCATGCACTGTCACACGCAACTTGAAAAAGGTGTTGTATTCTTGCTAGCGACACCCCTCTACATATGGACAAGCTCCATAGAGTAGTAGTGAGTCCAGTGTAGCCATTTCCTTCTGGTTCCCACACCTCACCACCCCCACCATAGAGGAAAAAGGTGTATGGGGCGCGGGGGCGCACGCGATTACACACCTTTTCCGTGGGTACTACAACTATGTATTCCAGTTTTGTACTCTGGGTACAGTGACTATACATTCCAGCTGTGTACTGTGGGTACATTGACTATGTATTATAGCTATGTCCTGTGGGTACAGTGATTATGTATTCTAGCTTTGTACTGTGGGTAGAGTGAATATGTATTCTAACCTAGTACTATGGGTACAGTGAAAATGTATTCTAACCTAGTACTATGGGTACAGTGAAAATGTATTCTACCTGCTCACTGTGGGTACAGTGACTATGTATTCTAGCTGTGTACTGTGGGTACATTGACTATGTATTTTAGCTATGTCCTGTGGGTACAGTGATTATGTATTCTAGCTTTGTACTGTTGGTAGAGTGAATATGTATTCTAACCTAGTACTGTGGGTACAGTGAAAATGTATTCTACCTGCTCACTGTGGGTACAGTGACTATGTATTCTAGCTGTGTACTGTGGGTAGAGTGACTATGTATTCTAGCTGTGTACTGTGGGTAGAGTGACTATATATTCTAACCCAGTACTGTGGGTACAGTGACTATTCATTCTGGCTTTGTACTGTGGTACAGTGACTATGTATTCTAGCTGTGTACTCTGGGTGCAGTGACTATGTATTCTAGCTGTGTACTGTGGGTACAGTGAATATGTATTCTAGCCTTGTTCTAACAGTGATTATGTATTGTAGCTGTGTACTGTGGGTACAGTAACTATGTATTCTAGCTGTGCACTGTGGGTACAGTGATTATGTATTGTAGCTGTGTACTGTGGGTGCAGTGACTATGTATTCTAGCTGTGAACTATGGGTAAAGAGACTATGTATTGTAGCTTTGTACTGTGGTTACAGTTAATATGTATTCTAGCTGTTCATTGTGTGTACTGTGACTATGCTTTCTAGCAGTGATCTGTGGGTAAAGTGACTATGTATTCCAGTTTTGTACTGTGGGTACAGTGACTATGTATTCTAGCTGTGTACTGTGGGTACATTGATTATGTATTTTAGCCTTGTACTGTGGGTACAGATGGCATAAAACCGAACATGATTAAACAAGTTTATCCCAGTTTGCTTGAACCACCATATTGTTACCTTACTGATTGACAATAGATATGTTCCAGATCAGCTAAAATTGTCAATATAGTTTGTGCACAAAACGGCGAAGGAAAACCAGTCATTGTCCAAAACAATTTTAAGTATTTTTTATTTAATGCATAGAAAGTAACACCCTTTCTCATTCCCAAACAGTTTAGTATGCTCCCACTAGAATCACTTACAAGAATTTAAAGAGGGCACCCGTCAAAAACTATTTAAGGAGAAAAAATTACTTGTAAAGTTGAGTCGAAAATCATCAAAACAAAACACTGCCACGGCACAGTATAAAAACTTATCCATTGTTATTAGTATAACCATGTCCAATCCAGTGAAGCAAATGTAGATAGGTCTGTTAGCTTCGGTACACTACAACTATTATTAAATTCTGATGGTTACATTTACAATAAAACAATTTGTTGTAAAGTAGACAGTCTAGAATCATGATACTTCACGTGAAAACAAAACTTCACCACGGCATAGGCATAGTTTAATAAATTATATATTGTTATTACTATATCCAATCCAGTGAATGTAGTTATTTTTTTGCAAAACAAAACATTGATATTAATAAGCAACACCCAAGAGGTAGCAATCTCTTGTTGTGATTAACTCTGAAAGTACCGTTGTTGTGTGGCTCAGTGCCTCCAGGTGACATACACACTGTGACTGTCACACTTTCGACTCAAATAAGTCAGAGTCATCGTCACTACTGCCGATTGGGCATGTCCTAAAGTAATCACTCGCAAATTTATTGAGCCTGAGTCTCCGCTTGCGATATTCTGCATGTTCATCAACGTCAAAGCGTAGAGACAACGAGCAACTTTGTTCGACCCAACCACGAACCCAACCATGGACGCAGCCATCTTGGATTTTTCGAAAATTGTAAACACGAAACGGAATTCGTCCTGTAGTCTAACATTTCCAATTAAATCCGCTTCGACAACAGGTTGTGCAGTTGAGTAATATATACAGATATAAACCACAGCAGCATCAAACAAAACTAATCACTAATTGATCTACATAAACACGCCAATCCAACTTTCTTGCGCACTGCCACTGGCACCGCGTGATTTATAAATAGCTTGACAATTACTGACCAAGGTTGTAAGCGTTCGCAAAATAGTGCGCATTTAATTTAAAATACAACAATTTAGAATGAATTGTACAAAAACAAAAACAAGTACAACTTTCACTTGGACAAACAGAAAACCATTTAGAGCACTAGCTTATACGTAAATATGCTAACTTAAACATCGTAGTAAACTAGACCTAGGCCAGGAGTAGGACCCAGGGCAGTGACAGTTTACAGTAGCGCGTATTCACGATTATGATGCGTTTACGTGAAATTTCGCCTAGTGACTTCCGACTGTTTTTTTTCTACACATATAATAGATTAACTAAATATATTAAAAAGTGCACACGACCGAGTGCGTTTGTTCCGTTTTTAAGATGCCGCGTTTCGACGGCAAGTATGTCCACATCGGAGGGTAATTATTCGCATACCGAAACGCGAGCATATACCCATCTCTCTCTCCAGATGGCCACCCGAGCCATTCAGCCTGCTTACCTCATTAATCATCCACGATTTTTATGAAACTCATACGCATAACTTTTATGAAACTATAACCGACGAATCGCAGCTCTTTATACCATTCACCGATAACGTACTGAATCCTGATTGATTAGCTCTCTCATTCATTGATACCGTACTCAATAACCGCCACGTCAGCGATATGTGGAGTTTTCCCTAGGTTTTCATTGAATTTAAAATTTAAATTAAAAATTAAAATTAAACGCCACGTCAGCGATATGTGGGTTTTTCCCAATGTCTATTTTTAGTAACCACCGCTCGTGCTCCGACTGCGCACCTCCTACAGTCGCTAGGGGGCGTTGCGTATGGTTTGTGGTGTTCCTACAACCGTCAGGGGGCGCTCTGATTGGCTGCGCGTGCAACCGGAAGTCGTTCAGACACATGGCCACCGCAATTCCCACCGCAATTGCTTGGTCAGAAACCTATATCTACTACTTTGGTGCAGCAGCGACTTGAAATTGGTGTAGAGAATAAAAAAAAAGTGGAATATCGAATAGAATAAGTATTACTATAGCATATATATATTATACATAAACGTATTGTAGACATATATTAGAAAATAGTTTTTGTTAATTATTAATCAGAGGCAGGATTTTAGAGTAAGTTAGTTCCTGACGCCCCGAGTTCCCGAGTCCCCGAGTCCCCGACGTACGTGTGCGTGCGTGGGTGCGTGGGTGCGTGCGGTGTGGTTATATGTATACTGCAACATGTGATGTTGCACCCCGCAAGGGAGCAAGGGGAAGAAGATAAAGCAATCGTTATGCCTTATTTAGGATGGTACATACATGTTGGGGGGATGGGAGGGGGGGTTGGGGGGGGGCAATGTTGCAAGAAAGATATAAATAAGCTAGAACGAATTGAGAGGAGAGCAACTAAAAGCTTAACAAAAGTATGTCTTGTATCTTCTTCAAGCACTGCATGTTCTGCGTTTCATATTCTCTTATCTGCTTTTAAGTTTTTCTTATACACATGTGGTGAACATCGATGTGGCCCAACACAGGAAGTAAATGTATAACAAGCTGTGAACTTCACCTGTCATGAACCCCAGAAAGTGTGGCACTCGACATGCAAAGCGTCTAGGAGAAGTAGCACAACAAGCACTCAAGTTCGATTATAGTAACATCTCCAAGTAATGCAACATATTTTGTATTAGTACGTTTAATTAATTTGTAAGGTTAAACATTGCTGTATTATATTATATGTACACTTGGACATTAAACTGTTTGTTCCTCTGGTGGCTGGCCACGTAGTTTAGTCCTATTTAGGAACATGGTCATAGTCCACCGGGTATTGTCTTTCATGGCCAATCTAACCCACGTCTGATTACAATGCTTCTTCCGTAAACACATGCACTATCAAAGTCCAGTGAGCGATAACACGGCTGCATTAAGTGCATCTGTTCCTTGTGTGCTCACTGACTGCGTGGCGTGTTGACACAGGGCGAACAACGACGTTATCACTAAGTGAAGCACCGAGAGAATAAGAGGGTAAGTCTGACTATTGTACGATATTACACATGTCTACAAAAAACGTCCAGTTCGCATAGAACAACGTTTCCCAATGTGGGTTACGCGAAAGGTTTTCCAGGGGATACAAAGATGGTTGACTGAAACTAATGTCAAGTAGGCCCTACAATAATGTTGCCACCTTTTTTGGACCATGAAGGAGAACACTTGTTTTTGTAATATTAGCAATGCTAGTGGAACATGTCGTCACCACACATGCTTGTCATATGCGATGAAGTCGTTGCTGTCAATATCCTCCCCGTGGGGGCAGGAATACCACAGATTTTTACCCCCCTTTTCGCCAATTGGATCCGTATTCACACAAAATTGCTGCGCAGGCTTACACGAGAAATTACGCAGATGGGGTGGAAAACTACGAAAATTCGTAAATTATTATTCTCGAAGGACATACAGTTGTTATTCTCGAAGGACATACAGTTGTTATTCTCGAAGGACATACATTTGTTATTCTCGAAGGATATACAGTTGTTATTCTCGAAGGACATACAGTTGTTATTCTCGAAGGACATACAGTTGTTATTCTCGAAGGACATACAGTTGTTATTCTCGAAGGACATACAGTTGTTATTCTCGAAGGACATACAGTTGTTATTCTCGAAGGACATACAGTTGGTATTCTCGAAGGACATACAGTTGTGATTATCGAAGGACATACATTTGTTATTCTCGAAGGACATACAGTTGTTATTCTCGAAGGACATACAGTTGTTATTCTCGAAGGACATACAGTTGTTATTCTCGCAGGACATACATTTGTTATTCTCTAAGGACATACAGTTGTTATTCTCGAAGGACATACAGTTGTTATTCTCGAAGGACATACATATGTTATTCTCGAAGGACATACAGTTGTTATTCTCGAAGGACATACAATTGTTATTCTCGAAGGACATACATTTGTTATTCTCTAAGGACATACAGTTGTTATTCTCGAAGGATATACAGTTGTTATTCTCGAAGGACATACAGTTGTTATTCTCGAAGGACATACAGTTATTATTCTCGAAGGACTTACGGTTGTTCTCAGTTAAGGTACTTCGTAACTAATTAGTTATTTATGGCGACATTGCGACAATATGTTCGAACATCTCAGCACTGCGCTCGAGGAAGAAGAAACTACGTATTTCCGTAAACAAGGATTTTCAGCAATGTTCCGTGCTCGACTATGTGAAGGAAAACCATCGAGTCTCCCTGTCCACAACTGTACCCACAATTGAGGCCTTGGTTTTGAGCAAGCACGTGGAGCCCTCATGTCGCGTTACTCGAATATAGGTTGTCTGACTCAACTCCGTGCGTGGGTGCGCGTGTGCGTGCGTGCGTGCGTGCGTGCGTGGGTGGGTGGGTGGGTGGGTGGGTGGGTGGGTGGGTGGGTGGGTGGGTGGGTGGGTGGGTGGGTGGGTGGGTGGGTGGGTGGGTGGGTGGGTGGGTGCGTGCGTGCGTGCGTGCGTGCCTGTGTTCCATGCTATTCGGATGTGTTTAAATTTTCGCTTTTATTGCTCACGTACAGTTCGCATCAGATTCACAGTGCATGCATTCACGTCCTATTGCTGTTTTTCAGTCTTCTTCCAATACAGATCAGGACACAGTATATGCCACCATGTATTTGGAAAACATGACAATTTCTTGATATAGCAAGACACTAACACGTGACAGTTTCTAAAGAGCAACTAAAATGATTCCAGAACTGAGAGACCGTTGTGATGAAGAACCCATAAAAAATGTGGTTTACCAACCCTAGAGACAAGGAGATTAAAAAGGAGAACAAAGTGAAGTTATTTTAAATATTGAATGGATATGAAAATATTGATAGAAATATTTTTTTCTCACTCAAGAATGATAATAGAACTAGAGGGCTTGAGGGAACATTAGTATAGGATCAGTGTTGATTGGATATCAGGAAGTACTCGTTCTCACAGAGGACTAGCAGCATGAATGTGTTTACAACAAGGTTGACACATATCTCAGGAGGGCAAGTTATACATAGATTAAAAAAGGTTGGACTCTCGATAAACCAATGGCTTCCTTGTCCACTTGCTACTTGGGCCATTGGGTATTGGTGGCAATCTTGGTAAATCTTGTTAAATCTTGCTAAACGAAATACTAACACCCAGTAATATATAGTGTTTTTGTTATATCAAGAAAGTTATCTATCTTGTTGTTACTTATTATTTCTGCTATGTATGTTTTTTTTTCTTAGTACGCAGTTGAAATTAACTGAAGTGAAACCTCGAAGTTTCGATGCTTTACAGGTGCGATGGATGTTGTTTTTCGTAGCAACGGTTGTCCTAGTAACGGCGTGGTGCGAGGCAACCGCCGAAGGACCTCCGAACAAAGACGGTACGTATCATCCCACTACATTTATTTATTTATACAAATAATTGGTATGATCCTTTTTTCGTGTCAATACAGGCATTGGCAGAGGAGTTGTAAACTGGCGAGTCGTCTGGTCTGCAAGGCTCTGGTAGGATCAGCTATTCTATGTGTTTTAGTGTGTGGTTTGACAACACTAGAGACCAGGAGATTAAGAGGAGACCAAATAGAAGTGTTTAAAATAATGAACGGTCATGAGGATATTGATAGGAATATATTCTTCAAACTTAAAGAAGGCAGTAGAACCAGAGGACATAAGGCAGCATTAGTTAAGGAGCAATGTAGGTTGGACATGAGAAATTACTCTTTCTCACAGAGAGTGATAAATGAATGGAACAAACTGCCAAATGATCGTGTTAATGCTAGTAGTGTGAATTTGTTTACAAATAGAATTGACAGATATCTGATAAGGGCGGGCTACACATAGATGAGAAAAATGTTTGACTCGAGAAATCGATGGCTTCCTTGTCCACTTGCCATCTGGAACTTATTGTTTGGGATGGCAATCTTATTAAATCTTGTTAAAATATAGTAGATGTTGCAACGTTTGTGGATCATCTCCACAGTGGTATTCGCTATGGGCATCTTGCATCCATTTTTCAGCAACATGTTTCTGCAGCGTCTATCACCAGTAATGATAATTTCTTATGATGACCGAAACACTTTCTGCTGAATCTGTCGTCAACATGTACTTCCTGGTTTGTCATCCAAGGTAAATGTACTTCCTGGTTTGTCATCCAAGGTAAATGCCCATATGACAAGTGGACAAAGAGGCCATTGGCTTATATATATATATATATATATATATATATATATATATATATATATCCAAACATAAACAGAGGGGAGAGCTTGAAAAACGTTATAGAGGAAGTGAAAAAGGGGATTGCATCGTAATCAGGGATTTAAGCCATGCACATTTGCCATCGAAATATCTACTGGGTCCAGCTAGAGTGCAGGACCAAAAAATCATTTTAAATACAATTTGTATGCTAAAATGCCTGAAATGTCTACCAGTAGTTCAGACATGTAGCGCAATTTAACAGTATCGTTCAATTTGCTGCAGAATATCCTGATGGGTTCTGGTTTGGCCGTCAAGAGCTCATATGCGTCTCTACGACGGGCAAGGTCAAGAGGTCAACTACTCGGGTCTTCGTGTATGAAATCAGCCACACGGTGCTATATTTCAGGTTTGTAAGACGTGTTTCTACATTCTGACCATTCGCATATAGCATGATACACATACTAATCTGTTACGCTGACAAGAGATGCAAACCCTCACAATGGGTGCCGTTGTCCAACTCTAGGCTACGTATGTCTTCGTCCGTAATATACCGTAGAATGGGTGTGTGCGAATTTCGTAATAGAAAAATGCAAAATAATGATAGTTTTGAAATATAATAAATAATATATCTAGTGCAGTCAGATCGCTTAAGATGTCTGACGGTTGAAGTTTATAACATTCGTTTCGACTGAAATATTTTTTTTTACAATACAGGCTGCTAGTTTTGTTTTATCTTGGTAATTTTTATAGTTTGTTTGATAAATACCGTGTCAATCGAATAATTAATTTTCAACTGCAGGGGGCGCTACTACGAGTGGGGTGTCAAGAGGGGTGTCAACCCTCGAGGGTACCGAGCTGAAGAAACTCCCGATTCTTCCGACTGCCCGATCAGGTGGCGGCAGACTCCTTCGGGGTCTAGTCGTTGCTCCACCGATGACGCCACCCGATTCGCCCGCGAGTATGCCGTGCGCTTTGGCCGTTACAACCTCGTTTTCAACAACTGCCACCACTTCGTGAATCGGCTAGCGGCCATGGTGGAAACGTCGGAGTGTTCCACTGAGGGGAGGGGCGATGATGGACGGGACTGACGGGTTCTGGTGGAGAGGACGAACCGCTAGATCTGATGTCAAGATAACACACTGACCAGCCCTGTCGGAGGCCGTTGTGTCGATGTATATAGCGATAGCTGGGAAACTGCAACGTTGTGTTGTGAGCAGTGTTGTGAGCTAAATGCGTGAACATAGCTGAATAGCATCGACATTACATATAGCTGCAGTTTGTAGTGGTAGTTGGGTAAAAGTTTCACGACTACTTCCTGTGGTCGTAGATAAACCTTCAGAAAGTTTGGCGCTCGAGGTCGAAAATGTCTAGGAGGAGTTGCGTAACACATATACGTTAGCTCCATTATAATATGATTGTAGGTATCCATAGATGCGGCTTGAATTAAAAAGTACTTGTGGCGGTCTTTTCTCCCCGAGCAATGTGGGGTAACTCAGCAGGTGTAACCACAATAGTTATGTTCAGTGTACTTTTTTATAGTTGAAACGTGTACGTGTATTCCACGTTGCCTAATACAGCGTGAGTCGTGAACCTGTGGTAATAAAGTTGACACATGTATTTGTCACCTCTACTGGGTCCACGTCTACAAACGAAGACTTGAAAGTTGCTCCAGATGTCGCATTATCCGAGTAAATACATCGTAAGGAAATCACTCCATTAGGCAAATGTAGCTTGCTTCACTTTTTAAAATCACAAATGCACTGGATAAATAATGTTGTTAGTTAACACAATATTATATATATATATATATATATATATATATATATATATATATATATATATATATATATATATATATATATATATATATATTTATATATATATATATATATATATATATATATATATTTATATATATATATATATATATATATATATATATATATATATATATATATATATATATATATATATATATATATATATATATTTACGTATCAATCGCTGCAGGATACTCCGTACCTAATTGTCTTGTTAACCAATAGCAAGCATAGCGGCAGACGTAACTAAACACTTTCTCAATAACTTGATTTGAGATTTGCATCAAATACACGTTTCCAAGACATATAAATGTTTAAAGAATATATTTTACGCAGCTCGGCATCAGGTCTTATAGACCGCTCGATGCACTTCACACAACACCCCTGGCATAACTCCCCATTCCTGTTTCCAACTTAACTTGAAGTATTCGGCCACGCTGCCATTACTATTCGTTGCCACATTTCAACCACGATCTACAGTCAACTACGCAAGTACAAGCAGTTGATATAACACAATATGATATATATATATATATATATATATATAATATATATATATATATATATATATATATATATATATATATATATATATATATATATATATATATATATATATATATATATATATATATATCGTGGCCGAATGCTATATATATATATATACAAACAGTTGATATAACACAATATTATATATATACAATTGTCTTGTGGGGTTATATATATATATATATATATATATATATATATATATATATATATATAGCATTCGGCCACGATATATATATATATATATATATATACAAACAGTTGATATAACACAATATTATATATACAATCCTCTTGTGGGGTTATATATATATATATATATATATATATCGTGGCCGAATGCTATATATATATATATATATATATATATATATATATATATATATATATATATATATATATATATATATACAAACAGTTGATATAACACAATATTATATATACAGTTCCAGTTCTCTTGTTATCGGCACTGTTAATGGGGGAATCGGCACTGTTAATTGTAAAAAGTCGCAGTGGTTTGTAACAGAAGCCACCAAAATCACTGCCTTTTCTAAGCGGGCATGCCATTCAACCACATGCCCAAGAAAGACAGGTTGCCGCACTCACCTCGTTCCACCGACACACCATGGAGATCCACCCGATACACCATGGAGATCCACCCGATACACTATGACGATCCACCCGATACACCATTAAGATCCACCCGATACACCATGGAGATCCACCCGATATACCATGGAGATCCACCCGATACACCATGGAGATCCTTCCGATACATCATGGAGATCCACCCGATACACCATGTAAATCCATCCGATACACAATGGAGATCCACCCGATACACCATGGAAACCCACCCGATACACCATGGAGATCCACCCGATACACCATGGAGATCCACCCGATACACCATAGAGATCCACCCGATACACCATGGAGATCCACCCGATACACCATAAAGATCCACCAGATACACCATGGAGATCCACCCGATACACCATGGAGATCCACCCGATGCACCATGGAGATCCACCCGATACACATTGGAGATCCACCCGATACACCATGGAGATCCACCCGATACACCATGGAGATCCACCCGATACACCATGGAGATCCACCCGATACACCATGGAGATCCACCCGATACACAATGGAGATCCACCCGATACACAATGGAGACCCACCCGATACACCATGGAGATCCACCCGATACACCATGGAGACCCACCCGATACACCATGGAGATCCAGCCGATACACCATGGAGATCAACCCGATACACCATGGAGATCCACCCGATACACCATGGAGATCCACCCGATACACCATGGAGATCGACCAACTCTACTGAATAGTATGCTACGGCATCATCGTGTAGTTCAAAGAGCCGCTGAATCTTCCCATAAGTTGACATTCCTACCAACCGCAGACCGCCTCTGGCTTGGACACCGGAAATAATCACAGCTGGAGAAAAATAACATCTCAAGAAGAAAGTCCACGTCTTGGTGCCTGGTGTCAGCACCGACACGCAGAATGGAGAGAGATAGCGGCCAAGTAAAGAAGAAAGTCAACGTCTTGGTGCCTGGTATCAGCACCCACACGCAGAATGGAGAGAGATAGCGGCCAAGTAAAGAAGAAAGTCCACGTCTTGGTGCCTGGTGTCAGCACCAACACGCAGAATGGAGAGAGATAGCGGCCAAGTAAAGAAGAAAGTCCACGTCTTGGTGCCTCGTGTCAGCACCAACACGCAGAATGGCGAGAGATAGCGGCCAAGTAAAGAAGAAAGTCAACGTCTTGGTGCCTGGTGTCAGCACCCAGACGCAGAATGGAGAGAGTTAGCGGCCAAGTAAAGAAGAAAGTCAACGTCTTGGTGCCTGGTGTCAGCACCGAGACGCAGAATGGAGAGAGTTAGCGGCCAAGTAAAGAAGAAAGTCCACGTCTTGGTGCCTGGTGTCAGCACCCAGACGCAGAATGGAGAGAGTTAGCGGCCAAGTAAAGAAGAAAGTCAACGTCTTGGTGCCTGGTGTCAGCATCCACACGCAGAATGGAGAGAGATAGCGGCCAAGCAAAGAAGAAAGTCAACGTATTGGTGCCTTGTGTCAGCACCCACACGCAGAATGGAGAGAGTTAGCGGTCAAGTAAAGAAGAAAGTCAACGTCTTGGTGCCTGGTGTCAGCATCCACACGCAGAATGGAGAGAGATAGCGGCCAAGCAAAGAAGAAAGTCAACGTATTGGTGCCTTGTGTCAGCACCCACACGCAGAATGGAGAGAGATAGCGGTCAAGTAAAGAAGAAAGTCAACGTCTTGGCGCCTGGTGTCAGCACCCACATGCAGAATGGAGAGGGATAGCGGCCAAGTAAAGAAGAAAGTCAACGTCTTGGTGCCTGGTGTCAGCACCCACATGCAGAATGGAGAGGGATAGCGGCCAAGTAAAGAAGAAAGTCAACGTTTTGGCGCCTGGTGTCAGCACCCACATGCAGAATTGAGAGGGATAGCGACCAAGTAAAGAAGAAAGTCAACGTCTTGGTGCCTGGTGTCTGCACCCACAAACAGAATGGAGAGAGATAGCGGCCAAGTAAAGAAGAAAGTCCACGTCTTGTTGCCTGGTGTCAGCACCCACACGCAGAATGGAGAGGGATAGCGGCCAAGTAAAGAAGAAAGTCAACGTCTTGGTGCCTGGTGTCAGCACCCACACGCAGAATGGAGAGGGATAGCGGCCAAGTAAAGAAGAAAGTCCACGTCTTGGTGCCTGGTGTCAGCACCCACACGCAGAATGGAGAGGGATAGCGGCCAAGTAAAGAAGAAAGTCAACGTCTTGGTGCCTGGTGGCAGCACTACACGCAGAATGGAGAGGGATAGCGGCCAAGTAAAGAAGAAAGTCAACGTATTGGTGCCTGGTGTCAGCACCAACACGCAGAATGGAGAGGGATAGCGGCCAAGTAAAGAAGAAAGTCAACGTCTTGGTGCCTGGTGTCAGCACCCAGACGCAGAATGGAGAGAGTTAGCGGCCAAGTAAAGAAGAAAGTCAACGTCTTGGTGCCTGGTGGCAGCACCACACGCAGAATGGAGAGGGATAGCGGCCAAGTAAAGAAGAAAGTCAACGTCTTGGTGCCTGGTGTCTGCACCCACACGCAGAATGGAGAGGGATAGCGGCTCAGTAAAGAAGAAAGTCAACGTCTTGGCGCCTGGTGTCAGCACCCACACGCAGAATGGAGAGGGATAGCGGCTCAGTAAAGAAGAAAGTCAACGTCTTCGTGCCTGGTGTCAGCACCCACGCGCACAATGGAGAGAGATAGCGGCCAAGAAAAGAAGAAAGTCAACATCTTGGTGCCTGGTTTCAGCACCCACACGCAGAATGGAGAGGGATAGCGGCCAAGTAAAGAAGAAAGTCAACGTCTTGGTGCCTGGTGTCAACACCCACACGCAGAATGGAGAGGGATAGCGGCCAAGTAAAGAAGAAAGTCAACGTCTTGGTGCCTGGTGTCAGCACCCACACGCAGAATGGAGAGGGATAGCGGCCAAGTAAAGATGAAATTCAACGTCTTGGTGCCTGGTGTCAGCACCCACACGCAGAATGGAGAGGGATATCGGCCAAGTAAAGAAGAAAGTCAACGTCTTGGTGCCTGGTGTCAGCACCCACACGCAGAATGGAGAGAGATAGCGGCCAAGTAAAGAAGAAAGTCAACGTCTTGGTGCCTTGTGTCAGCACCCACACGCAGAATGGAGAGGGATAGCGGCCAAGTAAAGATGAAATTCAACGTCTTGGTGCCTGGTGTCAGCACCCACACGCAGAATTGAGAGAGATAGCGGCCAAATAAAGAAGAAATTCAACGTCTTGGTGCCAGGTGTCAGCACCCACACGCAGAATTGAGAGAGAGAGCGGCCAAGTAAAGAAGAAACTCCACGTCTTGGTGCCTGGTATCAGCATCCACACGCAGATTGGAGAGGGATAAAGGCTCAGTAGAGAAGAAAGTCTACGTCTTGGCGCCTGGTGTCAGCACCCAGGCGCAGAATGACGAGGGATAGCGGCCAAGTAAAGATGAAATTCAACGTCTTGGAGCCTGGTGTCAGCACCCAAACGCAGAATGGAGAGAGATAGCGGTCAAGTAAAGAAGAACATCAACATCGTGGTGCCTGGTGTCAGCACCCACACGCAGAAAGGAGAGGGATAGCGGCCAAGTAAAGAAGAAAGTCCACGTCTTGGTGCCTGGTGTCAGCATCCACACGCAGAATGGAGAGAGATAGCGGCCAAGTAAAGAAGAAAGTCGACGTCTTGGCGCCTGGTGTCAGCACCCACACGCAGAATGGAGAGAGATAGCGGCTAAGTAAAGAAGAAAGTCAACGTCTTGGTGCCTGGTGTCAGCACCCACACGCAGAATGGAGAGGGATAGCGGCCAAGTAAAGAAGAAAGTCAACGTCTTGGTGCCTGGTGTCAGCACCCACACGCAGAATGGAGAGAGATAGCGGCTAAGTAAAGAAGAAAGTCCACGTCTTGGTGCCTGGTGTCAGCACCCACACGCAGAATGGAGAGGGATTGCGGTCAAGTAAAGAAGAAAGTCAACGTCTTGGTGCCTGGTGTCAGCACCCACACGCAGAATGGAGAGAGATAGCGGCTAAATAAAGAAGAAAGTCCACGTCTTGGTGCCTGGTGTCAGCACCCACACGCAGAATGGAGAGAGATAGCGGCTAAGTAAAGAAGAAAGTCCACGTCTTGGTGCCTGGTGTCAGCACCCACACGCAGAATGGAGAGGGATTGCGGTCAAGTAAAGAAGAAAGTCAACGTCTTGGTGCCTGGTGTCAGCACCCACACGCAGAATGGAGAGAGATAGCGGCTAAGTAAAGAAGAAAGTCAACGTCTTGGTGCCTGGTGTCAGCACCCACACGCAGAATGGAGAGGGATAGCGGCCAAGTAAAGAAGAAAGTCCACGTCTTGGTGCCTGGTGTCAGCACCCACACGCAGAATGGAGAGGGATAGCGGCCAAGTAAAGAAGAAAGTCAACGTCTTGGTGCCTGGTGGCAGCACTACACGCAGAATGGAGAGGGATAGCGGCCAAGTAAAGAAGAAAGTCAACGTCTTGGTGCCTGGTGTCAGCACCAACACGCAGAATGGAGAGGGATAGCGGCCAAGTAAAGAAGAAAGTCAACGTCTTGGTGCCTGGTGTCAGCACCCACACGCAGAATGGAGAGAGGTAGCGGCCAAGTAAAGAAGAAAGTCCACGTCTTGGTGCCTGGTGTCAGCACCAACACGCAGAATGGAGAGAGATAGCGGCCAAAGTAAAGAAGAAAGTCCACGTCTTGGTGCCTGGTGTCAGCACCAACACGCAGAATGGCGAGAGATAGCGGCCAAGTAAAGAAGAAAGTCAACGTCTTGGTGCCTGGTGTCAGCACCCAGACGCAGAATGGAGAGAGTTAGCGGCCAAGTAAAGAAGAAAGTCAACGTCTTGGTGCCTGGTGTCAGCACCCAGACGCAGAATGGAGAGAGTTAGCGGCCAAGTAAAGAAGAAAGTCCACGTCTTGGTGCCTGGTGTCAGCACCCAGACGCAGAATGGAGAGAGTTAGCGGCCAAGTAAAGAAGAAAGTCAACGTCTTGGTGCCTGGTGTCAGCATCCACACGCAGAATGGAGAGAGATAGCGGCCAAGCAAAGAAGAAAGTCAACGTCTTGGTGCCTGGTGTCAGCACCCACACGCAGAATGGAGAGAGATAGCGGTCAAGTAAAGAAGAAAGTCAACGTCTTGGCGCCTGGTGTCAGCACCCACATGCAGAATGGAGAGGGATAGCGGCCAAGTAAAGAAGAAAGTCAACGTCTTGGTGCCTGGTGTCAGCACCCACATGCAGAATGGAGAGGGATAGCGGCCAAGTAAAGAAGAAAGTCAACGTCTTGGCGCCTGGTGTCAGCACCCACATGCAGAATGGAGAGGGATAGCGGCCAAGTAAAGAAGAAAGTCAACGTCTTGGTGCCTGGTGTCTGCACCCACAAACAGAATGGAGGGAGATAGCGGCCAAGTAAAGAAGAAAGTCCACGTCTTGTTGCCTGGTGTCAGCACCCACACGCAGAATGGAGAGGGATAGCGGCCAAGTAAAGAAGAAAGTCAATGTCTTGGTGCCTGGTGTCAGCACCCACACGCAGAATGGAGAGGGATAGCGGCCAAGTAAAGAAGAAAGTCCACGTCTTGGTGCCTGGTGTCAGCACCCACACGCAGAATGGAGAGGGATAGCGGCCAAGTAAAGAAGAAAGTCAACGTCTTGGTGCCTGGTGGCAGCACTACACGCAGAATGGAGAGGGATAGCGGCCAAGTAAAGAAGAAAGTCAACGTCTTGGTGCCTGGTGTCAGCACCAACACGCAGAATGGAGAGGGATAGCGGCCAAGTAAAGAAGAAAGTCAACGTCTTGGTGCCTGGTGTCAGCACCCTGACGCAGAATGGAGAGAGTTAGCGGCCAAGTAAACAAGAAAGTCAACGTCTTGGTGCCTGGTGGCAGCACCACACGCAGAATGGAGAGGGATAGCGGCCAAGTAAAGAAGAAAGTCAACGTCTTGGTGCCTGGTGTCTGCACCCACACGCAGAATGGAGAGGGATAGCGGCTCAGTAAAGAAGAAAGTCAACGTCTTGGCGCCTGGTGTCAGCACCCACACGCAGAATGGAGAGGGATAGCGGCTCAGTAAAGAAGAAAGTCAGCGTCTTGGTGTCTGGTGTCAGCACCCACGCGCACAATGGAGAGAGATAGCGGCCAAGAAAAGAAGAAAGTCAACATCTTGGTGCCTGGTGTCAGCACCCACACGCAGAATGGAGAGGGATAACGGCCAAGTAAAGAAGAAAGTCAACGTCTTGGTGCCTGGTGTCAGCACCCACACGCAGAATGGAGAGGGATAGCGGCCAAGTAAAGAAGAAAGTCAACGTCTTGGTGCCTGGTGTCAGCACCCACACGCAGAATGGAGAGGGATAGCGGCCAAGTAAAGATGAAATTCAACGTCTTGGTGCCTGGTGTCAGCACCCAGACGCAGAATGGAGAGAGTTAGCGGCCAAGTAAAGAAGAAAGTCCACGTCTTGGTGCCTGGTGTCAGCACCCAGACGCAGAATGGAGAGAGTTAGCGGCCAAGTAAAGAAGAAAGTCAACGTCTTGGTGCCTGGTGTCAGCATCCACACGCAGAATGGAGAGAGATAGCGGCCAAGCAAAGAAGAAAGTCAACGTCTTGGTGCCTGGTGTCAGCACCCACACGCAGAATGGAGAGAGATAGCGGTCAAGTAAAGAAGAAAGTCAACGTCTTGGCGCCTGGTGTCAGCACCCACATGCAGAATGGAGAGGGATAGCGGCCAATTAAAGAAGAAAGTCAACGTCTTGGTGCCTGGTGTCAGCACCAACACGCAGAATGGAGAGGGATAGCGGCCAAGTAAAGAAGAAAGTCAACGTCTTGGTGCCTGGTGTCAGCACCCACACGCAGAATGGAGAGAGATAGCGGCCAAGTAAAGAAGAAAGTCCACGTCTTGGTGCCTGGTGTCAGCACCAACACGCAGAATGGAGAGAGATAGCGGCCAAGTAAAGAAGAAAGTCCACGTCTTGGTGCCTGGTGTCAGCACCAACACGCAGAATGGCGAGAGATAGCGGCCAAGTAAAGAAGAAAGTCAACGTCTTGGTGCCTGGTGTCAGCACCCAGACGCAGAATGGAGAGAGTTAGCGGCCAAGTAAAGAAGAAAGTCAACGTCTTGGTGCCTGGTGTCAGCACCCAGACGCAGAATGGAGAGAGTTAGCGGCCAAGTAAAGAAGAAAGTCCACGTCTTGGTGCCTGGTGTCAGCACCCAGATGCAGAATGGAGAGAGTTAGCGGCCAAGTAAAGAAGAAAGTCAACGTCTTGGTGCCTGGTGTCAGCATCCACACGCAGAATGGAGAGAGATAGCGGCCAAGCAAAGAAGAAAGTCAACGTCTTGGTGCCTGGTGTCAGCACCCACACGCAGAATGGAGAGAGATAGCGGTCAAGTAAAGAAGAAAGTCAACGTCTTGGCGCCTGGTGTCAGCACCCACATGCAGAATGGAGAGGGATAGCGGCCAAGTAAAGAAGAAAGTCAACGTCTTGGTGCCTGGTGTCAGCACCCACATGCAGAATGGAGAGGGATAGCGGCCAAGTAAAGAAGAAAGTCAACGTCTTGGCGCCTGGTGTCAGCACCCACATGCAGAATGGAGAGGGATAGCGGCCAAGTAAAGAAGAAAGTCAACGTCTTGGTGCCTGGTGTCTGCACCCACAAACAGAATGGAGGGAGATAGCGGCCAAGTAAAGAAAAAAGTCCACGTCTTGTTGCCTGGTGTCAGCACCCACACGCAGAATGGAGAGGGATAGCGGCCAAGTAAAGAAGAAAGTCAATGTCTTGGTGCCTGGTGTCAGCACCCACACGCAGAATGGAGAGGGATAGCGGCCAAGTAAAGAAGAAAGTCCACGTCTTGGTGCCTGGTGTCAGCACCCACACGCAGAATGGAGAGGGATAGCGGCCAAGTAAAGAAGAAAGTCAACGTCTTGGTGCCTGGTGTCAGCACCCACACGCAGAATGGAGAGGGATAGCGGCCAAGTAAAGAAGAAAGTCAACGTCTTGGTGCCTGGTGTCAGCACCCACACGCAGAATGGAGAGGGATAGCGGCCAAGTAAAGATGAAATTCAACGTCTTGGTGCCTGGTGTCAGCACCCAGACGCAGAATGGAGAGAGTTAGCGGCCAAGTAAAGAAGAAAGTCCACGTCTTGGTGCCTGGTGTCAGCACCCAGACGCAGAATTGAGAGAGTTAGCGGCCAAGTAAAGAAGAAAGTCAACGTCTTGGTGCCTGGTGTCAGCATCCACACGCAGAATGGAGAGAGATAGCGGCCAAGCAAAGAAGAAAGTCAACGTCTTGGTGCCTGGTGTCAGCACCCACACGCAGAATGGAGAGAGATAGCGGTCAAGCAAAGAAGAAAGTCAACGTCTTGGCGCCTGGTGTCAGCACCCACACGCAGAATGGAGAGGGATAGCGGCCAAGTAAAGAAGAAAGTCAACGTCTTGGTGCCTGGTGTCAGCACCCACATGCAGAATGGAGAGGGATAGCGGCCAAGTAAAGAAGAAAGTCAACGTCTTGGCGCCTGGTGTCAGCACCCACATGCAGAATTGAGAGGGATAGCGGCCAAGTAAAGAAGAAAGTCAACGTCTTGGTGCCTGGTGTCTGCACCCACAAACAGAATGGAGAGAGATAGCGGCCAAGTAAAGAAGAAAGTCCACGTCTTGTTGCCTGGTGTCAGCACCCACACGCAGAATGGAGAGGGATAGCGGCCAAGTAAAGAAGAAAGTCAACGTCTTGGTGCCTGGTGTCAGCACCCACACGCAGAATGGAGAGGGATAGCGGCCAAGTAAAGAAGAAAGTCCACGTCTTGGTGCCTGGTGTCAGCACCCACACGCAGAATGGAGAGGGATAGCGGCCAAGTAAAGAAGAAAGTCAACGTCTTGGTGCCTGGTGGCAGCACTACACGCAGAATGGAGAGGGATAGCGGCCAAGTAAAGAAGAAAGTCAACGTCTTGGTGCCTGGTGTCAGCACCAACACGCAGAATGGAGAGGGATAGCGGCCAAGTAAAGAAGAAAGTCAACGTCTTGGTGCCTGGTGTCAGCACCCAGACGCAGAATGGAGAGAGTTAGCGGCCAAGTAAAGAAGAAAGTCAACGTCTTGGTGCCTGGTGGCAGCACCACACGCAGAATGGAGAGGGATAGCGGCCAAGTAAAGAAGAAAGTCAACGTCTTGGTGCCTGGTGTCTGCACCCACACGCAGAATGGAGAGGGATAGCGGCTCAGTAAAGAAGAAAGTCAACGTCTTGGCGCCTGGTGTCAGCACCCACACGCAGAATGGAGAGGGATAGCGGCTCAGTAAAGAAGAAAGTCAACGTCTTCGTGCCTGGTGTCAGCACCCACGCGCACAATGGAGAGAGATAGCGGCCAAGAAAAGAAGAAAGTCAACATCTTGGTGCCTGGTGTCAGCACCCACACGCAGAATGGAGAGGGATAGCGGCCAAGTAAAGAAGAAAGTCAACGTCTTGGTGCCTGGTGTCAGCACCCACACGCAGAATGGAGAGGGATAGCGGCCAAGTAAAGAAGAAAGTCAACGTCTTGGTGCCTGGTGTCAGCACCCACACGCAGAATGGAGAGGGATAGCGGCCAAGTAAAGATGAAATTCAACGTCTTGGTGCCTGGTGTCAGCACCCACACGCAGAATGGAGAGGGATAGCGGCCAAGTAAAGAAGAAAGTCAACGTCTTGGTGCCTGGTGTCAGCACCAACACGCAGAATGGAGAGAGATAGCGGCCAAGTAAAGAAGAAAGTCAACGTCTTGGTGCCTTGTGTCAGCACCCACACGCAGAATGGAGAGGGATAGCGGCCAAGTAAAGATGAAATTCAACGTCTTGGTGCCTGGTGTCAGCACCCACACGCAGAATTGAGAGAGATAGCGGCCAAATAAAGAAGAAATTCAACGTCTTGGTGCCTGGTGTCAGCACCCACACGCAGAATTGAGAGAGAGAGCGGCCAAGTAAAGAAGAAACTCCACGTCTTGGTGCCTGGTGTCAGCATCCACACGCAGATTGGAGAGGGATAAAGGCTCAGTAGAGAAGAAAGTCTACGTCTTGGCGCCTGGTGTCAGCACCCAGGCGCAGAATGACGAGGGATAGCGGCCAAGTAAAGATGAAATTCAACGTCTTGGAGCCTGGTGTCAGCACCCAAACGCAGAATGGAGAGAGATAGCGGTCAAGTAAAGAAGAACATCAACGTCGTGGTGCCTGGTGTCAGCACCCACACGCAGAAAGGAGAGGGATAGCGGCCAAGTAAAGAAGAAAGTCCACGTCTTTGTGCCTGGTGTCAGCATCCACACGCAGAATGGAGAGAGATAGCGGCCAAGTAAAGAAGAAAGTCGACGTCTTGGCGCCTGGTGTCAGCACCCACACGCAGAATGGAGAGAGATAGCGGCTAAGTAAAGAAGAAAGTCAACGTCTTGGTGCCTGGTGTCAGCACCCACACGCAGAATGGAGAGGGATAGCGGCCAAGTAAAGAAGAAAGTCAACGTCTTGGTGCCTGGTGTCAGCACCCACACTCAGAATGGAGAGAGATAGCGGCTAAGTAAAGAAGAAAGTCCACGTCTTGGTGCCTGGTGTCAGCACCCACACGCAGAATGGAGAGGGATTGCGGTCAAGTAAAGAAGAAAGTCAACGTCTTGGTGCCTGGTGTCAGCACCCACACGCAGAATGGAGAGAGATAGCGGCTAAGTAAAGAAGAAAGTCCACGTCTTGGTGCCTGGTGTCAGCACCCACACGCAGAATGGAGAGAGATAGCGGCTAAGTAAAGAAGAAAGTCCACGTCTTGGTGCCTGGTGTCAGCACCCACACGCAGAATGGAGAGGGATTGCGGTCAAGTAAAGAAGAAAGTCAACGTCTTGGTGCCTGGTGTCAGCACCCACACGCAGAATGGAGAGAGATAGCGGCTAAGTAAAGAAGAAAGTCCACGTCTTGGTGCCTGGTGTCAGCACCCACACGCAGAATGGAGAGGGATTGCGGTCAAGTAAAGAAGAAAGTCAACGTCTTGGTGCCTGGTGTCAGCACCCACACGCAGAATGGAGAGAGATAGCGGCTAAGTAAAGAAGAAAGTCAACGTCTTGGTGCCTGGTGTCAGCACCCACACGCAGAATGGAGAGGGATAGCGGCCAAGTAAAGAAGAAAGTCCACGTCTTGGTGCCTGGTGTCAGCACCCACACGCAGAATGGAGAGGGATAGCGGCCAAGTAAAGAAGAAAGTCAACGTCTTGGTGCCTGGTGGCAGCACTACACGCAGAATGGAGAGGGATAGCGGCCAAGTAAAGAAGAAAGTCAACGTCTTGGTGCCTGGTGTCAGCACCAACACGCAGAATGGAGAGGGATAGCGGCCAAGTAAAGAAGAAAGTCAACGTCTTGGTTCCTGGTGTCAGCACCCACACGCAGAATGGAGAGAGATAGCGGCCAAGTAAAGAAGAAAGTCCACGTCTTGGTGCCTGGTGTCAGCACCAACACGCAGAATGGAGAGAGATAGCGGCCAAGTAAAGAAGAAAGTCCACGTCTTGGTGCCTGGTGTCAGCACCAACACGCAGAATGGCGAGAGATAGCGGCCAAGTAAAGAAGAAAGTCAACGTCTTGGTGCCTGGTGTCAGCACCCAGACGCAGAATGGAGAGAGTTAGCGGCCAAGTAAAGAAGAAAGTCAACGTCTTGGTGCCTGGTGTCAGCACCCAGACGCAGAATGGAGAGAGTTAGCGGCCAAGTAAAGAAGAAAGTCCACGTCTTGGTGCCTGGTGTCAGCACCCAGACGCAGAATGGAGAGAGTTAGCGGCCAAGTAAAGAAGAAACTCAACGTCTTGGTGCCTGGTGTCAGCACCCACACGCAGAATGGAGAGAGATAGCGGTCAAGTAAAGAAGAAAGTCAACGTCTTGGCGCCTGGTGTCAGCACCCACATGCAGAATGGAGAGGGATAGCGGCCAAGTAAAGAAGAAAGTCAACGTCTTGGTGCCTGGTGTCAGCACCCACATGCAGAATGGAGAGGGATAGCGGCCAAGTAAAGAAGAAAGTCAACGTCTTGGCGCCTGGTGTCAGCACCCACATGCAGAATGGAGAGGGATAGCGGCCAAGTAAAGAAGAAAGTCAACGTCTTGGTGCCTGGTGTCTGCACCCACAAACAGAATGGAGGGAGATAGCGGCCAAGTAAAGAAGAAAGTCCACGTCTTGTTGCCTGGTGTCAGCACCCACACGCAGAATGGAGAGGGATAGCGGCCAAGTAAAGAAGAAAGTCAATGTCTTGGTGCCTGGTGTCAGCACCCACGCGCAGAATGGAGAGGGATAGCGGCCAAGTAAAGAAGAAAGTCCACGTCTTGGTGCCTGGTGTCAGCACCCACACGCAGAATGGAGAGGGATAGCGGCCAAGTAAAGAAGAAAGTCAACGTCTTGGTGCCTGGTGGCAGCACTACACGCAGAATGGAGAGGGATAGCGGCCAAGTAAAGAAGAAAGTCAACGTCTTGGTGCCTGGTGTCAGCACCAACACGCAGAATGGAGAGGGATAGCGGCCAAGTAAAGAAGAAAGTCAACGTCTTGGTGCCTGGTGTCAGCACCCAGACGCAGAATGGAGAGAGTTAGCGGCCAAGTAAAGAAGTAAGTCAAGGTCTTGGTGCCTGGTGGCAGCACCACACGCAGAATGGAGAGGGATAGCGGCCAAGTAAAGAAGAAAGTCAACGTCTTGGTGCCTGGTGTCTGCACCCACACGCATAATGGAGAGGGATAGCGGCTCAGTAAAGAAGAAAGTCAATGTCTTGGCGCCTGGTGTCAGCACCCACAAGCAGAATGGAGAGGGATAGCGGCTCAGTAAAGAAGAAAGTCAGCGTCTTGGTGTCTGGTGTCAGCACCCACGCGCACAATGGAGAGAGATAGCGGCCAAGAAAAGAAGAAAGTCAACATCTTGGTGCCTGGTGTCAGCACCCACACGCAGAATGGAGAGGGATAGCGGCCAAGTAAAGAAGAAAGTCAACGTCTTGGTGCCTGGTGTCAGCACCCACACGCAGAATGGAGAGGGATAGCGGCCAAGTAAAGAAGAAAGTCAACGTCTTGGTGCCTGGTGTCAGCACCCACACGCAGAATGGAGAGGGACAGCGGCCAAGTAAAGATGAAATTCAACGTCTTGGTGCCTGGTGTCAGCACCCACACGCAGAATGGAGAGGGATAGCGGCCAAGTAAAGAAGAAAGTCAACGTCTTGGTGCCTGGTGTCAGCACCCAGACGCAGAATGGAGAGAGTTAGCGGCCAAGTAAAGAAGAAAGTCAACGTCTTGGTGCCTGGTGTCAGCATCCACACGCAGAATGGAGAGAGATAGCGGCCAAGCAAAGAAGAAAGTCAACGTCTTGGTGCCTGGTGTCAGCACCCACACGCAGAATGGTGAGAGATAGCGGTCAAGTAAAGAAGAAAGTCAACGTCTTGGCGCCTGGTGTCAGCACCCACATGCAGAATGGAGAGGGATAGCGGCCAAGTAAAGAAGAAAGTCAACGTCTTGGTGCCTGGTGTCAGCACCCACATGCAGAATGGAGAGGGATAGCGGCCAAGTAAAGAAGAAAGTCAACGTCTTGGCGCCTGGTGTCAGCACCCACATGCAGAATTGAGAGGGATAGCGGCCAAGTAAAGAAGAAAGTCAACGTCTTGGTGCCTGGTGTCTGCACCCACAAACAGAATGGAGAGAGATAGCGGCCAAGTAAAGAAGAAAGTCCACGTCTTGTTGCCTGGTGTCAGCACCCACACGCAGAATGGAGAGGGATAGCGGCCAAGTAAAGACGAAAGTCAACGTCTTGGTGCCTGGTGTCAGCACCCACACGCAGAATGGAGAGGGATAGCGGCCAAGTAAAGAAGAAAGTCCACGTCTTGGTGCCTGGTGTCAGCACCCACACGCAGAATGGAGAGGGATAGCGGCCAAGTAAAGAAGAAAGTCAACGTCTTGGTGCCTGGTGGCAGCACTACACGCAGAATGGAGAGGGATAGCGGCCAAGTAAAGAAGAAAGTCAACGTCTTGGTGCCTGGTGTCAGCACCAACACGCAGAATGGAGAGGGATAGCGGCCAAGTAAAGAAGAAAGTCAACGTCTTGGTGCCTGGTGTCAGCACCCAGACGCAGAATGGAGAGAGTTAGCGGCCAAGTAAAGAAGAAAGTCAACGTCTTGGTGCCTGGTGGCAGCACCACACGCAGAATGGAGATGGATAGCGGCCAAGTAAAGAAGAAAGTCAACGTCTTGGTGCCTGGTGTCTGCACCCACACGCAGAATGGAGAGGGATAGCGGCTCAGTAAAGAAGAAAGTCAACGTCTTGGCGCCTGGTGTCAGCACCCAAACGCAGAATGGAGAGGGATAGCGGCTCAGTAAAGAAGAAAGTCAACGTCTTCGTGCCTGGTGTCAGCACCCACGCGCACAATGGAGAGAGATAGCGGCCAAGAAAAGAAGAAAGTCAACATCTTGGTGCCTGGTGTCAGCACCCACACGCAGAATGGAGAGGGATAGCGGCCAAGTAAAGAAGAAAGTCAACGTCTTGGTGCCTGGTGTCAGCACCCACACGCAGAATGGAGAGGGATAGCGGCCAAGTAAAGAAGAAAGTCAACGTCTTGGTGCCTGGTGTCAGCACCCACACGCAGAATGGAGAGGGATAGCGGCCAAGTAAAGATGAAATTCAACGTCTTGGTGCCTGGTGTCAGCACCCACACGCAGAATGGAGAGGGATAGCGGCCAAGTAAAGAAGAAAGTCAACGTCTTGGTGCCTGGTGTCAGCACCCACACGCAGAATGGAGAGAGATAGCGGCCAAGTAAAGAAGAAAGTCAACGTCTTGGTGCCTTGTGTCAGCACCCACACGCAGAATGGAGAGGGATAGCGGCCAAGTAAAGATGAAATTCAACGTCTTGGTGCCTGGTATCAGCACCCACACGCAGAATTGAGAGAGATAGCGGCCAAATAAAGAAGAAATTCAACGTCTTGGTGCCTGGTGTCAGCACCCACACGCAGAATTGAGAGAGAGAGCGGCCAAGTAAAGAAGAAACTCCACGTCTTGGTGCCTGGTGTCAGCATCCACACGCAGAATGGAGAGGGATAAAGGCTCAGTAGAGAAGAAAGTCTACGTCTTGGCGCCTGGTGTCAGCACCCAGGCGCAGAATGACGAGGGATAGCGGCCAAGTAAAGATGAAATTCAACGTCTTGGAGCCTGGTGTCAGCACCCAAACGCAGAATGGAGAGAGATAGCGGTCAAGTAAAGAAGAACATCAACGTCGTGGTGCCTGGTGTCAGCACCCACACGCAGAAAGGAGAGGGATAGCGGCCAAGTAAAGAAGAAAGTCCACGTCTTGGTGCCTGGTGTCAGCATCCACACGCAGAATGGAGAGAGATAGCGGCCAAGTAAAGAAGAAAGTCGACGTCTTGGCGCCTGGTGTCAGCACCCACACGCAGAATGGAGAGAGATAGCGGCTAAGTAAAGAAGAAAGTCAACGTCTTGGTGCCTGGTGTCAGCACCCACACGCAGAATGGAGAGGGATAGCGGCCAAGTAAAGAAGAAAGTCAACGTCTTGGTGCCTGGTGTCAGCACCCACACGCAGAATGGAGAGAGATAGCGGCTAAGTAAAGAAGAAAGTCCACGTCTTGGTGCCTGGTGTCAGCACCCACACGCAGAATGGAGAGGGATTGCGGTCAAGTAAAGAAGAAAGTCAACGTCTTGGTGCCTGGTGTCAGCACCCACACGCAGAATGGAGAGAGATAGCGGCTAAGTAAAGAAGAAAGTCCACGTCTTGGTGCCTGGTGTCAGCACCCACACGCAGAATGGAGAGAGATAGCGGCTAAGTAAAGAAGAAAGTCCACGTCTTGGTGCCTTTTGTCAGCACCCACACGCAGAATGGAGAGGGATTGCGGTCAAGTAAAGAAGAAAGTCAACGTCTTGGTGCCTGGTGTCAGCACCCACACGCAGAATGGAGAGAGATAGCGGCTAAGTAAAGAAGAAAGTCCACGTCTTGGTGCCTGGTGTCAGCACCCACACGCAGAATGGAGAGGGATTGCGGTGAAGTAAAGAATAAAGTCAAAGTCTTGGTGCCTGGTGTCAGCACCCACACGCAGAATGGAGAGAGATAGCGGCCAAGTAAAGAAGAAAGTCCACGTCTTGGTGCCTGGTGTCAGCACCAACACGCAGAATGGAGAGAGATAGCGGCCAAGTAAAGAAGAAAGTCCACGTCTTGGTGCCTGGTGTCAGCACCAACACGCAGAATGGCGAGAGATAGCGGCCAAGTAAAGAAGAAAGTCAACGTCTTGGTGCCTGGTGTCAGCACCCAGACGCAGAATGGAGAGAGTTAGCGGCCAAGTAAAGAAGAAAGTCAACGTCTTGGTGCCTGGTGTCAGCACCCAGACGCAGAATGGAGAGAGTTAGCGGCCAAGTAAAGAAGAAAGTCCACGTCTTGGTGCCTGGTGTCAGCACCCAGACGCAGAATGGAGAGAGTTAGCGGCCAAGTAAAGAAGAAAGTCAACGTCTTGGTGCCTGGTGTCAGCATCCACACGCAGAATGGAGAGAGATAGCGGCCAAGCAAAGAAGAAAGTCAACGTCTTGGTGCCTGGTGTCAGCACCCACACGCAGAATGGAGAGAGATAGCGGTCAAGTAAAGAAGAAAGTCAACGTCTTGGCGCCTGGTGTCAGCACCCACATGCAGAATGGAGAGGGATAGCGGCCAAGTAAAGAAGAAAGTCAACGTCTTGGTGCCTGGTGTCAGCACCCACACGCAGAATGGAGAGGGATAGCGGCCAAGTAAAGAAGAAAGTCAACGTCTTGGTGTCTGGTGTCAGCACCCAGACGCAGAATGGAGAGGGATAGCGGCCAAGTAAAGAAGAAAGTCAACGTCTTGATGCCTGGTGTCAGCACCCACACGCAGAATGGAGAGGGATAGTGGCCAAGTAAAGAAGAAAGTCAACGTCTTGGTGCCTGGTGTCAGCATCCACATGCAGAATGGAGAGAGATAGCGGCTAAGTAAAGAAGAAAGTCAACGTCTTGGTGCCTGTTGTCAGCACCCACACGTAGAATGGAGAGGGATAGCGGCTAAGTAAAGAAGAAAGTCAACGTCTTGGTGCCTGGTGTCAGCACCCAGACGCAGAATGGAGAGGGATAGCGGCCAAGTCACGAAGAAAGTCCACGTCTTGGTGCCTGGTGTCAGCACCCACACACAGAATGGAGAAGGATTCCGGCTAAGTAAAGAAGAAAGTGAAGGTCTTTGTGCCTGGTGTCAGCACCCAAACGCAAAATGGAGAGGGATAGCGGCCAAGTCAAGAAGAAAGTCCACGTCTTGGTGCCTGGTGTCAGCACCCACACACAGAATGGAGAAGGATTGCGGTTAAGTAAAGAAGAAAGTGAACGTCTTTGTGCCTGGTGCCAGCACCCACACGCAGAATGGAGAGGGAAAGCGGCCACGAAAAGAAGAAAGTTAACGTCTTGGTGCCTGGTGTCAGCACACACACGCAGAATGGAGTGGGATAGCGGCCAAGTAAAGAAGAAAGTCAACGTCTTTGTGCCAGGTGTCAGCACCCACACGCAGAATGGAGAGAGATAGCGGCCAAGTAAAGAAGAAAGTCAACGTCTTGGTGCCTGGTGGCAGCACCCACAAACAGAATGGAGAGAGATAGCGGCCAAGTAAAGAAGAAAGTCAACGTCTTGGTGCCTAGTGTCAGCACCCACACGCAGAATAGAGAGAGATAGCGGCCAAGTAAAGAAGAAAGTCAACGTCTTGGTGCCTAGTGTCAGCTCCCACACGCAGAATGGAGAGGGATAGCGGCCAAGTAAAGAAGAAAGTCAACGTCTTGGTGCCTGGTGTCAGCACCCACACGCAGAATGGAGAGGGATAGCGGCCGCTATCACTTGTCATCTGGAGCTTGTAGCCTTGGATGACTTCCTCGTCCATTTGCCATCTGGAGCTTGTAGCCTTGGATGACTTCCTTGTCCACTTGCCATCTGGAGCTTGTAGCCTTGGACGACTTCCTTGTCGACTTGGCATCTGGAGTTTGTAGCCTTGGACGACTTCCTTGTCCACTTGCCATCTGGAGCTTGTAGCCTTGGACGACTTCCTTGTCCACTTGCCATCTGGAGCTTGTAGCCTTGGACGACTTCCTTGTCCACTTGCCATCTGGAGCTTGTAGCTTTGGACGACTTCCTTGTCCACTTGCCATCTGGAGCTTGTAGCCTTGGACGACTTCCTTGTCCACTTGCCATCTGGAGCTTGTAGCCTTGGACGACTTCCTTGTCCACTTGCCATCTGGAACTTGTAGCCTTGGACGACTTCCTTGTCCACTTGCTATCTGGAGCTTGTAGCCTTGGACGACTTCCTTGTCCACTTGCCATCTGGAGCTTGTAGCCTTGGACGACTTCCTTGTCCACTTGCTATGTGGAGCTTGTAGCCTTGGACGACTTCCTTGTCCACTTGCCATCTGGAGCTTGTAGCCTTGGATGACTTCCTTGTCCACTTGCTATCTTTAGCTTGTAGCCTTGGATGACTTCCTTGTCCACTTGCCATATGGAGCTTGTAGCCTTGGATGACTTCCTTGTCCACTTGCCATCTGGAGCATGCCACCGGATCCTAAAGACGACGCGGCGACGCACAGGACGCCAGTGCAGCTTAATCATCGCGTGTGTTACGTGGTCACAGCGACTAGTTTTCGTGTTTATGTTTATTCGGACGCACATGTTTTGTAGACATCAATCTTGCTGGTGAGGGATGATGTCAGTCAAACACACCAGGAAGTTACAATAGTCCAGTCGCGATGTGACGGTGCCATATATTAGTGTTTTTGTAGCGAAGAAAAAACGTGCACGGGTCCAACTCTGCACACCGAAGCGACTCGCTGCACTATCGCTGGTCATAGTGCACTCCCAGATTACGAAAGGAAGTTGCCTGCTGCATATGACGTTCGCCGACTGAAACAGCTATGTTTGGCAACGATTTACGTTCGTATTTTCAGGTGAGTACGTTTCATAATCTTTCTATCTTATAATCTTTTAATGTTAGCATGTTCTTCGTAAGCCAAGTGCGAACAATCCTGATGCTTTTCTTCAAAAGCGCAACTGTTACTAATCGCTCTTCAATGTAATTGAGCGAAACATATAACTGGGTGACGTCAACATAGAAATGCATATCCAGTTGATTATGTCGGATGACAACCCCAAGTGGCCGTGTATAGAGCGAGTACAGTTTCCGGCCAAGCACTGATCTTTGTGGAACGCCATATGCGAGTAGGCCGTCAGCCAAGGCAGGGTCATCAATGATGACTTGTTGATTTAGCTATCGCACATTAGACCAACTCCATTTTAGAGCATCTCCGGAAATGCCAAGTTAGTGTTCAATACGTTCGACAAGGATAGGTTGCTTGGAGAATGTCGCTTTTGATCTTGATCAGTGGCATTTCAGTTGATCGAATATTGTTCCCTGTATGCAGACTTTTTTCTCGCAGATATCAACAACTTGATCGATTATTTTTGTGATGAACGATCGGTTCGACACTGGTTGGTAATTGTTCAGTATGTTTGGATCAAGATGTGCTTTGTTCAGGCGCGGTCTCTGTGAATCTGTTCGTTCCGTGTAAGTAATGCAACGTATTGCAACAGTAAACAATATATATATATATATACACCATTATTTAGAAAGAATTACAGACCAGTGAGTTTAACGTCAGTAATTTGTAAATTATTAGAAAGGTTAATTAAATACCATATGGTGGACTTCCTATTTAAGCATAAATGATTAAATTCATCTCAACATGGATTCCTTAAAGCTAGGTCATTCTTGTTTTTTGGAGAAAAAATCACTAAGTGGATAGACGTGGGATCGCCAGTAGATATTATCTACTTAGATTTTCAGAAAGCTTTTGACAAAGTTCCACATCAAAGATTACTACTTAAATTAAAAGCCCATGGTATCGGGGATAGCATAACTGACTGGACAGAACAATGGCTGACTGACAGAAGACAATGATTTGTAGTAGATGGAGAAGTTTCAAATTGGAAATCGGTTTTGAGTGGGGTACCTCAAGGATCAGTATTATGACCTATATTATTCTTAATATACATCAATGACTTAGACGACATTATAACAAGTAACGTACTGAAATTTGCGGATGACACAAAACTGTTAATAAAAGGTTAATACTGCTGGTGATAAACAACATTTACAAAACGATCTGGACAGATTAGTGCAATGGTCTGAGAAATGGCAGATGTTGTTAACTTTTGGGAAATGTAAATGCCTACATACAGGACATAGGAACTTGAATGTAAACTATAAAATGGGAGATACTGTTCTGGGTACTACTGTAAAAGAAAAGGACTTAGGAGTAACAATAAGCGATGATATGAAAGTTTCAGAGCAGTGTGGTATTGCAGCTTCAAAGGGTAATCAAATTCTTGGATTGATTAGAAGAAACATAACATACAAGGGAAAAAAGTTAATTATACCTCTTTATAAAGCAATAGTTAGACCTCATTTAGAATACTGTATACAAACATGGAGACCATATCGTAAGAAGGATATAGATACGCTTGAACGCATACAAAGGAGAGCAACTAAAATGACTCCAGAACTGAGAGACCTTAGTTATGAAGAACGCCTGAAAAAATGTGGTTTAACAACACTAGAGACAAGGAGGAGATCAGATTGAAGTTTTTAAGATATTGAATGGGTATGAAAATATTGATAGAAATATGTTTTTCTCACTCAAGAAGGATAGCATAACTAGGGGACATGACGTAAAATTAGTAAAGGATCAATGTAGATTGGACATCAGGAAGCACTCGTTCTCACAGAGGACAATAAATGAATAGAACAAATTATCTACAGATTGCGTAATTGCTAGCAGCGTGAATATGTTTAAAACCAAGGTTGACACATATCTCAGGAGGGCGGGTTATAAGTAGATGAACATTGTTGGACTCTCGATAAGCCAATGGCTTCCTTGTCCACTTGCCATCTGGGCCTTTGGCTTGGATGGCAAATCTTGTTAAATATTGTTAAATATACAACATCGAGCTATTGGTAACAACCACAATTGTCAGATAAATCCGCATCGTCAGTTGTATGAGCTCATTTCAACGATACACTGGCGGAAAGCATGCCCAGTTCGGTTGTTTTATTTACTTTTGCTTGGTCAACGTGAAATTAGTCGTCGGACCGATGCAGCCATCTTTAACACATTTAACAGTTTACAAGATTGCCACTCAAAGAAACAAGCTCCAGAGAATATGCAATTTCCTACTTCAGTAAAACACAATGCGCTAACAAAGTCCAGAGCGTGCTATAAGACGATAAGAGGATAAGACGTGCTGAACCGGTGTATTCTCGTTTTGATTCGCACAATTTCCTCAAACCAGGAACTATCGTTAACACCGGTACGTTCACCAAGGCAGTTGCAGCAGAAGCTTTGAAGATTATAAACACAGCTAATATTTCCTATTTTTCTGGAGGCTGTCGGTGACTACACTCGGTTAAAAACGTCAGAAAACTTTGGCATACAATAACTTGCATTTAGGATTAGCCCACTGGTTTGTTTCAAAATGTATTCGTTACCCTTTTAGTGGCCATGCACAAAGGAGTAACTTTAGACATGAAAAAGAGGTGATTTAATAAGAAAAAATAAAAAACAAATCAGGTTTTTGATACTGCTACACCCCGACATATACGTTTGTGTGGAAGTGATTCCAAATTAGAAACATTTAATCATGCAAAATATTTTTGCCGTATTTTGGTTTGTTTTACAAAACAGTTTAACCATGTTAAGCATCGCTTATTCGGGTAAACTGAAAAACGAGGCATACGAAGTGAAATCGCCTGGTGTGATCATTCCGATAATGCACTGAATTTAAACCTAACTTAGAAGTTCACCTTCAGATAGACACAAGACACGATTGTAGCAATGAAATATACTTTTTGTACATTGGTTCAGTAGTTCAACACCGGCGAATAACTTCTGCTTTGGAAACTGGCGTCGTTTGTGTTTACAACAATTGTTTGTTTGATCAAAAACCGCTTCCACAGTAAATTGTAGGTTTTCTACTTTGAACATCGTGTAAGAAGGATTGCTAACCACTGAACAAAGTAGCTTTCTTCAAGGAGTTTAAAATTGCACAAATAAATATAATATATATATATATATATATATATACATATATATATATATATGTACATAAATATATATATATATATATATATATATATATATATATATATATATATATATATATATATATATGTACATATATATATATATGTATATATATATATATATATATATATATATATATATATATATATATATATATATATGTACACATATATATATATATATATATATATATATATATATATATATATATATATATATATATATATATATATATATATATATATATATATATATACATATATTACGTTTATTTGTGCAATTTTAAACTCCTTGAACTTCTTGTACGGAATAATTGATAACAGTTGTGTTCAGTGGTTAGCAATCCTTCATACACGATATATATATATATATATATATATATATATATATATAGATATATATAGATATATATACATATATTACGTTTATTTGTGCAATTTTAAACTCCTTGAACTTCTTGTACGGAATAATTGATAACAGTTGTGTTCAGTGGTTAGCAATCCTTCATACACGATATATATATATATATATATATATATATATATATATATATATATATATATATATATATATATATATATATATATATGTATATATATATATATATAGATTATATGTATATCTATATATATATATATATACATACATATATATACATACATATAAATATATACATTTATATATATATATATATATATATATATATATATATATATATATATATATATATATATATATGTATGTATATATATATATATGTATATATATATATGTATGTATATATATGTATGTATATATATATGTATGTGTGTATATATATATATATATATATACAGCTGGAACTACTTGCGGATCCAATCCGATGAGGTCTAGCTGGCCAAAGAAAAATAACAAATGGGTGGACGGCATCAGTGTCATTCTTTCTGGGCCACCAGAACACAGTCTGCTAATTTGTAGTGAGCTGAAAAAAATTAACATGACTGTGATTATGATAAATTTTTTTCATTTAATATGTAATTTGCTGTACCAATATTCATTCAGGGATTTCCAATATTCAAAACATATAGGTTCTAACTTCTACATTGATTAAAAAGGTCTACTTATTTTGTTTTCGTTAACAATTGTTTCCAGGTTCATTAAATATGCTTTCAAAGTCGCCTGATGCATTACTGAAAACAGCCTTTTCACTTCTACTGGATCAGGATGATCCATTTTGCTGTAAAAATAAGGTAATTTCAGAACAATGTCCAACATGGACAGTGTAACAATTTTGTTGTTGTCTGATATTCAAATTACCTTGCTACTTTGCATCATAATAAAAGTTTTACAACAATGATATTCACTTCCTAATATCATTAGCTGAACCATAATATGATGTCCTATTTTTTTAGTTGAAAAACTTCTTATCTCTAGCCAGTTTTAGGCAAGCCAATTTTTTTTTACAACAAATCAGGTGTTCTGTTAAGAAACAAAAACATTGTATTGTTCGTTAACAAAGGTACATTATCTAAATGGAACTGATACTGTTAGTACTTCTCCTTTGAGCCAAATAAATAATAGGGGATAATATTATGACACATCAAAAGCAGTCCAAAACGTGTTCATTTAAAACTTATAATGCAAAAAACAGATGTATATATATTATACAAAATGGTGTTGGCAGCAAAATCATATGAATACATTTAGCTGTTTGAGGGAGATAATATTCTGTTCGTGGTTCTCCACACAAAAATGTCAGGCAAAATACCACATTTCTTTCATTCTTGATATTCAGGTATAATACCTGTTACCCTTTGAACAATTTACACTTAGATCAGATTATTTCAGTACAGACATCTGAAAGGCACGAGTCAACATGTGCAAAGAAAATGGTAAACAGCTAAGCTTAGCATATCGATATAACAGTTTAATTTACTGACAGGTGACTTCGTGCTCATAAAATATCTCATCTGCAACAATCCAATCTTACCATTTATAAGTGTCCTGGCCTAGTAGCTATTTTTCTAAATTAGAATATTTTTCATACTAATACATCTGGACATGCGCCGTTTATCATATAATTGCAAATAAAATTAATTTAATGCAGCAAATTGATCATTCTAGTACTTGTGCGTTTATGTCGCGTCTGTCACAGTGTGACAGACGCGACATTTTGAGGGACGAATTGATAAATCCTTTGCTACTTCATAACACCAACTCTCTGATTAATGATTTTGTATCTGTGTATTACAAATGGTTCAAGCTGTGTGTAGCATATTTTTTTCATATTTTTCTCCCTCTTACTTTCTGACAAAATAGGGTATGACAGACGAGACTTAAGGGGACGGAATTTTTTTAATAGTTTTCCAGTAAGAAAATCGGTATGACTTTTAATGTTTGTTAAAAAAAAATTTTTTAGTCAGTTGAGGACGGGCTGTAAAGCAGAAAAAAAGTTTGCCACTTACCTTTTTTTTAGACAGATCGTGATACAGATACCGCCCAAAACTGCTGTCCCTTGAAAAACAACGCCACCTCAATAACTCGGCAATGGGTGTGAGTAGACAATTAATTTTTTCACTCAAATATTACTTTGGTATATATTCAACACAAAATATATAAAAGGAGGCATCCAGACCGCGTTGTTTTTATTTTTACACATGAAATGCTATCGTCAAGATTTTTTAATTTTTATGCAAAAATACCACAATTTTTAGGAATGGCTCAAATGGCTGTTGAAGAGGCAAATATTGATGAAACTTGCCAAAGTTATCTTTGCTGAAAGATAAGAAAATTTTTTATCCCTAAAAAAATGTAAAGTGGGATATTAATCTAAACAACTGAACAGCAAAGCTCACAAGTTTAGAAAATTAAATTGTTCCATTTTTGTGACTTCGCTCATATGCATTTGCACCGACATAGTTTTAGTGGTTAATATGTATAACATATCCCTATACTCACTTTTTGTTCCATGGTGAATAAAAGAACAATTATCTTAGAACAGCCCAGCTAATGCAATGAAATAGCAGAAAGATTAGGGATCACGTTATTAGCAAAGACTGGGTGTTTATTCACAAAGTCGTGACTGTTCATCTGTCTTGTCCATCTGTTTTACAGTTGCGAATGTCGCTGGTGCAGATAGTAGCAATGATGGTCCTGGTGACTTCAGCTGAGGTTGGCGCCAATGGTAAGCATAGCTGTTGTAAATTTCGATCAATGATTCGTACTACCTGCCAAAATCGCATCTCAGAAATATAGTTGTCATTGTACAATTCCCGTGCGAAACTCTGGCACTTGACACGCGCTATAGCTTCAGGTGAGGCACTTGGCTCTGATATTCCGTGTTACTGGCATATCTCCCAACGTATAATCTAACAGTATAGTTCGATTTGTTGCAGCTTACCGGGATATGTTCTGGATTGGCCACCAGAGTGTCAGATGTATAGACGTCGTGGAATCGGTGTTGGGGAGGGTCAAGAGGTCAACGTCTCACGTTTTCGTGTACAGCATCAGTCACACGAAGTTACAATACAAGTATGTATGTGTCCCGAGGATGACATTCATGACGCACGCACGCGCACGCACGTACGCACGCACGCACGCACGCACGAACACACGCACGTACGCACGCACGCACACACACACACACACACACACACACACACACACACACACACACACACACACACACACACACACACACACACACACACACATTTTGACATAATCTGTTTGTTACACAGGATGGGTAGCTGCTTTATTTTCGTGTGACTAGATATATTGCTTCCTTAATTTGCCATAGTTTTCTTGGTGGAAAAGTTTAATTCCAACACGCAGGGGGACGTCTTACGACTGGGGAACGACCCCGCCCGGATACCGCGCCCGAGAAACCACGGAGGGGGACAACTGCCCGATCACGTGGCCGCAGCGTCCTTCAGGCTTCAGTTCGTGCTCCACCAATGACGTCATCCGATTCGGCGACCAGTATGCCGACCGCTACGGCAATTACAGTCTCCTCTTCAACAATTGTCACCACTTCGTGAACCGGCTGGCGACCATGTTGGAATCGTCGAAGTGTTCGACTCCAGGGAGGGGAGACGACGCGACCACCGGATTCTTCTCGGGGATCATCGACACCCTGGACAGCTGGTGGACGGGATTCGAGGGCAGTGGCGAGGTGTAAGAACAGCCACATCAGAGAGGAGACCGTTGTGTAAATACTACAGCGGCGGCGAGGTTTTGTGTAGCCGTATGTATAGGTTCGTGTGCTAAATTATACGACAGTTGATAGAGTAGGTCAATATCAATATTTCGTGATTCCTTTGGTAGAATCGCAGTTTATTCACTGAACAACCTGGACGTTTTACAATATTGTTATTTGCACGTAGAAAATCGTGCTGTCAAGTAATGCTGGTATCGCTGTCAGAGACCTTACTGTCTAATGAGTTCGCTCGAATCGAAACAGAGACCCCTGAAAGGTTTCCACAGTAATACGTGATGGGTTTAAGTGAATAAGATCGCTGATTGAAACGTTGCCAATAAAAAATCTGCTGAAGGAACCCTTTAAGTATAAGCGGTGCAGTTCGGTATTTACTGTCACACTATTCACAGTAACCGCATTTGGGAAGTCCACATCCCAATATGCTTCACTTTCATAATGTTGAATTAGTAGTAGCTGTTGTGTATCTAATAATGTTCTGTTATTGAAGTCACGCCACCTTCGGCGTTCTGCTGTGTTGGCATTGCAGCACGGACTGACTTAATTATTAATAATAAGGTTGCGTGGATTAGGAACGGCGACACAATGTTGTGATGCGTTGCACAATGTAGGTATATGGGCTGCTATTCAACGGGTGGGATCCCTCTGCTGTCAGTTCTTTGGTTGTTATCATCATGGTCCTCTGGCGACATTGACAAATCGCGGTCACGACTCTCCCTCCGCGAGATCATCTTCGAGAACTGGAGGCAGCACAGAAGAAAGTTCAGGTGACCAATTAATTCAATCATTAATCTGGTTCCGCAATTCAATGATTCGCTCGTCTCGTTTCAGAATAATTTCGCGAACACTCAAACCTATTTAATCTCCTCAGCATCACGATACCTCGTTTATGCTAATGTCTTATTTGCTTTTGATGAAATCATCGGACAAACTGTTATATTATTTTCGGCAAGGCTCCAGTTCTATATACTGTAACACAGAGCTATTCACACTTTCGCAAGTTACCCGATCTAACGGTCATGGTCAAAATGTTTCGATGATTTTAACAAAAGTGTACATTCTTTTATTAAACAAACTGTGCCTATTACATGAGCTAATCGCACATTACATATTTCAACATCGACGAATCTGATACGTGATGTGCTAAATAAGGTATAGAAGCAGCTCTAACAGCAGCTCTAACAGCAGCTCTAACAGCAGCTGATTATAAGGAAGCGTTAGAACCAAATCAACTGAAGAAACGAATACGCAGCAAATACAGACGAAATACAGTGCAACATAGCCAAATAATAATCACTCGTAGTAGCAGAAGGAACAGTGTAAGTAGCAGAAGGAACAGTGTAAGTAGCAGAAGGAACAGTGTAAGTAGCAGAAGGAACAGTGTAAGCAGCAGAAGGAACAGTGTAAGCAGCAGAAGGAACAGTGTAAGTAGCAGAAGGAACAGTGTAAGCAGCAGAAGGAACAGTGTAAGCAGCAGAAGGAACAGTGTAAGCAGCAGAAGGAACAGTGTAAGTAGCAGAAGGAACAGTGTAAGTAGCAGAAGGAACAGTGTAAGCAGCAGAAGGAACAGTGTAAGTAGCAGAAGGAACAGTGTAAGCAGCAGAAGGAACAGTGTAAGCAGCAGAAGGAACAGTGTAAGCAGCAGAAGGAACAGTGTAAGTAGCAGAAGGAACAGTGTAAGTAGCAGAAGGAACAGTGTAAGCAGCAGAAGGAACAGTGTAAGCAGCAGAAGGAACAGTGTAAGCAGCAGAAGGAACAGTGTAAGTAGCAGAAGGAACAGTGTAAGTAGCAGAAGGAACAGTGTAAGCAGCAGAAGGAACAGTGTAAGCAGCAGAAGGAACAGTGTAAGTAGCAGAAGGAACAGTGTAAGTAGCAGAAGGAACAGTGTAAGCAGCAGAAGGAACAGTGTAAGTAGCAGAAGGAACAGTGTAAGTAGCAGAAGGAACAGTGTAAGTAGCAGAAGGAACAGTGTAAGCAGCAGAAGGAACAGTGTAAGCAGCAGAAGGAACAGTGTAAGTAGCAGAAGGAACAGTGTAAGTAGCAGAAGGAACAGTGTAAGTAGCAGAAGGAACAGTGTAAGTAGCAGAAGGAACAGTGTAAGCAGCAGAAGGAACAGTGTAAGTAGCAGAAGGAACAGTGTAAGCAGCAGAAGGAACAGTGTAAGTAGCAGAAGGAACAGTGTAAGCAGCAGAAGGAACAGTGTAAGCAGCAGAAGGAACAGTGTAAGTAGCAGAAGGAACAGTGTAAGTAGCAGAAGGAACAGTGTAAGTAGCAGAAGGAACAGTGTAAGTAGCAGAAGGAACAGTGTAAGTAGCAGAAGGAACAGTGTAAGCAGCAGAAGGAACAGTGTAAGTAGCAGAAGGAACAGTGTAAGTAGCAGAAGGAACAGTGTAAGCAGCAGAAGGAACAGTGTAAGTAGCAGAAGGAACAGTGTAAGTAGCAGAAGGAACAGTGTAAGTAGAAGAAGGAACAGTGTAAGTAGCAGAAGGAACAGTGTAAGTAGCAGAAGGAACAGTGTAAGCAGCAGAAGGAACAGTGTAAGTAGCAGAAGGAACAGTGTAAGCAGCAGAAGGAACAGTGTAAGCAGCAGAAGGAACAGTGTAAGTAGCAGAAGGAACAGTGTAAGTAGCAGAAGGAACAGTGTAAGTAGCAGAAGGAACAGTGTAAGTAGCAGAAGGAACAGTGTAAGCAGCAGAAGGAACAGTGTAAGTAGCAGAAGGAACAGTGTAAGCAGCAGAAGGAACAGTGTAAGCAGCAGAAGGAACAGTGTAAGTAGCAGAAGGAACAGTGTAAGCAGCAGAAAGAACAGTGTAAGCAGCAGAAGGAACAGTGTAAGTAGCAGAAGGAACAGTGTAAGCAGCAGAAGGAACAGTGTAAGTAGCAGAAGGAACAGTGTAAGTAGCAGAAGGAACAGTGTAAGTAGCAGAAGGAACAGTGTAAGTAGCAGAAGGAACAGTGTAAGTAGCAGAAGGAACAGTGTAAGTAGCAGAAGGAACAGTGTAAGCAGCAGAAGGAACAGTGTAAGTAGCAGAAGGAACAGTGTAAGCAGCAGAAGGAACAGTGTAAGTAGCAGAAGGAACAGTGTAAGTAGCAGAAGGAACAGTGTAAGTAGCAGAAGGAACAGTGTAAGCAGCAGAAGGAACAGTGTAAGCAGCAGAAGGAACAGTGTAAGTAGCAGAAGGAACAGTGTAAGCAGCAGAAGGAACAGTGTAAGTAACAGAAGGAACAGTGTAAGTAGCAGAAGGAACAGTGTAAGCAGCAGAAGGAACTTCAAAATGGACATGTTTTATCCATTCTACCAAAGTCGAAATAGTTGACCATTCCAACAGCGGCACAAAACTTAGCAATTAAACTATTTAAACATTTCCAGAACCTCGCGTAAATCGGTTTGTTTGGCTTGCGAAACGATACAAAACACGGATGTTAAAGATCATATGCAAAAGTCGGATACATTTATTTGTTTTCACTCGTTCTGGATATAACTGTATCCCCTTATTCAAATTCAGTCATGACATTATAAAAAAAGTTACATTAAGTAAATAATGTTAATTGTATAGGTGTGAAATCATGTCGGTCTGGGAGACTGCCACTAAGACCATAATTTGGTCGATAACGTGACAGCCACCAATATAAAATTATAAATTAAACAATATAATTGAGTGAGGGATTAAATACAAATAACTAAGAGTATATGCTTAAATAAAGTGTAAGAATAAGACAATCAATATATAACATATATTATTATAATATGTGAGATGGTATGAAGAGTAAATAAGTTAGCAAACATTTAACAGCTATTAGTTATCATATAAGTGGCAAATATAACAATTCCGGATATTACAACTTGAGCTATATTGTGACAGAAAGAAATTCTTCGCATAGGAACTGAAACCTTGCAGTGAGTGAGACTGAATTGTATCAATGATCAAGGCGGGAGTGTTATTAATTACATGGACAACACTAAACCTGAGTGATTTCCTGGCAAGTTCAGTATTCGCCCTTTTTTGTATAATGTGTATGCACATCTTCATTTTTTCTTATTCCTAACCTTGAAAAATATTCAGGTAAATTACCATTAATGCATGTATGATACAATTTCAGTTGTTGTCATCTAATAATGTCCGTGGCCATTAAAATGTTAAGATATTTGAATAATGGCCCTGTTTGTGCATTATGAAATTTTACATGCTGGTTTATCAATATGATCTTTTCCAATTCAGGTGTTTGTTTATTGTGGTTGGTGAAAAATCATATTAATAGTCCTGGAATGAATGAATGGACCAGCGGCCTACTTTGTCTTTGCATTACTATCTGGTTTGATTAGGAATATTGGAACAAGTCGGGAAATATGTGGAAACTGTTTGATTTTATGTGGATACTGTATGATTTTACTGCCGAAATATCTGGATAATTCTTAGCAACTGGGCCGATCTATCTCTTGAGCAGAGCTGTCTCGCCTTAGGCTTTGCATTGGTTTGCCCTTTGGCTTTGCGATTTTCTCGAAGCACAGTGCGCACAGTGCGCACAGTGCGCACAGTGCACACATTGCACAATGTGCACACAGTGCCTCTCGGTCTACGCTAGCTATTATTTAAAATCTATATATGCTGCAGTGTTTTAACAGTGTTTTAAATAATGAAACTGATGTCACACCCAAAATCATTGTTATTTGCCCAACTGCAATATACAAGCTTTTAGCAAACGCAGATGTTCTGCGTTTCTGTGGAATGACAATGCTTGTTGATGTTCGTTTGGCCAGACTGACGTCATACGCCGATTTCATACGGACATTGGCGAGTGAAATGTAAAATGGCTTGGTGCTTCTTTGCCACTAATATAATTAGCTTTTCTTGAAGAATATTATTTGTTAATGCATTCCAAACTACTAATACAACTGTTTGTTATTATATATCACGATTTCTGGA
>OY759271.1:39886252-39968752 GCA_963662155.1 Lamellibrachia columna | reverse complement strand
AGGTGTATAAAACTTTGAGGTGTATAAAACTTTGAGATGTATAAAACTTTGAGATGTATGAAACTTTGACATTTGCTATATATATATATATATATATATATATATATATATTTTAATTTTAATTTTTTTATTTTTTATTTAGAAAGGTCAAAGATATCAAGATATCTATAGATATTTGATATCTTTGAACTTTCTAAGATATATATATATATATATATATATATATATATATAAATATATATATATATATATATATATATATATATATATATATATATATATATATATATATATATATATATATATATATATATATATGTATATATATACACACACACACATATATATATATATATATATATATATATATATATATATATATATATATATATATATATATATATATACACACAATTACAAAATATTTCCAATATAATTACCATAATTTCCCTGATGTGATTTTGTCACAACATTGCTAGATGCGACTTATTAGACACTACGGGCCATTGGATCGAAATCACTTCCGTTCATGAATTCCACCATAAAATTGACAACATGAAATCTAAAATAACTATTACCTATAACATCACAAATGACCACCACAATTGCTCTACTGAATAATATCGCTCATTAAAGAGAAATTTGTAATTTTGGGGTCAGAAAGCATTGCTCTGGTTATTTTCAGTCATTTGTCATCTCGATGTGGGTGCAGGTATTGATTTCCTGGCTAAAGCACGTCTACATCCTATTAGGTTACATGTCGCCCAATGACTGGACGGCAGAATTCATGAACGGAAGTGACTTCAACTCAATGGCCTACGGTATATAATAGTTCTCACGTATCTAGCCTGGGTGTAAAAAATATACAAGGGAAACTAGCGGACTTTTGATATGTTATTCAATATGGTATTTTACAACTATTCTGAAAAAATAACTTTGTACTATTTATTTCCATGTTCAACCCTAACACACATGGACGTTACTTTATAAAACTGTTATACTCGCATACGCTAAAACTGTTATACATGCATCGCTCTGTCGACACTAGTCGAGTGTACGTAAATAGTGGTGCACGATCATATATCATTATTTATTAACTACATAGATAACGACATCAGTAATATAACATGCACAATTTAATTTGAAGGCAATTTCCAAAACCGCATTAAACATGCACTCATTTCGTTATAAGCTTTCCGGTGTGTCTGACGAGCCTCTTCTTTGTAAAATAGCAATACCATACAAGGCGAGTTGTCTCAACTATCGAAATTAACAGCGTGATGTGTGATTACTAAGACATCAGCCGATGACGCATACTAATAAATATATCACTGAAAACCGGGAATATATGTGTATTGATGTACACGTTTTTGTAATAATAACAATGTTAGAGGTATTGTTTTTTTGATAATTCGGAACGAAAACGTTCAAAATTATCAGTTTATGTAATTCCGTTTGTACAATTACACGCTCGTGGTTTATCTTGTTGTGCTGGAATGAAACCAGTGTCTTTGAATGTGTCACAAGCGGCCCATCATCAACAACACGGCTTTTACGAGTGACCATTCTATGTCCACTTACATGAAATCGCCATTATTAACATCACAGTACACATTCAAATTATGCGGCATGCTCATACAACATATGAGTGTCGTTTCCAAATGATAGCTGGCAACGCCGAGAACGCATAGTTGAACATTTTAATTTAACATCTCTGTTCTGCCTGGTCGGCAATGCATAGGTTCACAAGACATTCGTTGCAATCAATGACGTTTCTCGGTCACGTGAGACATAGAGTAGTTGCCAATCAGAAGACGACGACGACGACGACAACAACGACGTGGCCATTGCTGCACACTAGTCCGATGACTACAAGACCACCGGGGATGATCCCGCTGCAGCTATGCCCAGTGGACATCACTTTGACGGCAGCTCGGGTCTGGGTGTTAGCGGAGGTAGAATTCTGTTGCTGCAACGGAATGGGGATACATGTGAAGCGATAGTATCCATCATGGGTCAACATATTTAGAAAGTTGTCTCGACCGTGTAAATTCACGCAGCTGTATAAATGTGATTGTATTGAATGGAAGTACAGGCACCACTGCACACAGCGTTCGCAGAGTAAAGTTCTGCAATGTATGGATGGACGAGTTATACAGAGGGTGATTTCGCTAATTATGAAAACAGCACTTTATTTGTTGCGAACTGAAACCTCTGATTATTTATTTATTGCAATGTGTGCGTGCGCGCGTGCGTGCGTGCGTGCGTGCGTGCGTGCGTGCGTGCGTGTGTGCGTGTGTACGCATCATTTCTCGTGAAACATCAAGCGAATTAGAATTAACATGCAGTTATTTTTTGCATTGATGAGATGAGGAGACGTATATTAATTATCGGTGAAACCCATTTTACATGCGAGCTCACTCACCGGACGGGTTGCATTGACAGTGGCGACGACGGCGGTGGAGTACTCTCTCGAGGCGGCGAACTGTGGTGAGCGTTGTGGTTTTTGTTGTCGACGTTGCTGGGAGCGACGCGTGCACCCGAAGTCAGGCCTGATGATACCTGCTTCACAAAGTCCGACGGGGAGCTCTGCTAAACACGAGAAACGGGCGGGTCGTTGAGTGTCACGTGGACCACAGATCTCGCACTACCAAGCAGGTGACCCGCACAAGAACCCGGATGTTTTTTGGCCGAAACGGACGCGCAGATTGCGATCGGTTCGATTTCTGGCGGTTGCCGAATTTTGTCAGGAGTAATACAGTGACGAGGCACGGGGTAATTTCGCGCGCAGACTTGGAAAGGCAAATCTGGGTATCGGGTGGCAGCACTGGGTCGGGTGCACGCTACGCAACTAGCAACAAAACATGGCTATTATATCGACCTGCATAAAATGATACGGTTGCACGCGGCATCAGTCTCCATGGCAACTCTCGATAAGGTAATAGCTTTCCTGTCCACCTGATATGTGGGTGTTTGCTTTGGATGGCAGTCTTGTTAAATCTTGTTAAATCAAATTTACTTTCCGTCTCAGTACGCATTGGCGTCGGCGAGGAAAAAATGGTGAACTCAAAATATGGAGGTCAATATATACAAACCTCATAAGTTCATTGTCTACATATTTTACTTAAAATAAGGCAATGTGAGGAACTATTAATATTCCACCGAAAGGAGAGAAAATTGTTTGGTGCAAGTGGCTCTCGTACCTTGAACGATATATATGTGCCTCAACAACAATCGTGTTTGACACCGTCCCCATTCTACGAACAACAATCGTGTTTGACACCGTCCCCGTTCTACGAACAACAATCGTGTGTGTTTGACACCGTCCCCGTTCTACGTACAACAATCGTGTTTGACACAGTCCCCGCTCTACGAACAACAATCGTGTTTGTTTGACACCGTCCCCGTTCTACGAACAACAATCGTGTTTGTTTGACACCGTCCCCGTTCTACGAACAACAATCGTGTTTGACACCGTCCCCGTTCTACGTACAACAATCGTGTTTGACACCGTCCCCGCTTTACGAACACCAATCGTGTTTGACACCGTCCCCGCTTTACGAACACCAGTCGTGTTTGACACCGTCCCCGTTCTACATACAACAATCGTGTGTGACACCGTCCCCGTTCTACGTACAACAATCGTTTTTGACACCGTCCCCGTTCTACGTACAACAATCGTGTTTGACACAGTCCCCGCTCTACGAACAACAATCGTGTTTGACACCGTCCCCGTTCTACGAACAACAATCGTGTTTGACACCGTCCCCGCTCTACGAACACCAATCGTGTTTGACACCGTCCCCGCTTTACGAACACCAATCGACGTTTCAAAAATACTTATTCGACACATTATGCCTTCCTCCTCCATACACCTGTTTCTATGTGTCATAACATTTACCATGTATTTACTATGTATTTACCATGTATTTACCATGTATTTACTATGTAGGTCAACTGTTGGAGTTCCGGAGAAGACGGTTTGTTATATGCGCATGGAACGTATAAAAACCTCCATGTTACGTTGTGAAAATGCGTTTTTGATGTTCTGAAAGAATTGTGAGTATTAAACGTCGAGTTATGTTGGACACTGCAATCCAGGTGCATTCCGGTCACACGTAGGCCTATACCTTTTCCAAAACTTGTTCGCTCATTTTTTTTCGAGGCTCGCCCTCTGAACCGACGAGTGACGTAGACAGAGACCCTTTGAACTCCAGACGCTCTGTAGGCGCTCGGTGCGGGGTAGGGCAATATTCATGCCGGAAGTGTCCCCTGCACTCGCCATAGGACCACCCATGCCGGGCTCTCGCGGCACTATTATGATCACGTGTTTGTCCGTTCTTCCGGGCTGCAACATGCGCGCGCAGGTGGCGAAAACAGCAATGCCAGCAAGAGGCAAGAGGAAAGATGAAAGAGGCAAGAGGAAAGATGAAAGATGAAAGAGGAAAGAGGAAAGAGGAAAGAGGAAAGAGGAAAGAGGAAAGATGAAAGAGGAAAGAGGAAAGATGAAAGAGGAAAGAGGAAAGAGGAAAGAGGAAAGAGGAAATGGGAAAGAGGCAAGAGGAAAGATGAAAGAGGAAAGAGGAAAGAGGAAAGAGGAAAGAGGAAAGAGGAAAGAGGAAAGAGGAAAGAGGCAAGAGGAAAGAGGAAAGAGGCAAGAGGAAAGAGGAAAGAGGAAAGAGGAAAGAGGAAAGAGGAAAGAGGCAAGAGGAAAGAGGAAAGAGGCAAGAGGAAAGATGAAAGAGGAAAGAGGAAAGATGAAAGAGGAAAGAGGAAAGAGGAAAGAGGAAAGAGGAAAGAGGAAATGGGAAAGAGGCAAGAGGAAAGATGAAAGAGGAAAGAGGAAAGATGAAAGAGGAAAGAGGAAAGATGAAAGAGGAAAGAGGAAAGAGGAAAGAGGCAAGAGGCAAGAGGAAAGAGGAAAGAGGAAAGAGGAAAGAGGAAAGAGGAAAGAGGCAAGAGGAAAGAGGAAAGAGGCAAGAGGAAAGAGGAAAGAGGAAAGAGGAAAGAGGAAAGAGGAAAGAGGCAAGAGGCTGACCACAAGTTGGCCGGTTTCAGTGATCTTATTCGTCAGGAAATTACAGTTTTCAGTCAGCAGGGTTATTTTTCATAATGCCATAATAAGATGGGGCATTATTAGGCGTAGACTTGTGATTTTGACCAAACGTGTTCAATACAATACAATACAATACAATACAATACTCGTTTACTTTACCATCATCATTTGCACTTTACAAATATGCTGGAATACATCAGCAGCATTGTTATATAATTTACATATTAAACAACGCATTATTTATTTGAGAATGCAAAATAAAATGTATGACATATATTGCATTAATTGGGTAAAATATATGCTAACATGTTGTAATCAAATTAATGAAAAGCGCATTTCCAATATGGGCCCGGGAGACTCCTATTAAGGCCAACATTGATCGCTATCAGCGTGTTAACAATCTTGTGGCATTTGACGACATGTGGGGTTCACGTGAGTAGTTATGTATGTAGGATTACGCACATGTTTGTATTGGTTAACCAAAACAATCCCACATACATAACAATCCCACATACATAACAATTCGCGTTGGTACGTGCGGTGCATAAAACACCTCAACAAGACATAATATATCATGTTCTGTTCAAGAACAAGGTGAGGCCGTTGTAAATGTGTCAGTGTGATGCGTAACACGCATTGAGATAATGCAATGAATCATAGCACACATAACGGCCACACAGGGGCGTATAACCACTTACAATTAGTAACAGTCTCTCTATCTTGTTCGAGATGTAGCATGGACCAATAAAAGTCTCGCCGTTTGCAGCGTTCTCAGCTTCTCCTGTATGCACGAGAAACACAGTTGTTTGCTAGGATTAAAACTCCCTGCTCAATGGCGAATCACGTTCATTTATGTTGTTATTTGTTGTAGTGTGCGAACAGTTTTAAGTAACACATCTATGCGCAGTAGGTGTAATCAAAGAGGGCGTGTCTTTGTTAAAATCATAAAATAAGAGAGGTTGATCTTTAGATCGGGTAACTCGCGAACATTTGAATAGCATTACGTTATACAGTATATAGAGCGCGACCACTGTTGCAGAATTTTACCAGTATCCGGTCAAAAATTATTTACGGTAGGCGCCTACCCTGACATTTAACTAACTTCGCATCGGTCTACGCATCGTAGTCGTAACATGAAATCAACACAAACGTTGTACTATCGATTGAAACTACATCCATATTGCCAAAATAAACACAAATTATGCATGTCTTTGTAGAAGAACATTAATAAAAACCGGAAATATTATAAACTAAACGCATTTAAAGTAGCGGCCTCTACGTATGTTGTGGATTCGATACAGACATTTTTTTTTGGAACTCCTGTGATTTCAAAATGGCAACCCCTAATTTGTGCCCGGCACTTCGTTAGATATGTGTATATAGAGATATAAAATAAATGAATATATTGGCCATGTTTTACTGAAATGATATTACTCCTTGTGAGTAAAATATTAAATATTGTCGGGAGTGAGCTAAAATGTCGTTTTTTCAGCAACATAATAAAACATAAAATAATAAATGTTACCATTGTTTTTGTGAATATTCCGCATATTATGAAATTATCAAATGCAATATTCCTGCAAGTTTTATAATTGAATAGTAAATATATATCGTGTTATGACTGAATTTTATCAGAGCACCGTATTTTGCTGACGTACCTGTTACTGTGTCAAATTAAAAAAAAAATTGCACGGACCCCTCCCCCAACTAGTTTTACTTTTTGCGGTTTTTCGGGTCTAACGGATTTCAAACAACCTATTAGGTTTCATTACTCTGATTTCAGGGTAGGCGCCTAGTTATTGACGTTAGATAGGCTCATTGTTTCGTAAAATGAGTTGATTACGAATTCTTTAGCTGCTCAGATATGAAACAAGTATGTAATGCGAAACGTGCATGTAATGTGAAATAAGTATGTAATATGAAACAAGTATGTAATGTGAAACGTGCATGTAATGTGAAATACGTATGTAATATGAAACAAGTATGTAATGTGAAACGTGCATGTAATGTGAAATAAGTATATAATGTGAAACAAGTATGTAATGTGAAACATGTATGTAATGTGAAATAAGTATGTACTGCAAAAAATGTGTGCATTGCAAAACATATGTGTGCATGTAATGTGAAACGTCTGTTTAGTATTAATCATGTATTTAATGTGCAATATGTGTACAATATGAAACGTTCAAATCATCTGAAACTGTAAACTCTTATTAAAAAACAAACTTTGTGCAAAGATGACCTAACTAATTATCGTCCTATCTCTAATCTCAGTTTTCTGTAAACATTATTGGAAAAAGTAGTTGCTAATCGCCTTCATGAACATATTTACAACCATCACTTATCAAATGATCTACAGTCTGCATATAAACGATTCCATTCTACGGAAACAGCTCTTCTCAAGATACACAATGATATAGTTGATAACATGGACAATGGCAAAGTCACAGCACTCACTTTACTTGATCTCTCAGCTGCTATCGATACAATTGATCATTCAATCCTTTTACAAAGCCTCCATAGATATTTTGGAATTTCTGGCCCAGCTCTTCGGTGGTTCAAATCATTTTTATCAGACAGATATCAAAGTATTAACATATCTGGCACATTATCTAGCCCACAACATCTACCATTTGGAGTGCCACAACGATCCGTCCTTGGCCCTGTTCTGTTCAGCTTATATACTACATCGCTCAGCCAAGTTATTGCTAATCGTAATCTCAGTCATCACCTTTATGCTGATGACACACAGGTTTACATATCTCTTTCACAATCTAATGTACAAGAATATCTTTCGACTTTTAGTGATTGTCTTGTCGTGGATGGAATCAAGTAAGCTAAAGCTTAATCCAGATAAAACAGACCTTATTATTATTGGCACTAGACAACAACGAAATAAAGTCATCAACCATTTTCCTGTTAAACTGCTTGGCAGTGATACATTCCCATCAGATACTGTTCGTAATTTAGGTGTTATCTTTGACAGTGACTTCAACTTTCTCCAGCATATCTCTCAAGTATGTAAATCCTGTTTCTATCATATTCGTGATCTCCGTCGAATCCGGCGTCACATATCTATATCTACTGCTAAAACAATATCAACGGCACTAATTAGCAGCCGTCTTGACTATTGCAATTCACTACTAAATAACATTGCTAAAAGAGACTTGGCTAAACTCCAACGAGTACACAATTGTCTGGCACGTGTGGTTCTCAGGGCGCCTCGGTTTTCACCGTCACAACCACTACTTAAACAGTTACACTGGCTTCCAGTTTCTTATCGAATTAATTTTAAGCTGTCTATACAACTCTATCTACACAACAACCACCCTACTTGGCCAGTCTCCTGCATCTTTCAAATATCTTTAGGCAGCTAAGATCATCAACTTCACAACAACTTATTGTACCTAAAACAAAACTTAACTTGGGTAAACGTGCTTTCTCTGTCGCTGCGCCTAGGGTCTGGAATGAACTCTCTATCACTTTGAAAACATCTGAAACTATAGCTATTTTCCGAAAAAAACTCAAGACATATCTATTCCAAATTGCATTCCCACCATAAATGTTCGGTTGTCCCTCGTTCTGATACAGACTTTTGCGCGTCCTTGTTTACGATTACGCTTACTGATTCTGTTTTGTTGCGCCTCTGAGCTCAGGTTCCTGAGGATATAGGCGTCATAGAAGTCAATTATTATTATTATTATAAATACCTTCCGAAAAAAACTCAATATATTTATTCCACATTGCATTTCCACCATAAATAGTCGGTGTTCCCTTGTCGTAATAACGACCTTTGCGCGTCCCTGTTCGTGATTAGGCTACGACTAATGATTCTGATTGGTTGCGCCTCTGAGCTAAGTTCATTATAATTATTAAGCATGTATAGAATGTGAAAAATGTATGAAATGACAACCTTCTCTGAAAAGATCGACGCGCTCCTCTGCAATGTGTCAAAGCATCTGGTTGATGCATGATGTGATTGATCCTCTAATACGCTTTGAGACTGCATCGCCGACAGACGTAAAAAGGATAGTGTTGGCTTCTACTGCTAAGCTATGCGAGTTTGACCCACTGCCGTCGTCTCTCTTCAAGCGGCATGTTGATGCTCTGTCTCCGATTTTTGCGCGCACAATGAACGCGTCTCTATCACCCGCCGTGGTTCCACAGTCCATGACGCACGCCGTTATAACACTGATACTCAAGAGCCGTAGCGCCGACCTGAACGTGCTTACCAACTACCGCCCCATACAAATATAAATATCGTTTGTGGCTAAGATTATTGAATGCTTCGTCGTAAGGCAGTTGCAATGTTTCCTTGACGTTAAGGGCATATATGCAGACCACCAGAATGTCTACAGACCCTCTCACAGTGCTGCTTTCGACGCTATAGACCACGCTGTACTGCTGCGGTGGCTGTACGGCTATGGCATCAGTGGCGAAGCACACGGGTGGCTGACGTCCGACCTCTAAGGCTGATCACTTGTGGTGCGGATCAACAAAGGACTATCGCAACGTGGCGTTATGAAGACCGGAGTTCCGCAAGGGTCCGTCCACGGACCTATACTTTTTAACGCCTACATTGCGCCACTGGTGCAACTCCTGAAACAGCAACATTAACAAGATTTAACAAGATTTGCCATCCAAGCCAAAGGCCCAGATGGCAAGTGGACAAGGAAGCCATTGGCTTATCGAGAGTCCAACAATGTTCACCTACTTATAACCCGCCCTCCTGATATATGTGTCAACCTTGTTTTTAAACATATTCACGCTGCTAGCAGTTACACAATCTGTAGACAGTTTGTTCCATTCATTTATTGTCCTCTGTGAGAACGAGTGCTTCATGATGTCCAATCTACATTGATCCTTTACTAATTTTACCTCATGTCCTCTAGTTCTGCTATCCTTCTTGAGTGAGAAAAACATATTTCTATCAATATTTTCATACCCATTCAATATCTTAAAAACTTCAACCTGATCTCCTCTTAACCTCCTTGTCTCTAGAGTTGTTAAACCACATTCTTTCAGGCGTTCTTCATAACTAAGGTCTCTAAGTTCTGGAATCATTTTAGTTGCTCTCCTTTGTATGCGTTCAAGCGTATCTATATCCTTCTTACGATATGGTCTCCATGCTTGTATACAGTATTCTAAATGAGGTCTAACTATTGCTTTATAAAGAGGTATAATTAACTTTTTTCCCTTGTATGTTATGTTTCTTCTAATCAATCCAAGAATTTGATTACCCTTTGAAGCTGCAATACCACACTGCTCTGAAACTTTCATATCAGCGCTTATTGTAACTCCTAAGTCCTTTTCTTTTACAGTAGTACCAAGAACAGTAGCTCCCATTTTATAGTTTACATTCAAGTTCCCATGTCCTGTATGTAGGCATTTACATTTCCCAAAATTGAACAGCATCTGCCATTTCTCAGACCATTTCACTAATCTGTCTAGATCGTTTTGTAAATGTTGTTTATCACCATCAGTATTAACCTTTCTAAACAGTTTTGTGTCGTCCGCAAATTTCAGTACGTTACTTGTTATACTCTCGTCCAAGTCATTGATATAAATTAAGAATAATATAGGTCCTAATACTGATCCTTGAGGTACCCCACTCAAAACCGATTTCCAATTTGAAACTTCGCCATCTACTACAACTCGTTGTCTTCTGTCAGTCAGCCATTGTTCTATCCAGTCAGTTATGCTATCCCCGATACCATGGGCTTTTAATTTAAGTAGCAATCTTTGATGTGGCACTTTGTCGAAAGCTTTCTGAAAATCTAAGTAGATAATATCTACTGGCGATCCCTCGTCTATCCACTTAGTGATTTCTTCCAAAAAACATAACACATTTGTTAAGCATGACCTCGCTTTAAGGAATCCATGTTGAGATGAATTTAATAATTTATGCTTAACGAGGAAGTCCACCATATGGTCTTTAATTAACCTTTCTAATAATTTACAAATCACTGACGTTAAACTCACTGGTCTGTAATTCTCTGACTTATTTCTCGAACCCTTTTTAAATAATGGTATGATGTTTGCTTCTTTCCATTCAAACGGAACAACTCCCTCTTTTAATGACAAGTTGAATACTCTTGCAAGTGGTATACTGATTTGATCTACTGTTTCCATTAGTAATTTTGGAGGAATCCCATCCACTCCCGGTGATTTGTTATCCTTCATTGCCTTTATTTTCCTAGCTACCAATTCTGGAGTTACAACTAACGGTCCTAAATAGTCAGATTTAGCCCCCTGAAATTTAGCATCAGCAACTGGTAATAAACTAATATCTTCTTTTGTAAACACTGAACTGAAGTAACCATTTAGGTCTTCCGCCATTAAAAACCCCTGTGATATTATATTTCCAGCACTGTCTTCTAGAGGTCCAACCTTGTCTTGTACGTTTTGTTTACTCCTGACATATGCATAAAAACTCTTGCTGTCAGTTTTTATGTTACATGCCAGTTTTTGCTCATAGCTTCTTTTAGATTGTCTGATTTCAGTTGTAGCTGCATTAAGTGCCTCTTTGTATTTTGCATAGTCTTCTTCCTTTCTGGTACGCCTATAAACCCTCCACATAGTTTGTTTTAGCATTATTTTTCTAATTGCCTCTTTTGACACGTGTTTCTTTCTACACCGTTTTCCTTGTTTTCGGAAGGGAACAAATTTATCAGTGATACTCTCAATTTCATATTTTAGAATATTCCAACATTCAATTGCAGTCTTATTCATCAGCATGTTATTCCAATCTAGCTGTGCTAAGTATTTTCTCATATCTTTGTAGTTACCTTTGTGGAAGTTTCTCTTGTACGTTTTCTTATTTTTACTTTCTGATTTTACATTGATGTCAAAATGTATTTGATTATGGTCACTATTACCCAATGGTTCAAATATTTTTACATTGTCCACTAATTCTTTTTGTGATGACAAAACTATATCTAATACATTTTCTCCCCTGGTTGGTTCTAGTACGTGCTGGGTAAGAAAGCTATCCTGGATTAAACATAGAAATTGTTGATCCTCAATCCCTGTGCTCTCTAGAGAATTCCATTGTATGTGTCCATGGTTAAAATCTCCCATTATGATACATTCCCCTTTACTAACTTCCTTTATAGCGTTTTTTATTTTTGTGTTGTCCTCTTCGTTTATGTTTGGACTTCGGTAAACTAATCCAATAGTTAATTTTGAATTTCCTGAAACAATTTTGCACCAAACAGCTTCATCGCAATCTGCTTCCCTTTCTAGTTTTATTTCATAAGCCTGAATAGATTCTTTAACATATAAAATAACTCCCCCGCCCCTTCTTCCTATTCGATCTTTCCTAAACATTACGTATCCTGTCAGTCCTAATTCAGCATCTGTTATATCTATGTTGGCCCATGATTCAGTTATACCAATTATGTGAGGGTCAATATCTTCTACCATAATGTTTAATTCGTTTTTCTTATTTACTATGCTCCTTGCATTTAAACATACGCATCTATAACCTTTTTCAGAGATGTTTTTCGGATGATTTGATATTGGTTTATCTGTGCTAGTGGTCTCTTGTTCTGCTTGAGACACCTCTAGGTAACCCCCCTGCACTTCTAGTTTAAAGAATGTTTACTTCCAAAAATATTTGTCATTGTACCCAAGTCGCTATCTACTGCTGCTGAAAGTTTGTCCGCGAATACTGCCGCCCCCTTTCCACTTAAATGAAGCCCATCCTTCATGTACATATCACCCCTCCCAACAAAACTTTCCCATAAATCCACAAATCCAACTTCCTCTTCCCTACACAGCCTCTGGACTAACATGTTAATTGCCATCCCCCGACAATTTCGATATTTATGACCCCTCCTGCCCATCACAGGTAAAATCCCTGACAGTATTACCTGCTCAACCCGCGTCTGTTTTAGTGTTCTGACCAACTGCCTATATTTCCTAACTATGGCAGTTGTACCCTCCCTCTCTACGTTATTTGTCCCTACATGTACTAAAACAGATCCACCCTTACCCGAGCCTACGATGTTTTTTACCCTCTCAGTTATCGCCTCTATTTTGGCTCCAGGCAAGCAGACCACCACATCATCTCCCTTGTTTAAGACTCTGTCGGTCTTCCTAACTATCGAATCCCCCACAAACACCCTTGCTCTCTTCCTCACCCCCTCTATCACTGCTGCAGAATAACTCTTCCTTTCGATCCCCTCCATCACATTCTGTCCTGACCCCTTCCCTTCCGTCTCCCCCACTCCCTTCTCCTTCCCTCCTGTCTCCCCCACTCCCTTCTCCTTCCCTCCTGTCTCCGCTACTCCCCTCTCCTTCACCCCGGTTGTCTTCCCTCCCGTCTCCCCCACTCCCCTCTCCTTCACCCCGGTTGTCTTCCCTCCCGTCTCCCCCACTCCCTTCTCCTTCCCTCCTGTCTCCCCTACTCCCCTCTCCTTCACCCCGGTTGTCTTCCCTCCCGTTCCTTTCCTTCCCGTCTCCTTACGTCCTGTCTCCCTATGACCTGTCACCTTCCCTCCTCTCAGCTTCCTCCCAGGCTGAGGTGAGCTCTCCCTAGCATCTCTTGTGTCTTTCCCCACTTTATCGTCTACTGTTCCCTCACCGGAACTACTGGCACAACTCCCCTGTTCCCTTCCCACCATTGCCACAACGAGCAGTCTCAGCTCTTCCAACTCCACCTCTATTTCCTTCATCCTTGCGCATCCCCTACACTCAAAATTAAAACTATCTGCCTGGACCTCAGCCCAGGACTTTTCGCACCCAGACTTGACGAAATCTACCCAGTTACTACAACTGCCACAAATTACGTGCCTTGTGGCCTTTAACTGTCGTTTCCACGGGGCCATCATACAATTTAGTTTTAATTAGTTTGCTACGTTAGCCTTGAATAAGGCTGTTTTTGTGATCAAAAGAACACTTTAGGCTAAAAATCCTGCCACCTAGCGAATACGGAGAACACTGTGTAACAAAACAACGAAGTGAGTGTGTACTAATTTACGCTAAAGTCCTGCTGTTAATTCCTTTTTACCGAAAACGTTGACTACCACTATGTCAGATATTACCTTATGTATGTAATTTAAGTAAATAAATCAATTTATCTTATATATATATATATATATTAGCTAATGTAAACGATAGCTCGATGCACGGGTTGAATGACTTGTAAACAAACTCCCTTTTATCACTCGTTGAGTTTGAATCCGGGAAAAAAAATACTACCTCTGTTAACAACAACGGTTTCTTAATATATGTCTACAAGAAGTTGGTGAACAATATATGTATAATACTAATACTTATTCTAACCAATATTCACTGTTACTGACTATTCACTATGTTATCTAATTTTTCGAATTGTAAACACCCCTATTAACGCTCGCTGAATTCCCTGACAGAATCCGAAACTAACTTACTCTAAAATACTCCCTCTGACTAATAATTAACAAAACCTGTTTCCTAATATATGTCTACAATACGTTTGTGTATAATATATATGCAATAGTAATACTTATTCTATTTGATATTCCACGTATTTCTGTAAATGATCTACACCAAATTCAAGTCGCTGCACCAAGTCCAAGTAGCCGGAAGTAAAAATATGTACAACAACACCTGTATGCGGCCGACACGCAGCTGTACGTCGACTTCCCGCCAACTGATCATGTAGATGCGGTCATACGAATGGAGGGTTGCATCCGAGACGTAAAGACTTGGCTAGCCAACAATGGGCTCATCCTCAACGAGACGAAATCGCAAGCCATTGTCATCCGGTCATCGAGTCTGCGCGCGCCAATAACCAGTACATGCATCGACATGTGTGGTGAGCTGGTGGCGACATCTGCAGTCGTCATGGATAGTGAATTCGTCATTGACGCTAACCTCTCTATGGCGTCACAGGTTGCGAAAGCGTATCGGAGTGCATATTATGATCTAGTGCGAATTACACACATACGGGACTCCATGATAGCCAGTGTGTGCAAATGCTTAGTGCATGCATTTGTAACTCCTCGCATTGACTACGGCAATGCATATACCAGACCGCCTCTTACACCGTCTGGTGCAGCGGTCGGCGGCACGAATCGTCCTCCAGATCCGATGAGGGGATCGACAATCGGTGTCCGAGGTATTGAGGCAGTTGCATTGGCTTCTCGTGACAAAGCGCACAGAGTACAAGGTATTAGTCCTTGTACACTGTGAGGCACACCGCTGTACGTCGCCTTGCTGGTGAACCGTCATACGCCACGCCGCTCCCTACGCTCTGTCAGCAACCTACTTCGGCACGATCCTCGTGTCAACCTCGAACAGTACGGTCGCCGAGCGGTGGCGTGCGCTGGCCTGACGCTGTGGAACGCTTTACCAGCCACAAAAACATACATTTTTATTTTAAAACTAACTTGTATGTTTTATACGACATAGTGTATATAATATGCATGTATGCCAAGCATTGGTATTTACAAAGTAGTGATCATTTTATATTATTTTATTGTCTGTTGTACTTTGCATTTTTAATCTTTCATATGTAATTTTAAAAATACTATTTTTATTTATGTCCACACCCAGGAACGTGACATTAGCCCCTGATTTGATGGTGTTTAAATAAAGTTATTATTATTATTATTATTCAATGTGAAACATGTGCAAACGACGGCGTCACGTACCATGTACGAGAATGATGTCGTTCATATACGTGGGGTTGATGTCGAACATGATTATGTTCTCGCTGAAGCGACCACCCTCTGGTATCTCACTTTTCCTCAGATATAGCAGCGCTTTGTCGAGATATATATTAAGTTTCTCCAGATTTAACAACTACAACGAAACAATGAACAATTTTGTCGTGCAAAGCAAGAAGCAGAGGTCTCGAGCCTATCCTCGGTGCGAAAAGTTCACTTTATATTATGATGGATCAAACTAATAATCTCGCGGATGAATGAATGTAGGGTAGATGCTTGTGGATTGGTGTGTGGTGTGGTGTATGTGTAGGGGTTGGTGGGCGGTGTGGTGTGTGTGTGTGTGTGTGTGTGTGTGTGTGTGTGTGTGTGCGTGCGTGCGTGCGTGCATGCGTGCGTGAGTGTTTGTGTGTGTGTGTGAGTGTGTGTTCAACGAGGTTTGTGTGTATGCATCCACGTGTTCGTACATTCATGTAAATGACTACATTTGGTGGAAGGTATGACGCTGTCCCACTTATACGACCAAGATGCCCGCTTAAGAGGGAGACTACAGCACTATGAACGTCACAAGACGAAGTTCACAAGACGAAGATCACAAGACGAAGGCCACAAGAGGAAGCAGACATGAAAGCTGCACTAGGAAGACGAAGGCCACAAGAGGAAGCAGGCATGAAAACTGCACTAGGAAGACGAAGGCCACAAGAGGAAGCAGGCATGAAAACTGCACTAGGAAGACGAAGGCCACAAGAGGAAGCAGACATGAAAACTGAACTAGGAAGACGAAATCTACAAGTGGAAGCAGACATGAAAACTGCACTAGGAAGACGAAGGCTAAAAGAGGAAGCAGACATGGAAACTGCACAAGGAAGACGAAGGCCACAAGAGGAAGCAGACACGAAAGCTGCACTAGGAAGACGATCGCCACAAGAGGAAGCAGACATAAAAACTGCACTAGGAAGACGAAGGCTACAAGAGGAAGCAGACATAAAAACTGCACTAGGAAGACGAAGGCTACAAGAGGAAGCAGACATGAAAACTGCACTACGAAGACGAAGGCTACAAGTGGAAGCAGACATAAAAACTGCTCTACGAAGACGAAGGCCACAAAAGGAAGCAGACATGAAAACTGCACAACGAAGACGAAGGCCATAAAAGGAAGCAAACATGAAAACTGCACTAGGAAGACGAAGGCTACAAGAGGAAGCAGACATGAAAACTGCACAACGAAGACGAAGGCCACAAGAGGAAGCAGACATGAAAACTGCACTAGGAAGACGAAGGCTACAAGAGGAAGCAGACATGAAAGCTGCATTACGAAGACCAAGGCTACAAGAGGAAGCAGACATGAAAACTGCAATAGGAAGACGAAGGCTACAAGTGAAAGCAGACATGAAAACTGCACAACGAAGACGAAATCTAGAACAGGAAGCAGACATGAAAACTGCACTAGGAAGACGAAGGCTACAAGAGGAAGCAGACATGAAAACTGCACTACGAAGACGAAGACCATAAGAGGAAGCAGACATGAAAACTGCAGTACGCAGACGAAGGCCATAAAAGGAAGCAGACATGAAAACTGCACTACGAAGACGAAGGCCATAAAAGGAAGCAAACATGAAAACTGCACTAGGAAGACGAAGGCCACAAAAGGAAGCAGACATGAAAATTACACTACGAAGACGAAGGCCACAAGAGGAAGCAAACATGAAAACTGCACTAGGAAGACGAAGGCAACAAGAGGAAGCAGACATGAAAACTGAACTACGAAGATGAAGGCCACAAGAGGAAGCAGACATGAAAACTGCACTACGCAGACGAAGGCCACAAAAGGAAGCAGACATGAAAACTGCACTACGAAGACGAAGGCCATAAAAGGAAGCAAACATGAAAACTGCACTAGGAAGACCAAAGCTACAAGAGGAAGCATAAATTAAAACTGCACTACGAAGACGAAGGCTACAAGTGGAAGCAGACAGGAAAACTGCACTACGCAGACGAAGGCCACAAGTGGAAGCAGACATGAAAACTGCACTAGGAAGACGAACGCCACAAGAGGAAGCCGACATGAGAACTACGCTACGAAGACGAAGGCCACAAGAGGAAGCAGACATGAAAACTGAACTAGGAAGACGAAGGCCACAAGAGGAAGCAGACATGAGAACTACGCTACGAAGACGAAGGCCACAAGAGGAAGCAGACATGAAAACTGAACTAGGAAGACGAAGGCCACAAGAGGAAGCAGACATGAAAACTGCACTAGGAAGACGAAGGCTACAAAAGGAAGCAGACATGAAAACTACACTACGAAGACGAAGGCCACAAGAGGAAGTAGACATGAAAACGGCGCTAGGAAGAGGAAGGCCACAAGAGGAAGCAGACATGAAAACTGCACTAGGAAGACGAAGGCCACAAGAGGAAGCAGACACGAAAGCTGCACTACGAAGACCAAGGCTACAAGAGGAAGCAGACATGAAAACTGCACTACGAAGACGAAGGCTACAAGTGGAAGCAGACAGGAAAACTGCACTAAGCAGACGAAGGCCACAAGAGGAAGAAGACATGAAAGCTGCACTAGGAAGACGAAGGCCACAAGAGGAAGCAGATATGAAAACTGCACTAGGAAGACAAAAAGTACAAGAGGAAACATACATGAAAACTGCACTACGAAGACGAAGGATACAAGTGGAAGAAGACATGAAAACTGCACTAGGAAGGAGAAGGCTACAAGAGGAAGCAGACGTGGAAACAGCACTACGAAGACGAAAGCCACAAGAGGAAGCAGACATGAAAACTGCACTAGGAAGACGAAGGCTACAAGAGGAGGCAGATATGAAAACTACACTAGGAAGACGAAGGCCACAAAAGGAAGCAGACACGAAAGCTGCACCAGGAAGACGAACGCCACAAGAGGAACCAGACATGAAAACTGCACTAGGAAGACAAAAAGTAAAAGAGGAAGCAGACATGAAAACTGCACTACGAAGACGAAGGATACAAGAGGAAGCAGACATGAAAACTGCACTAGGAAGACAAAAAGTACAAGAGGAAGCATACATGAAAACTGCACTACGAAGACGAAGGATACAAGTGGAAGCAGACATGAAAACTGCACTAGGAAGAAGAAGGCCACAAGAGGAAGCAGACATGAAAGCTGCACTAGGAAGAAGAAGACCACAAGAGGAAGCAGATTTGAAAACTGAACTAGGAAGACGAAGGCTACAAGTCGAAGCAGACATGAGAACTGCATTAGGAAGACGAAGGCTAAAAGAGGAAGCAGACATGGAAACTGCACAAGGAAGACGAAGGCCACAAGAGGAACAGACATGAAAACTGCAATAGGAAGACGAAGGCTACAAGTGAAAGCAGACATGAAAACTGCACTACGAAGACGAAATCTAGAACAGGAAGCAGACATGAAAATTGCACTAGGAAGACGAAGGCTACAAGAGGAAGCAGACATGAAAACTGCACTACGAAGACCAAGGCCATAAGAGGAAGCAGACATGAAAACTGCACTACGCAGACGAAGGCCACAAAAGGAAGCAGACATGAAAACTGCACTACGAAGACGAAGGCCACAAGAGGAAGCAGACATGAAAACTGCACTAGGAAGACGAAGGTTACAAGAGGAAGCAGACATGAAAACTGCACTACGAAGACGAAGGCCACAAGAGGAAGCAGACATGAAAACTGCACTACGAATACGAAGGCCATAAAAGGAAGCAAACATGAAAACTGCACTACGAAGACGAAGGCCATAAAAGGAAGCAAACATGAAAACTGCACTAGGAAGACGAAGGCCACAAAAGGAAGCAGACATGAAAACTGCACTACGAAGACGAAGGCCACAAGAGGAAGCAGACATGAAAACTGCACTAGGAAGACGAAGGCCACAAGAGGAAGCAGACATGAAAGCTGCACTACGAAGACCAAAGCTACAACAGGAAGCATGAATTAAAACTGCACTACGAAGACGAAGGCTACAAGTGGAAGCAGACAGGAAAACTGCACTACGCAGACGAAGGCCACAAGAGGAAGCAGACATGAGAACTACGCTACGAAGACGAAGGCCACAAGAGGAAGCAGACATGAAAACTGAACTAGGAAGACGAAGGCCACAAGAGGAGGCAGACATGAAAACAGCACTAGGAAGACGAAGGCTACAAAAGGAAGCAGACATGAAAACTACACTACGAAGACGAAGGCCACAAGAGGAAGCAGACATGAAAACTGCACTAGGAAGAAGAAGGCTACAAAAGGAAGCAGACATGAAAACTGCACTAGGAAGAAGAAGGCCACAAGAGGAACCAGACATGAAAATTGCACTAGGAAGACGAAGGCCACAAGAGGAAGCAGATATGAAAACTGCACTAGGAAGACAAAAAGTACAAGAGGAAACATACATGAAAACTGCACTACGAAGACGAAGGATACAAGTGGAAGAAGACATGGAAACTGCACTAGGAAGACGAAGGCTACAAGAGGAGGCAGATATGAAAACTGCACTAGGAAGACGAAGGCCACAAGAGGAAGCAGACACGAAAGCTGCACTAGGAAGACGAACGCCACAAGAGGAACCAGACATGAAAACTGCACTAGGAAGACAAAAAGTACAAGAGGAAGCATACATGAAAACTGCACTACGAAGACGAAGGATACAAGTGGAAGCAGACATGAAAACTGCACTACGCAGACGAAGGATACAAGGGGAAGCAGACACGAAAACTGCACTAGGAAGACAAAAAGTACAAGAGGAAGCATACATGAAAACTGCACTACGAAGACGAAGGATACAAGTGGAAGCAGACATGAAAACTGCACTAGGAAGAAGAAAGCCACAAGAGGAAGCAGACATGAAAGCTGCACTAGGAAGACGAAGGCCACAAGAGGAAGCAGATTTGAAAACTGAACTAGGAAGACGAAGGCTACAAGAGGAAGCAGACATGAAAACTGCACTAGGAAGACGAAGGCTAAAAGAGGAAGCAGATATGGAAACTGCACAAGGAAGACGAAGGCCACAAGAGGAAGCAGACATGAAAACTGCACTAGTAAGACGAAGGCCACAAGAGGAAGCAGACACGAAAGCTGCACTAGGAAGACGATCGCCACAAGAGGAAGCAGACATAAAAACTGCACTAGGAAGGCGAAGGCTACAAGAGGAAGCAGACATAAAAACTGCACTAGGAAGACGAAGGCTACAAGAGGAAGCAGACATGAAAACTGCACTAGGAAGACGAAGGCCACAAGAGGAAGCAGACATGAAAACTGCACTAGGAAGACGAAGGCTACAAGAGGAAGCAGACATGAAAACTGCACTAGGAAGACGAAGGCTACAAGAGGAAGCAGACATGAAAACTGCACTAGGAAGACGAAGGCTACAAGAGGAAGCAGACATGAAAGCTGCACTAGAAAGACGAAGGCCATAAAAGGAAGCAAACATGAAAACTGCACTACGAGGACGAAGGCCACAAGAGGAAGCAGACATGAAAACTGCACTACGAAGACGAAGGCTACAAGAGGAAGCAGACACGAAAACTGCACTAGGAAGACGAAGGCTACAAGAGGAAGCAGACATGAAAGCTGCACTAGAAAGACGAAGGCCATAAAAGGCAGCAAACATGAAAACTGCACTACGAGGACGAAGGCCACAAGAGGAAGCAGACATGAAAACTGCACTACGAAGACGAAGGCTACAAGAGGAAGCAGACATGAAAACTGCACTAGGAAGACGAAGGCTACAAGAGGAAGCAGACATGAAAGCTGCACTAGAAAGACGAAGGCCATAAAAGGAAGCAGACATGAAAACTGCACTACGAGGACGAAGGCCACAAGAGGAAGCAGACATGAAAACTGCACTAGGAAGACGAAGGCCACAAGAGGAAGCAGCCATGAAAACTGCACTAGGAAGACCAAGGCCACAAAAGGAAGCAGACATAAAAACTGCTCTACGAAGACGAAGGCCACAAAAGGAAGCAGACATGAAAATTGCACAACGAAGACGAAGGCCATAAAAGGAAGCAAACATGAAAACTGAACTAGGAAGACGAACGCCACAAGAGGAAGCAGACATGAAAACTGCACTAGGAAGACGAAGGCTACAAGAGGAAGCAGACATGAAAGCTGCATTACGAAGACCAAGGCTACAAGAGGAAGCAGACATGAAAACTGCAATAGGAAGACGAAGGCTACAAGTGAAAGCAGACATGAAAACTGCACTACGAAGACGAAATCTAGAACAGGAAGCAGACATGAAAACTGCACTAGGAAGACGAAGGCTACAAGAAGAAGCAGACATGAAAACTGCACTACGCAGACGAAGGCCACAAAAGGAAGCAGACATGAAAACTGCACTACGCAGACGAAGGCCACAAAAGGAAGCAGACATGAAAACTGCACTACGCAGACGAAGGCCACAAAAGGAAGCAGACATGAAAACTGCACTACGAAGACGAAGGCCATAAAAGGAAGCAAACATGAAAACTGCACTAGGAAGACGAAGGCCACAAAAGGAAGCAGACCTGAAAACTACACTACGAAGAGGAAGGCCACAAGAGGAAGCAGACATGAAAACTGCACTAGGAAGACGAAGGCTACAAGAGGAAGCAGACCTGAAAACTGCACTACGAAGACGAAGGCCACAAGAGGAAGCAGACATGAAAACTGCACTACGCAGACGAAGGCCACAAAAGGAAGCAGACATGAAAACTGCACTACGAAGACGAAGGCCATAAAAGGAAGCAGACATGAAAACTGCACTACGAAGACGAAGGCTACAAGAGGAAGCAGACATGAAAACTGCACTACGCAGAAGAAGGCCACAAAAGGAAGCAGACATGAGAACTACGCTACGAAGACGAAGGCCACAAGAGGAAGCAGACATGAAAACTGAACTAGGAAGACGAAGGCCACAAGAGGAAGCAGACATGAAAACTGCACTAGGAAGACGAAGGCCACAAGAGGAAGCAGACACGAAAGCTGCACTACGAAGACCAAGGCTACAAGAGGAAGCATACATGAAAACTGCACTACGAAGACGAACGCCACAAGAGGAACCAGACATGAAAACTGCACTAGGAAGACAAAAAGTACAAGAGGAAGCATACATGAAAACTGCACTACGAAGACGAAGGATACAAGAGGAAGCATACATGAAAACTGCACTAGGAAGACGAAGGCTACAAGAGAAGGCAGATATGAAAACTACGCTACGAAGACGAAGGCCACAAGAGGAAGCAGACATGAAAACTGCACTAGGAAGACAAAAAGTACAAGAGGAAGCATACATGAAAACTGCACTACGAAGACGAAGGATACAAGAGGAAGCAGACATGAAAACTGCACTAGGAAGACAAAAAGTACAAGAGGAAGCATACATGAAAACTGCACTACGAAGACGAAGGATACAAGTGGAAGCAGACATGAAAACTGCACTACGCAGACGAAGGATACAAGGGGAAGCAGACACGAAAACTGCACTAGGAAGACAAAAAGTACAAGAGGAAGCATACATGAAAACTGCACTACGAAGACGAAGGATACAAGAGGAAGCAGACATGAAAACTGCACTAGGAAGACAAAAAGTACAAGAGGAAGCATACATGAAAACTGCACTACGAAGACGAAGGATACAAGTGGAAGCAGACATGAAAACTGCACTACGCAGACGAAGGATACAAGGGGAAGCAGACACGAAAACTGCACTAGGAAGACAAAAAGTACAAGAGGAAGCATACATGAAAACTGCACTACGAAGACGAAGGATACAAGTGGAAGCAGACATGAAAACTGCACTAGGAAGACAAAAAGTACAAGAGGAAGCATACATGAAAACTGCACTACGAAGACGAAGGATACAAGGGGAAGCAGACACGAAAGCTGCACTAGGAAGAAGAAGGCCACAAGAGGAAGCAGACGTGAAAACAGCACTACGAAGACGAAGGCTACAAGGGGAAGCAGACACGAAAGCTGCACTAGGAAGGCGAACGCCACAAGAGGAAGAAGACATGAAAGCTGCACTAGGAAGACGAAGGCCTCAAGAGGAAACAGACACGAAAGCTGCACTAGGAAGACGAACGCCACAAGAGGAAGCAGACATGAAAACTGCACTAGGAAGACGAAGGCCACAAGAGGAGGCAGATATGAAAACTGCTCTAGGAAGACGAAGGCCACAAGAGGAAGCAGACTCGAAAGCTGCACTAGGAAGGCGAACGCCACAAGAGGAAGCAGACATGAAAACTGCACTAGGAAGACGAAGGCCACAAGAGGATGCAGACATGAAAACTGCACTACAAAGAATAAGGCTACAAGAGGAAACAGACCTGAAAACTGCACTAGGAAGACGAAGGCCACAAGAGGAAGCAGACATGAAAACTGCACTACGCAGACGAAGGCCACAAAAGGAAGCAGACATGAAAACTGCACTACGAAGACGAAGGCCATAAAAGGAAGCAAACATGAAAACTGCACTAGGAAGACGAAGGCTACAAGAGGAAGCAGCCATGAAAACTGCACTACGAAGACGAAGGCTACAAGAGGAAGCAGACATGAAAACTGCACTACGCAGACGAAGGCCACAAAAGGAAGCAGACATGAGAACTACGCTACGAAGACGAAGGCCACAAGAGGAAGCAGACATGAAAACTGAACTAGGAAGACGAAGGCCACAAGAGGAAGCAGACATGAAAACTGCACTAGGAAGACGAAGGCCACAAGAGGAAGCAGACACGAAAGCTGCACTATGAAGACCAAGGCTACAAGAGGAAGCATACATGAAAACTGCACTACGAAGACGAACGCCACAAGAGGAACCAGACATGAAAACTGCACTAGGAAGACAAAAAGTACAAGAGGAAGCATACATGAAAACTGCACTACGAAGACGAAGGTTAAAGAGGAAGCATACATGAAAACTGAACTAGGAAGACGAAGGATACAAGAGGAAGCATACATGAAAACTGCACTAGGAAGACGAAGGCTACAAGAGGAGGCAGATATGAAAACTACGCTACGAAGACGAAGTCCACAAGAGGAAGCAGACATGAAAACTGCACTAGGAAGACAAAAAGTAACAGAGGAAGCATACATGAAAACTGCACTACGAAGACGAAGGATACAAGAGGAAGCAGACATGAAAACTGCACTAGGAAGACAAAAAGTAACAGAGGAAGCATACATGAAAACTGCACTACGAAGACGAAGGATACAAGAGGAAGCAGACATGAAAACTGCACTACGCAGACGAAGGATACAAGAGGAAGCAGACATGAAAACTGCACTAGGAAGACAAAAAGTACAAGAGGAAGCATACATGAAAACTGCACTACGAAGACGAAGGATACAAGAGGAAGCATACATGAAAACTGCACTACGAAGACGAAGGATACAAGTGGAAGCAGACATGAAAACTGCACTACGCAGACGAAGGATACAAGGGGAAGCAGACACGAAAACTGCACTAGGAAGACAAAAAGTACAAGAGGAAGCATACATGAAAACTGCACTACGAAGACGAAGGATACAAGATGAAGCAGACATGAAAACTGCACTAGGAAGACAAAAAGTACAAGAGGAAGCATACATGAAAACTGCACTACGAAGGCGAAGGATACAAGAGGAAGCAGACATGAAAACTGCACTAGGAAGACAAAAAGTACAAGAGGAAGCATACATGAAAACTGCACTACGAAGACGAAGGATACAAGTGGAAGCAGACATGAAAACTGCACTACGCAGACGAAGGATACAAGGGGAAGCAGACACGAAAACTGCACTAGGAAGACAAAAAGTACAAGAGGAAGCATACATGAAAACTGCACTACGAAGACGAAGGATACAAGTGGAAGCAGACATGAAAACTGCACTACGAAGACGAAGGATACAAGGGGAAGCAGACACGAAAACTGCACTAGGAAGAAGAAGGCCACAAGAGGAAGCAGACGTGAAAACAGCACTACGAAGACGAAGGCTACAAGGGGAAGCAGACACGAAAGCTGCACTAGGAAGGCGAGATCGCCACAAGAGGAAGAAGACATGAAAGCTGCACTAGGAAGACGAAGGCCACAAGAGGAAGCAGACACGAAAGCTGCACTAGGAAGACGAACGCCACAAGAGGAAGCAGACATGAAAACTGCACTAGGAAGACGAAGGCCACAAGAGGAGGCAGATATGGAAACTGCTCTAAGAAGACGAAGGCCACAAGAGGAAGCAGACACGAAAGCTGCACTAGGAAGGCGAACGCCACAAGAGGAAGCAGACATGAAAACTGCCCTAGGAAGACGAAGGCCACAAGAGGAAGCAGACATGAAAACTGCACTACGAAGAATAAGGCCACAAGAGGAAGCAGACTTGAAAACTGCACTACGAAGAATAAGGCCACAAGAGGAAGCAGACTTGAAAACTGCACTAGGAATACGAAGGCCAGAACAGGGAGCAGACATGAAAATGTAGCTATCTGTTATGAAACCGTTCTTTAAACTTACTTGTTTACTGAAGTGTTGTCAACTAATTCGCTTACTCCGAGTCGAATGAACATTTTCTCCTCTTTTGACTCTCGTGAAACCGTTATTTGGGCACAGGGATATAGGCACATCTCATCTAACAATTTCCTTAAAAAATTATCCGACGTTCGACATTTCATATACAATAGAAGGTGTGCCGTACATCGAACATTGGCTGGGCGTGCAGCACGACGGCCGCTATACGAACACCGCAGACGCGCCACAGTCGGTACTCGAGGGACGGTTCGTCAGTGAACAACTCCAGCGCCGCCTGGATCGCATCGTACGGGATATGGTAGAGCTGCAAACACGAAACACTTCAAAATCCAGGAGTTTTAGTTAACAGTTCAATATAAAAAAAAAAATTGTACCATAGATCAATGAAAGAGCCTAGAGCAACATACTCAAAATCCTCACACTAAGCTTACTTCTTCTTCCGGGTACTAGTCAATCCTCTCTTCATGGCTTACAGACTCGGTGTGTGTGCACAAGTGCTAAAGTTATGTAAGAGAAAGTAATAAAATATTTGGAAGAAAGAGAACAGATGATAGCGTGCGTGTAGAACACGGAATTGAATTTGGTGGATTAGATATTTGTTTAAAGCGTCGAATTGATCAGATATGACGTGTATATTAAACATAAACTTGCAAGAGACCTTGTTTATGCAAAAGTCGCTGTTAAAATGTAGCCGTAGGAGTAATTTAGGATAGTTTGGACAATACATCTCCGAACACTCGGCAACGCGAGCAATAATTAAAGTTTGTTGTGATCAGTTGATTGGGTACGTAATACGAAACATAATATTATTGTAAATAATTTAGTACATATTAAAGATTTAGCACCTGGACATTTTCTTTTAGCAACATTTGTTGTTAAAAATAGGCAATAATTCAGCGTAATTTAAAGAAGGTCACTGAAATTTCGTTAGCGTGAGTGCTATTACGTTTGTTGTCATCAGCTGTTACATAGAAAATAAGTTGCAAGTCAATAGCTGTAAATTTAATGAAGACCTGACAGGGCAGGGTGAGAAAGAAGAGAGCAGAGGTGGTGTGACCGAGGAGAGCAGAGGTGGTGTGAACAAGGAGAGCAGAGGTGGTGTGAACAAGGAGAGCAGAGGTGGTGTGAACAAGGAGAGCAGAGGTGGTGTGAACAAGGAGAGCAGAGGTGGTGTGAACAAGGAGAGCAGAGGTGGTGTGAACAAGGAGCACAATAAATAGTGAGTTAGAAATTATGGTAGCAGATATTGACCCTCACGTAATAGGTGTCACAGAATCACGGACAAATAAAGATATAGTAGATGCTGACTGAAAGAATAGACGAAAAAAGGGGAGGTGGAGTAATTTTTTATATTAAAGAATCTCTCCAAGCATATGAAATAACACTGAAAAGTGAAACCGATTGTGAGGAAGCAATTTGTTGTAACATAGTTACCAAGAACTCAACATTAACAACAGGAGTAGTTTATCATAGTCCTAGCATAGGACAAGAGGAAGATGTAAAATTACAAAAGGCTATAAGGGAGGTGAGCAAGGGGGAATGTGCTATAATGGGTTATTTTAACCACGTCCATATACAATGGGAATCATTAGAGAGTGCTGGAGGTGACGACCATCAGTTTCTGCTTCTAACACAGGATTGTTTCCTTACTCAACATGTCTTGGAACCAAACAGAGGTGGGAATGTGTTAGATTTAATTTTGTTTTCTCAAAATGAATTCGTTGACAATGTTAGTGTACAAGAACCTTTGGGCTCAAGTAACCATAACCATATTAATTTTAATATAAAAGTAAAAACAGGGAATACATATAAAAAAACAATGGCGAGGAACTTCAACAAAGGCAAATATAAAGAGATGAGAACATATCTAGCAAATATCGATTGGAATAACTTGCTGAAGAACAAGACACAACAGAATGCTGGACTTGTTTAAAATATGAGATTGAGGGCATTATTTAATTTTTTCATTAAGAAAACAAGGGAAAAGGTCCCGGAAGAAACGCCTGTCTAAAGAGGTAAGAAAATTGCTCAAAAACAGATGCTGTGGGGGTGTATAAACACACTGGACATGTAGAAGACTACACAAACTACAAAGAGGCACTTAACCTAGCTACAACTGAAATTAGAAAATTTAAAAGAACCTTTTGAAAAAAAATTGGTAGGTAATATAAAAAGCGACAGCAACAGTGTATATGTTTAACAAGAGTTTAACAAGATTTGCCATCCAAGCCAAAGGCCCATATGACAAGTGGACAAGGAAGTCATTGGCTTATCGAGAGTCCAACAATGTTCATCTACTTATAGCCCGCCCTCCTGAGATATGTGTCAACCTTGTTTTTAAACATATTCACGCTGCTAGCAGTTACACAATCTGTAGACAATTTGTTCCATTCATTTATTGTCCTCTGTGAGAAACAGTGCTTCCTGATGTCCAATCTACATTGATCCTTTACTAATTTTACCTCATGTCCTCTAGTTCTGCTATCCTTCTTGAGTGAGAAAAACATATTTCTATCAATATTTTCATACCCATTCAATATCTTAAAAACTTCAATCTGATCTCCTCTTAACCTCCTTGTCTCTAGAGTTGTTAAACCACATTCTTTCAGGCGTTCTTCGTAACTAAGGTCTCTCAGTTCTGGAATCATTTTAGTTGCTCTCCTTTGTATGCGTTCAAGCGTATCTATATCCTTCTTACGATATGGTCTCCACGCTTGTATACAGTATTCTAAATAAGGTATAACTATTGCTTTATAAAGATGTATAATTAACTTTTTTCCCTTGTATGTTATGTTACTTCTAATCAATCCAAGATGCTTATGTAAGGAGTAAACAGAAAGTTCGAGTTAAGGATGGGCCACTGGAAAACAACAGTAGAAACATAATTTCAGATGGGTTACAAATGGCAGAGGTCCTGAATGAGTATTTCAGCTCAGTTTTTACCACAGAAGATATCAGCTCACTTCCAGTTCCAGCTACTAAATTTGAGGGCGATAAATCACAACATTTAGGGTAGTTATTTGTAACTCCGGAAATGATAGAAACGAAAATTAAGAAGATGAAAGATAATAAATCACCCGGAGTTGATGAGATACCACCAAAATTGCTTAAGGAAATTGAGCAAATTAGTACACTACACCAATTGCGAAATGGTTTAACTTGTCACTTGAAGAAGGTATAGTTCCATCAGAATGGAAAGAAGCAAACATTACGCCGCTATTTAAGAAGGGATCGAGGAAGAAGCCAGACAATTACAGACCAGTGAGTTTAACATCAGTTGTATGTAAATAACTCGAAACATTAATTAGAGACCACATGGTGAAATTCCTTGTAAAACATAAAATAGTAAATACATCTCAACATGGGTTCCTAAAAGCAAGGTCATGTCTAACCAATCGCTTATGTTTTTTGGAAGAAATTACAAAGTGGATAGATGACGGGTCACTAGAAAAATGGCAAATGTTATTCAATTTTGGGAAGTGTAAATGTATACACATGGGACATGGAAATATGGACGAGGAATATAAAATGGGGGATGCTGTACTAGGTAGAACCACACAAGAAAAGGACTTAGGTGTAACATTTAGTGCTGACATGAAAGTTTCAGAGCAATGTGGGATTGCTGCTTCGAAAGGAAACCAAATTCTAGGGCTAATTAGAACTATCACGTATAAGGAGAAACAGATAATTGTACCCCTGTACAAAGCAATAGTTCGACTACATTTGGAATATTGTATACAAGCACGGACGCCGTATCGTAAGAAGGACAAAGACAAGCTAGAAAGAATACAACGAAGAGCAACTAAAATTATTCCAGAATTGAGAGACCTTAATTATGAAAACCGCTTATTTCAATGTTTGACAACACTAGAGACCAGGAGACTAAGAGAAGACCAAATAGAAGTGTTTAAAATAGTGAACGGTTATGAGGAACTTGATAGGTATGTGTTCTTCAAACTTAAAGAAGGCAGTAGAACCAGAGGACACAAAGCAACATTAGTTAAGGAACAGTGTAGGTTGGACATGAGGAAGTACTCTTTCTCACAGAGGGTGATAAATGAATGGATCAAACCGCCAAATGATTGTGTTAATGCTAGTAGTGTGAATATGTTTAAAAATAGAGTTGACAGATATCTGATAAGGGCGGACTACACATAGATGATAACATTGCTGGACTCTCGATAAGCCAATGGCTTCCTTTTCCACTTGCCATCTGGAACTTGTTGTTTGGGTTGGCAATCTTGTTAAATCTTGTTAAAAACTGCAATTTAAGGAGAGGAAAAGTTTATAGCGTGAACACTGCAATATCAATTAATGTTGTAAGCTGGAATTCTTCTGTCTGAAAATCTCCAAACTTGGCGTTATAGCTGCGTTGGCCGGCTTACCGCAGAATTCAAGTAGGCATACCTACATACTTTAAGTATGATAGACTCAAGCACGGTCAGTAGTTACCCGGATCGTAATTCTAGAAGTATTACAGTTAACTGTGAAAAAAACATAAGGTAATTGGTAGAATCCTCGTGATGTCTAAATATGTATCTATATGTATATTTAACACAAAACAACCACGAAAACAGCTGCCGACAACGGTTAGTCTATACGAATGTACAACAGTTTTTCAGCCAGTATGAATCTATTTATGCAACACGACAAAATTACACCTTTACTCAAGAGTATACACGTACTGATATAAAAAGTACGAGTCTATCAATTAAAGGAGTACAACTCACAAATTGTTTGTCAGAATATTCATCTTTAAAACAATAAAGCTAATGTTTTGAATAGTTATGGAATCTGATATGTAGCTATTTATGTTAAAAAAATAAAACAAATTATTTGGATTAGGGTTATATTATGTTCAATCTAAATATTTTGATGTGGTTTTCGTTAAATTTACTGTGCAAATTCTAATTGGTTAGGAATGTACACCAAGTTAGGAATGTACACCAAGTTAGGAATGTACACCAAGTTAGGAATGTACACCAAGTTAGTACTTCACGATCAGCCTGTCATAAAAATTATGTCTGATATGCCATGTTTTGAAAACAAAACAATCTGTCACATGCGTACAATTGCATAGTGTATTTTATTCAGCATTGTGTATTTATACTTGTAATACGGCAAATAACATAAGTATTACACTTCTTCTTGCCATATTTTCGATAATTTCATAGTTATGTAATGTTGTATCATGGTTTGGGGTTTTCAAACAAATAGAATAATAAATCTTCAAAAGAAAGCATTGAGAATTATTACCTTAAGTAACTACAATTCCCACACAGAGCCATTTCATAAAAAACTCAGCATGTTAAAAGTAGATGACATTCTTAAATTACAACAATTAAAATTTTATTATAAATATTTACATAACAATTTACCAGTTTATTTACAAAACTGGAGGATAATCTTTAACTATGACATACATAATTATGATAAATTAATCAAGAATGAAATATATACTTATATAACTAAACACGAATTTGCAAAGAAATGTCTTCGGCATAAGCTACCATTTTTATTTAATAATATTCCCACTATAGTTAAGGAAAAGCTTAATATACATATTTGTTCAGTATGCAAAACTTTATTTTTTACAAAATTATCAAGATTCATGCACAAGGCAAAATTGCTATATATGTAAGCAACATTAAAAAAAACAACCAACTGTCACCTTATACTAAAAGGCGCCTAAACTGCAAACACACATAATCAAGCGAGAATATTAATACACGAACACGCACATGCACACGAACAAGCACATGCACACGCACAGTCTTTTTTTTCCTTTTTTCTTCTCTTAGAAAAATTATATATGTTCGACCAACTGATTTAGTTTAATTTTATTTTGCAAGGTGGCTCCTCGATAGCGACTATCAAAGTCTTAGAGGAGTCTCTTTACCCTATTTGTTTGTTTACCTTAATATATACCATGTTTACTTACAACCATTTACACCTGCATTATTTAAAATTATAATTTAACATGGATATATATGTATTATGTGAGGTCAAATAAAGCATTTCTTGTTGTTGTTCTTCTTCTTCTTCTTCTTCTTCTTCTTCTTGTAATGACATCGCTACTATTATGTTTGTCTATTATTGTTGTAGAAAATAACTATTAATTAATTAATTAATTCATTCATTCATTCAAACAGTAATCTGACCTACCTGCGCCGAAGTCTCACACGTGACCTTCACATTGCTCGGCTTGCACGTGAGCAGCGACATTTCGCCGAGAACACTGCCTGTACTCAGGTAGTCCGTCACCCGCTCGATCTTCGGCACAGTCATCATCTCGTCACCGTCTTCCGTAGAGCTAACGACACTTGCCTTCTTCGACTTCAGTTTATCCGGCTGCTGATCTAATGTGATCGATTTCTCAACCTGCAACAGATCACCCTTATGCACTAGTCTGGCTGTCTATGTATAGATCATATGGAAATCCACCGGTGTGAGATCCAATGTACACCAGTAAATTGTCACCGTTCTCCCTAACACCTTGGGTTAATGCGTTTTTGTTGACGCACATAAAACTGTGGTCACTCGCTATTAGGAACGTGGTGAGACTTGGTCAAGCTGTTCTATATATCCTTGTTCCTTGCATACATGGGTGTATATAGCACGGGTCAGAACGGGGGTATCAAATGTGTCCCTTTTAAGCGGATATTGTGCGCATCATAAGTCCATATAACGAGAGGCCGCTGTATAGTTGTTCTCGCGTGGTTGTCTGCTTTGTTGAGAAAGCATTGCCGTGAATAGTCGTTTAGGAAACACACTCCCTTTTTTGGTTAACATACATGTATACAAAACAATAAAGTTCTATTGCACTAACATCTTCGGGAAACCCCAGCTTAACAGCGCATCAAAAACAAAAGGGTAGACAGTTTCTAGTCGGTTTAACAATTCCAGCCGTAAACAGTTGGAATAGTACGCTGAGGAGATATGGAGAAAAACGACTTTTTAGTTGACTGTGAAACGTTACTATATTTCCTGCTGACTTAACACTACTGGGAAATGAGTTTCACAAAGTTGCAGCGGCAACTGAGAAAGCTCTAGTTGAGAAAGCTCTAGTCTTAACACTGGGAACGAAAAGTGGATTAGAACTAGATAATCGAACCTGGCTGGGCTGTCTTGCAGGTAATCAATGAATGTAAATATGTATGTGGGAGTGGGAGGGGAATGGAGAATGAGGGCGATGGATAGAGGGGAGGGGAGATGTTAGTGGAGACGGTAGTAAAACGGAACTACAAAATATCTTTGCATTTGGTAGACACCTGGCGAATAGTTTAAAACCTGTCATATACAACACTGCCACCTAGCGGGTAAATGCGTACACGCATATAACGAATTCACGGATATAACGAACTCGTTAGCTACCCACAAAGTAGTTCGTTATAAGCGTGTTGCACTGTAGTTATGAAGAAGAAGGGAAAGATAAATGGACGACCGGGATCGGTGCCAGCCTCACCCCGGGCAACAGGGAAAAGGTGGGGAGCAACAAAAATGCTGGTTGCTTGGATGAAAGTGCTTGAAAGGTATGTATATAGTCTCATTTCTCCTAGTACTTGTTAGTTGATAATACTGGCAGCACCCGTACCTTTACCAGGCCTGACACGATCACGTAGATGCCTCCTTTCGGATCTGACTCGGCCTCAATCGTCTCACCGTCAGACTTGCTCACCAATAAAGCGTTGTGCTGGAAACAAGCCGAGGAATATTTCACAATATATAACATTCGGTTTGGCACAGCCTGAGTATGTTTACTTGCTCTCAACGAGGTGTTCTTTAGTCATTTAGGCAATTGTAATTTAATGATTAGATTCAGTACAATATTTTCATACAATCCATCACTGTGCTGAACTGTCCGCCTTGTTTCAAACTCTGAACTATTAGTAAACGCCGCACGTTGCACATAGGACTTGTTCAGGCCGCAAAAATATTCTTTTGTGGTAGCCGAATAGTCGAAACAGCAGCAGCTGTGTGACCGCTATTCACCGACGTAGATACATACAACTGTGTAAGGGCTATTCACCGACGTAGATACATACAAGTGTGTAAGCGCTATTCACCGACGTAGATACATACAACTGTGTAAGCGCTATTCACCGACGTAGATACATACAACTGTGTAAGCGCTATTCACCGACGTAGATACATACAACTGTGTAAGCGCTATTCACCGACGTAGATACATACAAGTGTGTAAGCGCTATTCACCGACGTAGATACATATAACTGTGTAAGCGCTATTCATCAACGTAGATACATACAAGTGTGTAAGCGCTATTCACCGACGTAGATACATACAACTGTGTAAGCGCTATTCACCGACGTAGATACATACAACTGTGTAAGCGCTATTCACCGACGTAGATACATACAACTGTGTAAGCGCTATTCACCGTCGTAGATACATACAATTGTGTAAGCGCTATTCACCGACGTAGATACATACAACTGTGTAAGCGCTATTCACCGACGTAGATACATACAAGTGTGTAAGCGCTATTCACCGACGTAGATACATACAACTGTGTAAGCGCTATTCACCGATGTAGATACATACAACTGTGTAAGCACTATTCACCGACGTAGATACATACAACTGTGTAAGCGCTATTCACCGACGTAGATACATACAAGTGTGTAAGCGCTATTCACCGACGTAGATACATACAACTGTGTAAGCGCTATTCAGCGACTGGAACAGATGGACATACTGGACAGAGTGGACGACATGGGTCTGTTGGAGCGACAGGGTCGACTGGAAGGACTTTCTGGAGCGACGGGACCAAAGGGAGATAAGGGAGATCCAGGACCACCTGGGCGGGGAAAATGGGAATAAAGAGGACGTACTGGATCAACCGCGCCATGGGGAACAACGGGACCCGAAGGTAAGCATTCATCACGTGATACACAAATGACGGCATCTATAGCAGTTATCATCTCTACAGGTTAGCCACTGCCTCAAACTTCTCATACATTGACGTCAACTTGTGTCAAACTTCTCATACGTTGACGTCAACTTGTGTCAAACTTCTCATACGTTGACGTCAACCTGTGTCAAACTTCTCATACGTTGACGTCAACCTGTGTCAAACTTCTCATACATTGACGTCAACTTGTGTCAAACTTCTCATACGTTGACGTCAACTTGTGTCAAACTTCTCATACGTTGACGTCAACCTGTGTCAAACTTCTCATACGTTGACGTCAACTTGTGTCAAACTTCTCATACGTTGACGTCAACCTGTGTCAAACTTCTCATACGTTGACGTCAACTTGTGTCAAACTTCTCATACGTTGACGTCAACCTGTGTCAAATTTCTCATACGTTGACGTCAACTTGTGTCAAACTTCTCATACGTTGACGTCAACTTGTGTCAAACTTCTCATACGTTGACGTCATCTTGTTCTATGATCCTCAGATTTCTCCGTGTTCCTCAGTCTCTATCTATGAAGTGTCCCTCCTTCTGACTGCTACTGTCAACGATCCCAGCTATTATACTGTCTTATGTCTCCCACACATAACATGCCCTTATGAAACAAACATATTCCGTTAATTTTTCTCGTCTTCTCATTCCTATATACCTAAAGCAAAACTTAACTTGGGGTAAACGTGCTATCTCTGTCGCTGCGCCTATGGTCTGGAATAAACTCCCTATAACTTTGAAATTATTGCTATTTTCCGAAAAAAAACTCAAGACATATTCCAAATTGCATTTCCACCATAAATGTTCGGTTGTCCCTCGTTCTGAAACTGACTTTTGCACGTCCGTGTTCACGAATATGCTTAATCATTCTGTTTTGTTGCGCCTCTGAGTTCAGGTTCCTGAGGATATAGGCGCTATAGAAGTTAATTATTATTATTATTATTATATGGGGTACTTGGTTCTGTCATTCCATTTAGGCGTCTAGTGGATTTTCGTCACAACCATTATACATTTATATGTTTGTGTCTTTGATCAAGCCATCAATATGGATTGAACTCCACCGGAATCTGACTATGAGTCATGCAGCAATCAGGACGGGAAAGCGACTACGTTATTAATCGGTCGTTTACGTCGTGTTCGGGGAATAACTAACACAGTCAGCTAATACAATAACGTAGTCTGTGGCTCTGAATGTATGTTCCTTCGTATCTCAGTCAGTTTCACTTGTATGGGGTAACTATTTTTCAGGCTTGCCCGGGGCCCCACGGTGAGGGTTCGTCCGTTAAAAACGGTAAAATTCCACTGATTACCCCGGGGGGTGGACGTTTGACGTAGATGACGCAACTCATAGCAATAGTACGTACCATTGTTATCGCCGCTAACCGCGACCGACGTCAAACGTCCGCTGAACGCTTCATGGAAGCAGCGGATGTACGTCATTTTGGAGCATGAACTTTTCATTGCCATTTCACTACCAAAACTTGACTGGGTGGCGCAAGGAGCTGACTGGGTGGTGCAAGGAGCTGACTGGGTGGTGCAAGGAGTTGACTGGGTGGTGCAAGGAGTTGACTGGGTGGCGCAAGGAGCTGACTGGGTGGTGCAAGGAGTTGACTGGGTGGTGCAAGGAGTTGACTGGGTGGTGCAAGAAGTTGACTGGGTGGCGCAAGGAGCTGACTGGGTGGTGCAAGGAGTTGACTGGGTGGTGCAAGGAGTTGACTGGGTGGTGCAAGGAGTTGACTGGGTGGTGCAAGGAGTTGACTGGGTGGTGCAAGAAGTTGACTGGGTGGTGCAAGGAGTTGACTGGGTGGTGCAAGGAGTTGACTGGGTGGTGCAAGGAGTTGACTGGGTGGTGCAAGAAGTTGACTGGGTGGCGCAAGGAGTTGACTGGGTGGTGCAAGAAGTTGACTGGGTGGTGCAAGGAGTTGACTGGGTTGTGCAAGGAGTTGACTGGGTGGTGCAAGGAGTTGACTGGGTGGTGCAAGAAGTTGACTGGGTGGCGCAAGGAGCTGACTGGGTGGTGCAAGGAGTTGACTGGGTGGTGCAAGGAGTTGACTGGGTGGTGCAAGGAGTTGACTGGGTGGTGCAATGAGTTGACTGGGTGGTGCAAGGAGTTGACTGGGTGGTGCAAGGAGTTGACTGGGTGGTGCAAGGATTGACTGGGTGGTGCAAGGAGTCATAAGCCCTTGCAGTGGTTCCCTTGTTGTCCCGTGCAACACCGGGTAACTCGGCTAGTTTTATATATTCAACATACATGCAGTCGTGGTCAGTAGTGTTGTCACAGGCGAACAGGAATGTGCTCTTCCTCCTTGTTCCCTGCTGTACAGGGGTGAGGGTCAGATAAAATATTGTCGAGCCACTCTTTCTGTTCTTTCTTTCTATATATATGTATATATATATATATATATATATATATATATATATATATATGTATATATGTATATATGTATATATGTATATATATATATATATATATATATATATATATATATATATATATATATATGTATATATATATATATATATATATATATATATATATATATATATATATATATATATATATATATATATATATATATTATATATATATATATATATATATATATATATATATATATATATATATATATATATATATATATATATATATATATATATATATATATATATATATATATATATATTTTATGTTTCACTCTCACCTCGCTTTATCTATCCCAAAACGTTATATTATATTACATCACTTTAGGTGCACAAATGGCACATGTGATTATAAAATTTTGTGTTTTACGGCAGTTTTAGCGATCGGAACCGAGTCTTCTCAAAAAAAGGATCGTCACAAAATATGTAAGAAGTAAATAACAAGTTAACAAGCCGATCGCCTCAACAAATTAAGGGATCATCTCAACAATTAAGCGTCTTCTCAAAAATTTTCAGGGATCATATTAAAATGTATAACTAGTCAATACAAATGAACCAGTTGATCGTCTTTATAAATTAAGGGATCATTTCATAAAATAATGGGGTCTTCCCAAACCAGGTAAAGGATCATTAAAAAAGCAGGGATCATTTTAACTCTAGCTGATCGTTATGAAATGAAGCAGTCACTCCATATAATTAAGTGAAATCTTTTTTGAGAAGACACTTTTGAGATGATTCCTCAATTTGTTGAGACGATCAGCTAGTTAACTTTTTAGTTACTTCTTACATATTTTGTGACGATTCTTTAACTTTTTTAGAAGACCCATTCATTTCATGACATGACCCCCCTTAATTTATTAAACTTTTTTCGAGATGACCACTTGACTTGATGAGATGACCAAATAATGTTTTGAGATGATCAGCTAGTTTAATATTAAATTATCCATACTTATACCTTTTAAAATTATACTTTAAGGGAATTCCGTAGTGGGATATGACACCATACATTAAAAAAATGTTGTGTTTGATGCGTTACCATGGAAACGGTGGCCATCTTGGATTTTAATGTGTTTTTGATCTAATCAGTGTATTTTGGTAATTGGCAGTCCAAATTCAATACAAATTGATGTGCTTACTCTTGAAATGAAACTGAAATATATGTAAGAGGGATTTTGCAATAACATAAACATATAATTTTTTTAGATATTTTACAATCATGCCGTACTCAAAATTAGCACATTTCGGGAATAATATGTACATAACAAAGAAATGGCTCTTAGATGTACTGGAGCATGGACTCGTCATGCACTGGCACAAATCTGAAGAGATTACACTGGTAGATAAAAGAGATATACCCTTTGGAAATAACGATGGTGACGAAAATCGTGCATTTGAGAAAAACGCTTCGAAAAAGTTTGAACATGACCTTGCAATATCTAAAAGTACACATACATGAATAATGTTTTGCCAGTAAGTTATTTGTCAATATGCCTCTCGGGCAATGTACATGTCCATCCACCACATTCAGTAAATAAATAAGCAACAACAGGTATGCGATATACGCCAATAATCATTTATATATAAGCATTTACATGGTCCACTGTTGAAATGTTCCACCAGCCTAAGGCAGTGCTGGTAATAGTAAAAGTACTGTGGTATTATACATGTGTGCTCACAGTGAAAACAGCACTACAAACACTATAGTGCACTATGTATTTTACAATTATGTAACCAAACATTTTGATGACAATCAACATTGATAGCATCCTTCAGAAAATAATGTATACATATCTAACAAAATAGTTCTCAAATATTTGGGAGAATGCTTTCATGATATACTGACAGAAATGTAAAAGAAATGACACTGATCAATATAGATACACCTTTAGTTCGATGTTGACGAAAAAAGCAAAAACCTTTTAAATTGTACATATATGAATAAAATGTTTCTGCAAAGTTTTCTTTCAATGTCTGTCATATATTGTGTCCATGGTTACAGTATGCAACTGTATTAATGTACATGAATGTAATTAAAAAGCACCTGGTGCATAGCCAGTGCTGCTGTCGTGCCTTGCAGCACTAGCCACCTTACGCGCCCGCCTAGCCTCCATGGTGCTGGCTTGTGCTTGACGCAGTGACTGCTGGGCATCAGTCTTCTTGGCTTGCACTGGCGACCACCTTCACATGACTCGCATATGTCTTGTTGGTCATGACGTCCATGTCGAGACGGCGACAGAGATTCACTAACCCGCCATAGCCCACTCCCATGACCACCGCTGCAGAGACGACTGAAAGCGTCACAACAAATGATGCATTGCTGGCTGCTAAACAGCAGCCTCTATCACTGCTGTATGTAGAGTTCAGCACGGATTTACACGATGTGCAATACGTGTGCAGCAGACATACAATACCAAGCTTGTAGTCCACAGACCGAATGATGAGAGTAGCACGCCCGCACATCGTACACAACAAATCCTCAACTAGCGCTGACACCACGTCACACAGTAGAATGGTTGCCTTCACGTCAGTGGCGTAACCATCACTTTCAGTCGACTCACTCACATCAGACAGCTGACGGAATGCAAACTTCCTCTTAGTCGCTGATGACATGATCGTTGATGTTTCGTCCACCACCTGCTGGTGAAATAAATAACATTGGTCAATGATAATAAGCTTAGAAATGGTGTGTGGGCAAAATGTGCCCATGTCAACTTATATGTCCATACACCAATGTTTGTACACATCAATTCACCTGAATAACTGACATGTATAATTCATCCGTAATTTAACGTTCATGTAAAATCCCATTTTATGACTGCTTTAGTGTAGGCCCACCCGGTGACAGTGTCACACCAGTCAGGTGACAGGTCGGGCACCTGTCACAATGTTAGTGCAAGCATCTAGGGCATTCGTTTTTATTAAAAAAAAAATTTATAAGTCCTGTTTATTGCACCCTATTTTATTTATAACGTGTTAGAACACGAATAAAAAACATATTCAGATTCAGTGCACATAAAATAATATAGTCATACAGCAGCCAATTTGCCATTCCCTTGGTTTGGGCCTTGGCATTGACACATTGTGACTGTCACACTGATTGATAAAAAAGGTTACGACACTTGTACATGCACTGTAAAGTTAGCAAACAAGCAAAATAATAATAATTTTCAATCAATGACATAATCACAGATTATGATGACTTTGACTTCCGGAATCTTGGTGCAGCAGCGACTTGAAATTGGTGTAGAGAATAAAAAAAAAGTGGAATATCGAATAGAACAAGTATTACTATAGCATATATATATTATACATAAACGTATTGTAGACATATATTAGAAAATAGTTTTTGTTAATTATTAGTCAGAGGCAGGATTTTAGAGTAAGTTAGTTAGTTCCGAGTCCCCGAGTCCCCGAGTCCCCGAGTCCCCGAGTCCCCGAGTCCCCGAGTCCCCGAGTTCCCGACGTACATGTGCGTGCGCGTACGTGCGTGGGTGCGTGCGGTGTGGTTATATGTATACTGCAACATGTGATGTTGCACCCCGCAAGGGAGCAAGGGGAAGAAGATAAAGCAATCGTTATGCCTTATTTAGGATGGTAGATACATGTTGGGGGGATGGGGGGTTGGAGGGGGGGGGGGGCAATGTTGCAAGAAAGATATAAATAAGCTAGAACGAATTGAGAGGAGAGCAACTAAAAGCTTAACAAAAGTATGTCTTGTATCTTCTTCAAGCAATGCATGTTCTGCGTTTCATATTCTCTTATCTGCTTTTAAGTTTTTCTTATACACATGTGGTGAACATCGATGTGGCCCAACACAGGAAGTAAATGTATAACAAGCTGTGAACTTCACCTGTCATGAACCCCAGAAAGTGTGGCACTCGACATGCAAAGCGTCTAGGAGAAGTAGCACAACAAGCACTCAAGTTCGATTATAGTAACATCTCCAAGTAATGCAACATATTTTGTATTAGTACGTTTAATTAAATTGTAAGGTTAAACATTGCTGTATTATATTATATGTACACTTGGACATTAAACTGTTTGTTCCTCTGGTGGCTGGCCACGTAATTTAGTCCTATTTAGGAACATGGTCATAGTCCACCGGGTATTGTCTTTCATGGCCAATCTAACCCACGTCTGATTACAATGCTTCTTCCGTAAACACATGCACTATCAAAGTCCAGTGAGCGATAACACGGCTGCATTAAGTGCATCTGTTCCTTGTGTGCTCACTGACTGCGTGGCGTGTTGACACAGGGCGAACAACGACGTTATCACTAAGTGAAGCACCGAGAGAATTAGATGGTAAGTCTGACTATTGTACGATATTACACATGTCTACAAAAAACGTCCAGTTCGCATAGAACAACGTTTCCCAATGTGGGTTACGCGAAAGGTTTTCCAGGGGATACAAAGATGGTTGACTGAAACTAATGTCAAGTAGGCCCTACAATAATGTTGCCACCTTTTTTGGACCATGAAGGAGAACACTTGTTTTTGTAATATTAGCAATGCTAGTGGAACATGTCGTCACCACACATGCTTGTCATATGCGATGAAGTCGTTGCTGTCAATATCCTCCCCGTGGGGGCAGGAATACCACAGATTTTTACCCCCCTTTTCGCCAATTGGATCCGTATTCACACAAAATTGCTGCGCAGGCTTACACGAGAAATTACGCAGATGGGGTGGAAAACTACGAAAGTTCGTAAATTATTATTCTCGAAGGACATACAGTTGTTATTCTCGAAGGACATACAGTTGTTATTCTCGAAGGACATACATTTGTTATTCTCGAAGGATATACAGTTGTTATTATCGAAGGACATACAGTTGTTATTCTCGAAGGACATACAGTTGTTATTCTCGAAGGACATACAGTTGTTATTCTCGAAGGACATACAGTTGTTATTCTCGAAGGACATACAGTTGTTATTCTCGAAGGACATACAGTTGGTATTCTCGAAGGACATACAGTTGTGATTCTCGAAGGACATACATTTGTTATTCTCGAAGGACATACAGTTGTTATTCGCGAAGGACATACAGTTGTTATTCTCGAAGGACTTACAGTTGTTATTCTCGCAGGACATACATTTGTTATTCTCTAAGGACATACAGTTGTTATTCTCGAAGGACATACAGTTGTTATTCTAGAAGGACATACATATGTTATTCTCGAAGGACATACAGTTGTTATTCTCGAAGGACATACAATTGTTATTCTCGAAGGACATACATTTGTTATTCTCTAAGGACATACAGTTGTTATTCTCGAAGGATATACAGTTGTTATTCTCGAAGGACATACAGGTGTTATTCTCGAAGGACATACAGTTGTTATTATCGAAGGACATACAGTTGGTATTCTCGAAGGACATACAGTTGTGATTCTCGAAGGACATACATTTGTTATTCTCGAAGGACATACAGTTGTTATTCTCGAAGGACATACAGTTGTTATTCTCGAAGGACATACAGTTGTTATTCTCGCAGGACATACATTTCTTATTCTCTAAGGACATACAGTTGTTATTCTCGAAGGACATACAGTTATTATTCTCGAAGGACATACATATGTTATTCTCGAAGGACATACAGTTGTTATTCTCGAAGGACATACAATTGTTATTCTCGAAGGACATACATTTGTTATTATCTAAGGACATACAGTTGTTATTCTCGAAGGATATACAGTTGTTATTCTCGAAGGACATACAGTTGTTATTCTCGAAGGACATACAGTTATTATTCTCGAAGGACTTACGGTTGTTCTCAGTTAAGGTACTTCGTAACTAATTAGTTATTTATGGCGACATTGCGACAATATGTTCGAACATCTCAGCACTGCGCTCGAGGAAGAAGAAACTACGTATTTCCGTAAACAAGGATTTTCAGCAATGTTCCGTGCTCGACTATGTGAAGGAAAACCATCGAGTCTCCCTGTCCACAACTGTACCCACAATTGAGGCCTTGGTTTTGAGCAAGCACGTGGAGCCCTCATGTCGCGTTACTCGAATATAGATTGTCTGACTCAACTCCGTGCGTGGGTGCGCGTGTGCGTGCGTGCGTGCGTGCGTGCGTGCGTGCGTGCGTGGGTGGGTGGGTGGGTGGGTGGGTGGGTGGGTGGGTGGGTGGGTGGGTGGGTGGGTGGGTGGGTGGGTGGGTGGGTGGGTGGGTGGGTGGGTGGGTGCGTGCGTGCGTGCGTGCGTGCCTGTGTTCCATGCTATTCGGATGTGTTTAAATTTTCGCTTTTATTGCTCACGTACAGTTCGCATCAGATTCACAGTGCATGCGTTCACGTCCTATTGCTGTTTTTCAGTCTTCTTCCAATACAGATCAGGACACAGTATATGCCACCATGTATTTGGAAAACATGACAATTTCTTGATATAGCAAGACACTAACACGTGACAGTTTCTAAAGAGCAACTAAAATGATTCCAGAACTGAGAGACCGTTGTGATGAAGAACCCATAAAAAATGTGGTTTACCAACCCTAGAGACAAGGAGATTAAAAGGAGAACAAAGTGAAGTTATTTTAAATATTGAATGGATATGAAAATATTGATAGAAATATTTTTTTCTCACTCAAGAATGATAATAGAACTAGAGGGCTTGAGGGAACATTAGTATAGGATCAGTGTTGATTGGATATCAGGAAGTACTCGTTCTCACAGAGGACTAGCAGCATGAATGTGTTTACAACAAGGTTGACACATATCTCAGGAGGGCAAGTTATACATAGATTAAAAAAGGTTGGACTCTCGATAAACCAATGGCTTCCTTGTCCACTTGCTACTTGGGCCATTGGGTCTTGGTGGCAATCTTGGTAAATCTTGTTAAATCTTGCTAAACGAAATACTAACACCCAGTAATATATAGTGTTTTTGTTATATCAAGAAAGTTATCTATGTTGTTGTTACTTATTATTTCCGCTATGAATGTTTTTTTTATCTTAGTACGCAGTTGAAATTAACTGAAGTGAAACCTCGAAGTTTCGATGCTTTACAGGTGCGAGGGATGTTGTTTTTCGTAGCAACGGTTGTCCTAGTGACGGCGTGGTGCGAGGCAACTGCCGAAGGACCTCCGAACAAAGACGGTACGTATCATCCCACTACATTTATTTATTTATACAAATAATTGGTATGATCTTTTTTTCGTGTCAATACAGGCATTGGCAGAGGAGTTGTAAACTGGCGAGTCGTCTGGTCTGCAAGGCTCTTGTAGGATCAGCTATTCTAGGTGTTTTAGTGTGTGGTTTGACAACATTAGAGACCAGGAGACTACGAGGAGACCAAATAGAAGTGTTTAAAATAAAGAACGGTCATGAGGATATTGATAGGAATATGTTCTTCAAACTTAAAGAAGGCAGTAGAACCAGAGGACACAAAGCAGCATTAGTTAAGGAGCAATGTAGGTTGGACATGAGAAATTACTCTTTCTCACAGAGAGTGATAAATGAATGGAACAAACTGCCAAATGATCGTGTTAATGCTAGTAGTGTGAATTTGTTTACAAATAGAATTGACAGATATCTGATAAGGGCGGGCTACACATAGATGAGAAAAATGTTTGACTCGAGAAATCGATGGCTTCCTTGTCCACTTGCCATCTGGAACTTATTGTTTGGGATGGCAATCTTATTAAATCTTGTTAAAATATAGTAGATATTGCAACGTTTGTGGATCATCTCCACAGTGGTATTCGCTATGGGCATCTTGCATCCATTTTTCAGCAACATGTTTCTGCAGCGTCTATCACCAGTAATGATAATTTCTTATGATGACCGAAACACTTTCTGCTGAATCTGTCGTCAACATGAACTTCCTGGTTTGTCATCCAAGGTAAATGTACTTCCTGGTTTGTCATCCAAGGTAAATGCCCATATGACAAGTGGACAAAGAGGCCATTGGCTTATATATATATATATATATATATATATATATATATATATATATATATATATATATATATATATATATATATATATATATCCAAACATAAACAGAGGGGAGAGCTTGAAAAACGTTATAGAGGAAGTGAAAAAGGGGATTGCATCGTAATCAGGGATTTAAACCCTGCACATTTGCAATCGAAATATCTACTGGGTCCAGCTAGAGTGCAGGACCAAAAAATCATTTTAAATACAATTTGTATGCTAAAATGCCTGAAATGTCTACCAGTAGTTCAGACATGTAGCGCAATTTAACAGTATCGTTCAATTTGCTGCAGAATATCCTGATGGGTTCTGGTTTGGCAGTCAAAATCTCATATGCGTCAGTACGAGGGGCAGGGTCAAGAGGTCAACTACTCGGGTCTTCGAGCTTGACATCAGCCACTCGGTGCTATATTTCAGGTTTGTAAGACGTGTTTCTACATTCTGACCATTCGCATATAGCTTGATACACATACTAATCTGTTACGCTGACAAGAGATGCAAACCCTCACAATGGGTGCCGTTGTCCAACTCTAGGCTACGTATGTCTTCGTCCGTAATATACCGTAGAATGGGTGTGTGCGAATTTCGTAATAGAAAAATGCAAAATAATGATAGTTTTGAAATATAATAAATAATATATCTAGTGCAGTCAGATCGCTTAAGATGTCTGACGGTTGAAGTTTATAACATTCGTTTCGACTGAAATATTTTTTTTTACAATACAGGCTGCTAGTTTTGTTTTATCTTGGTAATTTTTATAGTTTGTTTGATAAATACCGTGTCAATCGAATAATTAATTTTCAACTGCAGGGGGCGCTACTACGAGTGGGGTGTCAAGAGGGGTGACAACCCTCCAGGGTACCGAGCTGAAGAAACTCCCGATTCTACCGTCTGCCCGATCAGGTGGCGGCAGACTCCTTCGGGGTATAGTCGTTGCTCCACCTATGACGCCACCCGATTCGCCCGCGAGTATGCCGTGCGCTTTGGCCGTTACCACCTCGTTTTCAACAACTGCCACCACTTCGTGAATCGGCTAGCGGCCATATTGGAAACGTCGGAGTGTTAAACTGAGGGGAGGGGCGATGATGCGGCCACCGGGTTTTTGTCGGGGATCCTCGACACCCTGGGAAGTTGGTAGACGGGACTGACGGGTTCTGGTGGAGAGGACGAACCGCTAGATCTGATGTCAAGATAACACACTGACCAGTCCTGTCGGAGGCCGTTGTGTCGATGTATATAGCGATAGCTGAGCAACTGCAACGTTTACTGTTACGCTACGTGTAGCTGTAGTGTTGTGAGCTAAATGCGTGAACATAGCTGAATAGCATCGACATTACATATAGCTGCAGTTTGTAGTGGTAGTTGGGTAAAAGTTTCACGACTACTTCCTGTGGTCGTAGATGAACATTCAGAAAGCTTGGCGCTCGAGGTCAAAAATGTCTAGGAGGAGTTGCGTAACACATATACGTTAGCTCCATTATAGAATGATTGTAGGTATCCATAGATGCGGCTTGAATTAAAAAGTACTTGTGGCGGTCTTTTCTCCCCCCCCCCCCGATCTCCAGTACATAGCTATAATGCATTGTCACTACAAGTCCAGTACACGATTAGAATAGACAGTTACTGCTCACCCAGGACATGGCTCGAAATACATGGTCGCTGCACCCTCAGTACATAACTGGAATACATAACCACTACACCCTCAGTACATAGCTAGAATACAAAATCACACAATTTCGCACAACTTCACACAACGTTGCACAACATTACACAACTTCACACAACGTCGCGCTACTTCGCACAACTTCAAACAACTTCTGGCGAACAAACTAACAAAATGACACCATCTCAGCATACATTTATTTATTTTATGATAATGTCTCCTTCCTGCTTTGCTGTTTCTCACCATTGGACATCAGGAAGCACTCGTTCTCACAGAGGACAATAAATGAATGGAACAAATTGTCTACAGATTGTGTAACTGCTAGCAGCGTGAATATGTTTAAAATTAAGGTAGACACATATCTCATGAGGGCGGGTTATAAGAAGATGAACATTGTTGGACTCTAGATAAGCCAATGGCTTCCTTGTCCACTTGCCATCTGGGCCTATGGCTTGGATGGCAAATCTTGTTAAATCTCAGCATACCTTTATTTATTTTATGACACTGTCTCCAGCCTGCCTTGCTTTTTCTCAGCATCTTAGCATATATTTCTGTACTTTATGACACTGTCTCTAGCCTGCCTTGCTCTGTCTCACCATCTCATGCACTGTCACACGCAACTTGAAAAAGGTGTTGTATTCTTGCTAGCGACACCCCTCTACATATGGACAAGCTCCATAGAGTAGTAGTGAGTCCAGTGTAGCCATTTCCTTCTGGTTCCCACACCTCACCACCCCCACCATAGAGGAAAAAGGTGTATGGGGCGCGGGGGCGCACGCGATTACACACCTTTTCCGTGGGTACAACAACTATGTATTCCAGTTTTGTACTCTGGGTACAGTGACTATACATTCCAGCTGTGTACTGTGGGTACATTGACTATGTATTATAGCTATGTCCTGTGGGTACAGTGATTATGTATTCTAGCTTTGTACTGTGGGTAGAGTGAATATGTATTCTAACCTAGTACTATGGGTACAGTGAAAATGTATTCTAACCTAGTACTATGGGTACAGTGAAAATGTATTCTACCTGCTCACTGTGGGTACAGTGACTATGTATTCTAGCTGTGTACTGTGGGTACATTGACTATGTATTTTAGCTATGTCCTGTGGGTACAGTGATTATGTATTCTAGCTTTGTACTGTTGGTAGAGTGAATATGTATTCTAACCTAGTACTGTGGGTACAGTGAAAATGTATTCTACCTGCTCACTATGGGTACAGTGACTATGTATTCTAGCTGTGTACTGTGGGTAGAGTGACTATGTATTCTAGCTGTGTACTGTGGGTAGAGTGACTATATATTCTAACCCAGTACTGTGGGTACAGTGACTATTCATTCTGGCTTTGTACTGTGGTACAGTGACTATGTATTCTAGCTGTGTACTCTGGGTGCAGTGACTATGTATTCTAGCTGTGTACTGTGGGTACAGTGAATATGTATTCTAGCCTTGTTCTAACAGTGATTATGTATTGTAGCTGTGTACTGTGGGTACAGTAACTATGTATTCTAGCTGTGCACTGTGGGTACAGTGATTATGTATCTTACGGTTGTTCTCAGTTAAAGTACTTCGTAACTAATTAGTTATTTATGGCGACATTGCGACAATATGTTCGAACATCTCAGCACTGCGCTCGAGGAAGAAGAAACTACGTATTTCCGTAAACAAGGATTTTCAGCAATGTTCCGTGCTCGACTATGTGAAGGAAAACCATCGAGTCTCCCTGTCCACAACTGTACCCACAATTGAGGCCTTGGTTTTGAGCAAGCACGTGGAGCCCTCATGTCGCGTTATTCGAATATAGGTTGTCTGACTCAACTCCGTGCGTGGGTGCGCGTGTGCGTGCGTGCGTGGGTGGGTGGGTGGGTGGGTGGGTGGGTGGGTGGGTGGGTGGGTGGGTGGGTGGGTGGGTGGGTGGGTGGGTGGGTGGGTGGGTGGGTGGGTGGGTGGGTGGGTGGAGGGGTGGGTGGGTGGGTGGGTGGGTGCGTGCGTGCGTGCGTGCCTGTGTTCCATGCTATTCGGATGTGTTTAAATTTTCGCTTTTATTGCTCACGTACAGTTCGCATCAGATTCACAGTGCATGCGTTCACGTCCTATTGCTGTTTTTCAGTCTTCTTCCAATACAGATCAGGACACAGTATATGCCACCATGTATTTGGAAAACATGACAATTTCTTGATATAGCAAGACACTAACACGTGACAGTTTCTAAAGAGCAACTAAAATGATTCCAGAACTGAGAGACCGTTGTGATGAAGAACCCATAAAAAATGTGGTTTACCAACCCTAGAGACAAGGAGATGAAAAGGAGAACAAAGTGAAGTTATTTTAAATATTGAATGGATATGAAAATATTGATAGAAATATTTTTTTCTCACTCAAGAATGATAATAGAACTAGAGGGCTTGAGGGAACATTAGTATAGGATCAGTGTTGATTGGATATAAGTACTCGTTCTCACAGAGGACTAGCAGCATGAATGTGTTTACAACAAGGTTGACACATATCTCAGGAGGGCAAGTTATACATAGATTAAAAAAGGTTGGACACTCGATAAACCAATGGCTTCCTTGTCCACTTGCTACCTGGGCCATTGCATTGGGTCTTGGGTGGCAATCTTGGTAAATCTTGTTAAATCTTGCTAAACGAAATACTAACACCCAGTAATATATAGTGTTTTTGTTATATCAAGAAAGTTATCTATGTTGTTGTTACTTATTATTTCTGCTATGAATGTTTTTTTTATCTTAGTACGCAGTTGAAATTAACTGAAGTGAAACCTCGAAGTTTCGATGCTTTACATGTGCGAGGGATGTTGTTTTTCGTAGCAACGGTTGTCCTAGTGACGGCGTGGTGCGAGGCAACTGCCGAAGGACCTCCGAACAAAGACGGTACGTATCATCCCACTACATTTATTTATTTATACAAATAATTGGTATGATCTTTTTTTCGTGTCAATACAGGCATTGGCAGAGGAGTTGTAAACTGGCGAGTCGTCTGGTCTGCAAGGCTCTTGTAGGATCAGCTATTCTATGTGTTTTAGTGTGTGGTTTGACAACATTAGAGACCAGGAGACTACGAGGAGACCAAATAGAAGTGTTTAAAATAATGAACGGTCATGAGGATATTGATAGGAATATGTTCTTCAAACTTAAAGAAGGCAGTAGAACCAGAGGACACAAAGCAGCATTAGTTAAGTAGCAATGTAGGTTGGACATGAGAAATTACTCTTTCTCACAGAGAGTGATAAATGAATGGAACAAACTGCCAAATGATCGTGTTAATGCTAGTAGTGTGAATTTGTTTACAAATAGAATTGACAGATATCTGATAAGGGCGGGCTACACATAGATGAGAAAAATGTTTGACTCGAGAAATCGATGGCTTCCTTGTCCACTTGCCATCTGGAACTTATTGTTTGGGATGGCAATCTTATTAAATCTTGTTAAAATATAGTAGATGTTGCAACGTTTGTGGATCATCTCCACAGTGGTATTCGCTATGGGCATCTTGCATCCATTTTTCAGCAACATGTTTCTGCAGCGTCTATCACCAGTAATGATAATTTCTTATGATGACCGAAACACTTTCTGCTGAATCTGTCGTCAACATGTACTTCCTGGTTTGTCATCCAAGGTAAATGTACTTCCTGGTTTGTCATCCAAGGTAAATGCCCATATGACAAGTGGACAAAGAGGCCATTGGCTTATATATATATATATATATATATATATATATATATATATATATATATATATATATATATATATATATATATATATATATATATCCAAACATAAACAGAGGGGAGAGCTTGAAAAACGTTATAGAGGAAGTGAAAAAGGGGATTGCATCGTAATCAGGGATTTAAACCCTGCACATTTGCAATCGAAATATCTACTGGGTCCAGCTAGAGTGCAGGACCAAAAAATCATTTTAAATACAATTTGTATGCTAAAATGCCTGAAATGTCTACCAGTAGTTCAGACATGTAGCGCAATTTAACAGTATCGTTCAATTTGCTGCAGAATATCCTGATGGGTTCTGGTTTGGCCGTCAAGAGCTCATATGCGTCAGTACGACGGGCAAGGTCAAGAGGTCAACTACTCGGGTCTTCGTGTCTGAAATCAGCCACACGGTGCTATATTTCAGGTTTGTAAGACGTGTTTCTACATTCTGACCATTCGCATATAGCATGATACACATACTAATCTGTTACGCTGACAAGAGATGCAAACCCTCACAATGGGTGCCGTTGTCCAACTCTAGGCTACGTATGTCTTCGTCCGTAATATACCGTAGAATGGGTGTGTGCGAATTTCGTAATAGAAAAATGCAAAATAATGATAGTTTTGAAATATAATAAATAATATATCTAGTGCAGTCAGATCGCTTAAGATGTCTGACGGTTGAAGTTTATAACATTCGTTTCGACTGAAATATTTTTTTTTACAATACAGGCTTCTAGTTTTGTTTTATCTTGGTAATTTTTATAGTTTGTTTGATAAATACCGTGTCAATCGAATAATTAATTTTCAACTGCAGGGGGCGCTACTACGAGTGGGGTGTCCAGAGGGGTGTCAACCCTCGAGGGTACCGAGCTGAAGAAACTTCCAAGGCTTCCCACTGCCCGATCAGGTGGCGGCAGACTCCTTCGGGGTCTAGTCGTTGCTCCACCGATGACGCCACCCGATTCGCCCGCGAGTATGCCGGGCGCTTTGGCCGTTACAACCTCGTTTTCAACAACTGCCACCACTTCGTGAATCGGCTAGCGGCCATGGTGGAAACGTCGGAGTGTTCCCACTGAGGGGAGGGGCGATGATGCGGCCACCGGGTTTTTGTCGGGGATCCTCGACACCTTGGGAAGTTGGTAGACGGGACTGACGGGTTCTGGTGGAGAGGACGAACCGCTAGATCTGATGTCAAGATAACACACTGACCAGTCCTGTCGGAGGCCGTTGTGTCGATGTATATAGCGATAGCTGAGCAACTGCAACGTTTACTGTTACGCTACGTGTAGCTGTAGTGTTGTGAGCTAAATGCGTGAACATAGCTGAATAGCATCGACATTACATATAGCTGCAGTTTGTAGTGGTAGTTGGGTAAAAGTTTCACGACTACTTCCTGTGGTCGTAGATGAACATTCAGAAAGCTTGGCGCTCGAGGTCAAAAATGTCTAGGAGGAGTTGCGTAACACATATACGTTAGCTCCATTATAGAATGATTGTAGGTATCCATAGATGCGGCTTGAATTAAAAAGTACTTGTGGCGGTCTTTTCTCCCCCCCCCCCGATCTCCAGTACATAGCTATAATGCATTGTCACTACAAGTCCAGTACACGATTAGAATAGACAGTTACTGCTCACCCAGGACATGGCTCGAAATACATGGTCGCTGCACCCTCAGTACATAACTGGAATACATAACCACTACACCCTCAGTACATAGCTAGAATACAAAATCACACAATTTCGCACAACTTCACACAACGTTGCACAACATTACACAACTTCACACAACGTCGCGCTACTTCGCACAACTTCAAACAACTTCTGGCGAACAAACTAACAAAATGACACCATCTCAGCATACATTTATTTATTTTATGATAATGTCTCCTTCCTGCTTTGCTGTTTCTCACCATTGGACATCAGGAAGCACTCGTTCTCACAGAGGACAATAAATGAATGGAACAAATTGTCTACAGATTGTGTAACTGCTAGCAGCGTGAATATGTTTAAAAATAAGGTAGACACATATCTCATGAGGGCGGGTTATAAGTAGATGAACATTGTTGGACTCTAGATAAGCCAATGGCTTCCTTGTCCACTTGCCATCTGGGCCTATGGCTTGGATGGCAAATCTTGTTAAATCTCAGCATACCTTTATTTATTTTATGACACTGTCTCCAGCCTGCCTTGCTTTTTCTCAGCATCTTAGCATATATTTCTGTACTTTATGACACTGTCTCTAGCCTGCCTTGCTCTGTCTCACCATCTCATGCACTGTCACACGCAACTTGAAAAAGGTGTTGTATTCTTGCTAGCGACACCCCTCTACATATGGACAAGCTCCATAGAGTAGTAGTGAGTCCAGTGTAGCCATTTCCTTCTGGTTCCCACACCTCACCACCCCCACCATAGAGGAAAAAGGTGTATGGGGCGCGGGGGCGCACGCGATTACACACCTTTTCCGTGGGTACAACAACTATGTATTCCAGTTTTGTACTCTGGGTACAGTGACTATACATTCCAGCTGTGTACTGTGGGTACATTGACTATGTATTATAGCTATGTCCTGTGGGTACAGTGATTATGTATTCTAGCTTTGTACTGTGGGTAGAGTGAATATGTATTCTAACCTAGTACTATGGGTACAGTGAAAATGTATTCTAACCTAGTACTATGGGTACAGTGAAAATGTATTCTACCTGCTCACTGTGGGTACAGTGACTATGTATTCTAGCTGTGTACTGTGGGTACATTGACTATGTATTTTAGCTATGTCCTGTGGGTACAGTGATTATGTATTCTAGCTTTGTACTGTGGGTAGAGTGAATATGTGTTCTAACCTAGTACTGTGGGTACAGTGAAAATGTATTCTACCTGCTCACTGTGGGTACAGTGACTATGTATTCTAGCTGTGTACTGTGGGTAGAGTGACTATGTATTCTAGCTGTGTACTGTGGGTAGAGTGACTATATATTCTAACCCAGTACTGTGGGTACAGTGACTATTCATTCTGGCTTTGTACTGTGGTACAGTGACTATGTATTCTAGCTGTGTACTCTGGGTGCAGTGACTATGTATTCTAGCTGTGTACTGTGGGTACAGTGAATATGTATTCTAGCCTTGTTCTAACAGTGATTATGTATTGTAGCTGTGTACTGTGGGTACAGTAACTATGTATTCTAGCTGTGCACTGTGGGTACAGTGATTATGTATTGTAGCTGTGTACTGTGGGTACAGTGACTATGTATTCTAGCTGTGAACTATGGGTAAAGAGACTATGTATTGTAGCTTTGTACTGTGGTTACAGTTAATATGTATTCTAGCTGTTCATTGTGTGTACAGTGACTATGCATTCTAGCAGTGATCTGTGGGTAAAGTGACTATGTATTCCAGTTTTGTACTGTGGGTACAGTGACTATGTATTCTAGCTGTGTACTGTGGGTACATTGATTATGTATTTTAGCCTTGTACTGTGGGTACAGATGGCATAAAACCGAACATGATTAAACAAGTTTATCCCAGTTTGCTTGAACCACCATATTGTTACCTTACTGTTTGACAATAGATATGTTCCAGATCAGCTAAAATTGTCAATATAGTTTGTGCACAAAGCGGCGAAGGAAAACCAGTCATTGTCCAAAACAATTTTAAGTATTTTTTATTTAATGCATAGAAAGTAACACCCTTTCTCATTCCCAAACAGTTTAGTATGCTCCCACTAGAATCAGTTACAAGAATTTAAAGAGGGCACCCGTCAAAAACTATTTAAGGAGAAAAAATTACTTGTAAAGTTGAGTCGAAAATCATCAAAACAAAACACTGCCACGGCACAGTATAAAAACTTATCCATTGTTATTAGTATAACCATGTCCAATCCAGTGAAGCAAATGTAGATAGGTCTGTTAGCTTCGGTACACTACAACTATTATTAAATTCTGATGGTTACATTTACAATAAAACAATTTGTTGTAAAGTAGACAGTCTAGAATCATGATACTTCACGTGAAAACAAAACTTCACCACGGCATAGGCATAGTTTAATAAATTATATATTGTTATTACTATATCCAATCCAGTGAATGTAGTTATTTTTTTGCAAAACAAAACATTGATATTAATAAGCAACACCCAAGAGGTAGCAATCTCTTGTTGTGATTAACTCTGAAAGTACCGTTGTTGTGTGGCTCAGTGCCTCCAGGTGACATACACACTGTGACTGTCACACGTTCGACTCAAATAAGTCAGAGTCATCGTCACTATTGCCGATTGGGCATGTCCTAAAGTAATCACTCGCAAATTCATTGAGCCTGAGTCTCCGCTTGCGATATTCTGCATGTTCATCAACGTCAAAGCGTAGAGACAACGAGCAACTTTGTTCGACCCAACCACGAACCCAACCATGGACGCAGCCATCTTGGATTTTTCGAAAATTGTAAACACGAAACGGAATTCGTCCTGTAGTCTAACATTTCCAATTAAATCCGCTTCGACAACAGGTTGTGCAGTTGAGTAATATATACAGATATAAACCACAGCAGCATCAAACAAAACTAATCACTAATTGATCTACATAAACACGCCAATCCAACTTTCTTGCGCACTGCCACTGGCACCGCGTGATTTATAAATAGCTTGACAATTACTGACCAAGGTTGTAAGCGTTCGCAAAATAGTGCGCATTTAATTTAAAATACAACAATTTAGAATGAACTGTACAAAAACAAAAACAAGTACAACTTTCACTTGGACAAACAGAAAACCATTTAGAGCACTAGCTTATACGTAAATATGCTAACTTAATCATCGTAGTAAACTAGACCTAGGCCAGGAGTAGGACCCAGGGCAGTGACAGTTTACAGTAGCGCGTATTCACGATTATGATGCGTTTACGTGAAATTTCGCCTAGTGACTTCCGACTGTTTTTTTTCTACACATATAATAGATTAACTAAATATATTAAAAAGTGCACACGACCGAGTGCGTTTGTTCCGTTTTTAAGATGCCGCGTTTCGACGGCAAGTATGTCCACATCGGAGGGTAATTATTCGCATACCGAAACGCGAGCATATACCCATCTCTCTCTCCAGATGGCCACCCGAGCCATTCAGCCTGCTTACCTCATTAATCATCCACGATTTTTATGAAACTCATACGCATAACTTTTATGAAACTATAACCGACGAATCGCAGCTCTTTATACCATTCACCGATAACGTACTGAATCCTGATTGATTAGCTCTCTCATTCATTGATACCGTACTCAATAACCGCCTCGTCAGCGATATGTGGAGTTTTCCATAGGTTTTCATTGAATTTAAAATTTAAATTAAAAATTAAAATTAAACGCCACGTCAGCGATATGTGGGTTTTTCCCAATGTCTATTTTTAGTAACCACCGCTCGTGCTCCGACTGCGCACCTCCTACAGTCGCTAGGGGGCGTTGCGTATGGTTTGTGGTGTTCCTACAACCGTCATGGGGCGCTCTGATTGGCTGCGCGTGCAACCGGAAGTCGTTCAGACACATGGCCACCGCAATTCCCACCGCAATTGCTTGGTCAGAAACCTATATCTACTACTTTGGTGCAGCAGCGACTTGAAATTGGTGTAGAGAATAAAAAAAAGTGGAATATCGAATAGAATAAGTATTACTATAGCATATATATATTATACATAAACGTATTGTAGACATATATTAGAAAATAGTTTTTGTTAATTATTAATCAGAGGCAGGATTTTAGAGTAAGTTAGTTCCTGACGCCCCGAGTCCCCGAGTCCCCGAGTCCCCGACGTACGGGTGCGTGCGTGGGTGCGTGGGTGCGTGCGGTGTGGTTATATGTATACTGCAACATGTGATGTTGCACCCCGCAAGGGAGCAAGGGGAAGAAGATAAAGCAATCGTTATGCCTTATTTAGGATGGTACATACATGTTGGGGGGATGGGAGGGGGGGTTGGGGGGGGGGCAATGTTGCAAGAAAGATATAAATAAGCTAGAACGAATTGAGAGGAGAGCAACTAAAAGCTTAACAAAAGTATGTCTTGTATCTTCTTCAAGCACTGCATGTTCTGCGTTTCATATTCTCTTATCTGCTTTTAAGTTTTTCTTATACACATGTGGTGAACATCGATGTGGCCCAACACAGGAAGTAAATGTATAACAAGCTGTGAACTTCACCTGTCATGAACCCCAGAAAGTGTGGCACTCGACATGCAAAGCGTCTAGGAGAAGTAGCACAACAAGCACTCAAGTTCGATTATAGTAACATCTCCAAGTAATGCAACATATTTTGTATTAGTACGTTTAATTAATTTGTAAGGTTAAACATTGCTGTATTATATTATATGTACACTTGGACATTAAACTGTTTGTTCCTCTGGTGGCTGGCCACGTAATTTAGTCCTATTTAGGAACATGGTCATAGTCCACCGGGTATTGTCTTTCATGGCCAATCTAACCCACGTCTGATTACAATGCTTCTTCCGTAAACACATGCACTATCAAAGTCCAGTGAGCGATAACACGGCTGCATTAAGTGCATCTGTTCCTTGTGTGCTCACTGACTGCGTGGCGTGTTGACACAGGGCGAACAACGACGTTATCACTAAGTGAAGCACCGAGAGAATAAGATGGTAAGTCTGACTATTGTACGATATTACACATGTCTACAAAAAACGTCCAGTTCGCATAGAACAACGTTTCCCAATGTGGGTTACGCGAAAGGTTTTCCAGGGGATACAAAGATGGTTGACTGAAACTAATGTCAAGTAGGCCCTACAATAATGTTGCCACCTTTTTTGGACCATGAAGGAGAACACTTGTTTTTGTAATATTAGCAATGCTAGTGGAACATGTCGTCACCACACATGCTTGTCATATGCGATGAAGTCGTTGCTGTCAATATCCTCCCCGTGGGGGCAGGAATACCACCGATTTTTACCCCCCTTTTCGCCAATTGGATCCGTATTCACACAAAATTGCTGCGCAGGCTTACACGAGAAATTACGCAGATGGGGTGGAAAACTACGAAAGTTCGTAAATTATTATTCTCGAAGGACATACAGTTGTTATTCTCGAAGGACATACAGTTGTTATTCTCGAAGGACATACATTTGTTATTCTCGAAGGATATACAGTTGTTATTCTCGAAGGACATACAGTTGTTATTCTCGAAGGACATACAGTTGTTATTCTCGAAGGACATACAGTTGTTATTCTCGAAGGACATACAGTTGTTATTCTCGAAGGACATACAGTTGTTATTCTCGAAGGACATACAGTTGGTATTCTCGAAGGACATACAGTTGTGATTCTCGAAGGACATACATTTGTTATTCTCGAAGGACATACAGTTGTTATTCTCGAAGGACATACAGTTGTTATTCTCGAAGGACATACAGTTGTTATTCTCGCAGGACATACATTTGTTATTCTCTAAGGACATACAGTTGTTATTCTCGAAGGACATACAGTTGTTATTCTCGAAGGACATACATATGTTATTCTCGAAGGACATACAGTTGTTATTCTCGAAGGACATACAATTGTTATTCTCGAAGGACATACATTTGTTATTATCTAAGGACATACAGTTGTTATTCTCGAAGGATATACAGTTGTTATTCTCGAAGGACATACAGTTGTTATTCTCGAAGGACATACAGTTATTATTCTCGAAGGACTTACGGTTGTTCTCAGTTAAGGTACTTCGTAACTAATTAGTTATTTATGGCGACATTGCGACAATATGTTCGAACATCTCAGCACTGCGCTCGAGGAAGAAGAAACTACGTATTTCCGTAAACAAGGATTTTCAGCAATGTTCCGTGCTCGACTATGTGAAGGAAAACCATCGAGTCTCCCTGTCCACAACTGTACCCACAATTGAGGCCTTGGTTTTGAGCAAGCACGTGGAGCCCTCATGTCGCGTTACTCGAATATAGGTTGTCTGACTCAACTCCGTGCGTGGGTGCGCGTGTGCGTGCGTGCGTGCGTGCGTGGGTGGGTGGGTGGGTGGGTGTTTGGGTGCGTGCGTGCGTGCGTGCGTGCCTGTGTTCCATGCTATTCGGATGTGTTTAAATTTTCGCTTTTATTGCTCACGTACAGTTCGCATCAGATTCACAGTGCATGCGTTCACGTCCTATTGCTGTTTTTCAGTCTTCTTCCAATACAGATCAGGACACAGTATATGCCACCATGTATTTGGAAAACATGACAATTTCTTGATATAGCAAGACACTAACACGTGACAGTTTCTAAAGAGCAACTAAAATGTTTCCAGAACTGAGAGACCGTTGTGATGAAGAACCCATAAAAAATGTGGTTTACCAACCCTAGAGACAAGGAGATTAAAAGGAGAACAAAGTGAAGTTATTTTAAATATTGAATGGATATGAAAATATTGATAGAAATATTTTTTTCTCACTCAATAATGATAATAGAACTAGAGGGCTTGAGGGAACATTAGTATAGGATCAGTGTTGATTGGATATCAGGAAGTACTCGTTCTCACAGAGGACTAGCAGCATGAATGTGTTTACAACAAGGTTGACACATATCTCAGGAGGGCAAGTTATACATAGATTAAAAAAGGTTGGACTCTCGATAAACCAATGGCTTTCTTGTCCACTTGCTACTTGGGCCATTGGGTCTTGGTGGCAATCTTGGTAAATCTTGTTAAATCTTGCTAAACGAAATACTAACACCCAGTAATATATAGTGTTTTTGTTATATCAAGAAAGTTATCTATCTTGTTGTTACTTATTATTTCTGCTATGAATGTTTTTTTTATCTTAGTACGCAGTTGAAATTAACTGAAGTGAAACCTCGAAGTTTCGATGCTTTACAGGTGCGAGGGATGTTGTTTTTCGTAGCAACGGTTGTCCTAGTAACGGCGTGGTGCGAGGCAACCGCCGAAGGACCTCCGAACAAAGACGGTACGTATCATCCCACTACATTTATTTATTTTTTACAAATAATTGGTATGATCCTTTTTTCGTGTCAATACAGGCATTGGCAGAGGAGTTGTAAACTGGCGAGTCGTCTGGTCTGCAAGGCTCTTGTAGGATCAGCTATTCTAGGTGTTTTAGTGTGTGGTTTGACAACATTAGAGACCAGGAGACTACGAGGAGACCAAATAGAAGTGTTTAAAATAATGAACGGTCATGAGGATATTGATAGGAATATGTTCTTCAAACTTAAAGAAGGCAGTAGAACCAGAGGACACAAAGCAGCATTAGTTAAGGAGCAATGTAGGTTGGACATGAGAAATTACTCTTTCTCACAGAGAGTGATAAATGAATGGAACAAACTGCCAAATGATCGTGTTAATGCTAGTAGTGTGAATTTGTTTACAAATAGAATTGACAGATATCTGATAAGGGCGGGCTACACATAGATGAGAAAAATGTTTGACTCGAGAAATCGATGGCTTCCTTGTCCACTTGCCATCTGGAACTTATTGTTTGGGATGGCAATCTTATTAAATCTTGTTAAAATATAGTAGATGTTGCAACGTTTGTGGATCATCTCCACAGTGGTATTCGCTATATATATATATATATATATATATATATATATATATATATATATATATATATATATATATATATATATATATATCCAAACATAAACAGAGGGGAGAGCTTGAAAAACGTTATAGAGGAAGTGAAAAAGGGGATTGCATCGTAATCAGGGATTTAAGCCATGCACATTTGCAATCGAAATATCTACTGGGTCCAGCTAGAGTGCAGGACCAAAAAATCATTTTAAATACAATTTGTATGCTAAAATGCCTGAAATGTCTACCAGTAGTTCAGACATGTAGCGCAATTTAACAGTATCGTTCAATTTGCTGCAGAATATCCTGATGGGTTCTGGTTTGGCCGTCAAGAGCTCATATGCGTCTCTACGACGGGCAAGGTCAAGAGGTCAACTACTCGGGTCTTCGTGTATGAAATCAGCCACACGGTGCTATATTTCAGGTTTGTAAGACGTGTTTCTACATTCTGACCATTCGCATATAGCATGATACACATACTAATCTGTTACGCTGACAAGAGATGCAAACCCTCACAATGGGTGCCGTTGTCCAACTCTAGGCTACGTATGTCTTCGTCCGTAATATACCGTAGAATGGGTGTGTGCGAATTTCGTAATAGAAAAATGCAAAATAATGATAGTTTTGAAATATAATAAATAATATATCTAGTGCAGTCAGATCGCTTAAGATGTCTGACGGTTGAAGTTTATAACATTCGTTTCGACTGAAATATTTTTTTTTACAATACAGGCTGCTAGTTTTGTTTTATCTTGGTAATTTTTATAGTTTGTTTGATAAATACCGTGTCAATCGAATAATTAATTTTCAACTGCAGGGGGCGCTACTACGAGTGGGGTGTCAAGAGGGGTGTCAACCCTCGAGGGTACCGAGCTGAAGAAACTCCCGATTCTTCCGACTGCCCGATCAGGTGGCGGCAGACTCCTTCGGGGTCTAGTCGTTGCTCCACCGATGACGCCACCCGATTCGCCCGCGAGTATGCCGTGCGCTTTGGCTGTTACCACCTCGTTTTCAACAACTGCCACCACTTCGTGAATCGGCTAGCGGCCATGGTGGAAACGTCGGAGTGTTAAACTGAGGGGAGGGGCGATGATGCGGCCACCGGGTTTTTGTCGGGGATCCTCGACACCCTGGGAAGTTGGTAGACGGGACTGACGGGTTCTGGTGGAGAGGACGAACCGCTAGATCTGATGTCAAGATAACACACTGACCAGTCCTGTCGGAGGCCGTTGTGTCGATGTATATAGCGATAGCTGAGCAACTGCAACGTTTACTGTTACGCTACGTGTAGCTGTAGTGTTGTGAGCTAAATGCGTGAACATAGCTGAATAGCATCGACATTACATATAGCTGCAGTTTGTAGTGGTAGTTGGGTAAAAGTTTCACGACTACTTCCTGTGGTCGTAGATGAACATTCAGAAAGCTTGGCGCTCGAGGTCAAAAATGTCTAGGAGGAGTTGCGTAACACATATACGTTAGCTCCATTATAGAATGATTGTAGGTATCCATAGATGCGGCTTGAATTAAAAAGTACTTGTGGCGGTCTTTTCTCCCCCCCCCCGATCTCCAGTACATAGCTATAATGCATTGTCACTACAAGTCCAGTACACGATTAGAATAGACAGTTACTGCTCACCCAGGACATGGCTCGAAATACATGGTCGCTGCACCCTCAGTACATAACTGGAATACATAACCACTACACCCTCAGTACATAGCTAGAATACAAAATCACACAATTTCGCACAACTTCACACAACGTTGCACAACATTACACAACTTCACACAACGTCGCGCTACTTCGCACAACTTCAAACAACTTCTGGCGAACAAACTAACAAAATGACACCATCTCAGCATACATTTATTTATTTTATGATAATGTCTCCTTCCTGCTTTGCTGTTTCTCACCATTGGACATCAGGAAGCACTCGTTCTCACAGAGGACAATAAATGAATGGAACAAATTGTCTACAGATTGTGTAACTGCTAGCAGCGTGAATATGTTTAAAAATAAGGTAGACACATATCTCATGAGGGCGGGTTATAAGTAGATGAACATTGTTGGACTCTAGATAAGCCAATGGCTTCCTTGTCCACTTGCCATCTGGGCCTATGGCTTGGATGGCAAATCTTGTTAAATCTCAGCATACCTTTATTTATTTTATGACACTGTCTCCAGCTTGCCTTGCTTTTTCTCAGCATCTTAGCATATATTTCTGTACTTTATGACACTGTCTCTAGCCTGCCTTGCTCTGTCTCACCATCTCATGCACTGTCACACGCAACTTGAAAAAGGTGTTGTATTCTTGCTAGCGACACCCCTCTACATATGGACAAGCTCCATAGAGTAGTAGTGAGTCCAGTGTAGCCATTTCCTTCTGGTTCCCACACCTCACCACCCCCACCATAGAGGAAAAAGGTGTATGGGGCGCGGGGGCGCACGCGATTACACACCTTTTCCGTGGGTACAACAACTATGTATTCCAGTTTTGTACTCTGGGTACAGTGACTATACATTCCAGCTGTGTACTGTGGGTACATTGACTATGTATTATAGCTATGTCCTGTGGGTACAGTGATTATGTATTCTAGCTTTGTACTGTGGGTAGAGTGAATATGTATTCTAACCTAGTACTATGGGTACAGTGAAAATGTATTCTAACCTAGTACTATGGGTACAGTGAAAATGTATTCTACCTGCTCACTGTGGGTACAGTGACTATGTATTCTAGCTGTGTACTGTGGGTACATTGACTATGTATTTTAGCTATGTCCTGTGGGTACAGTGATTATGTATTCTAGCTTTGTACTGTGGGTAGAGTGAATATGTGTTCTAACCTAGTACTGTGGGTACAGTGAAAATGTATTCTACCTGCTCACTGTGGGTACAGTGACTATGTATTCTAGCTGTGTACTGTGGGTAGAGTGACTATGTATTCTAGCTGTGTACTGTGGGTAGAGTGACTATATATTCTAACCCAGTACTGTGGGTACAGTGACTATTCATTCTGGCTTTGTACTGTGGTACAGTGACTATGTATTCTAGCTGTGTACTCTGGGTGCAGTGACTATGTATTCTAGCTGTGTACTGTGGGTACAGTGAATATGTATTCTAGCCTTGTTCTAACAGTGATTATGTATTGTAGCTGTGTACTGTGGGTACAGTAACTATGTATTCTAGCTGTGCACTGTGGGTACAGTGATTATGTATTGTAGCTGTGTACTGTGGGTGCAGAGACTATGTATTCTAGCTGTGAACTATGGGTAAAGAGACTATGTATTGTAGCTTTGTACTGTGGTTACAGTTAATATGTATTCTAGCTGTTCATTGTGTGTACAGTGACTATGCTTTCTAGCAGTGATCTGTGGGTAAAGTGACTATGTATTCCAGTTTTGTACTGTGGGTACAGTGACTATGTATTCTAGCTGTGTACTGTGGGTACATTGATTATGTATTTTAGCCTTGTACTGTGGGTACAGATGGCATAAAACCGAACATGATTAAACAAGTTTATCCCAGTTTGCTTGAACCACCATATTGTTACCTTACTGTTTGACAATAGATATGTTCCAGATCAGCTAAAATTGTCAATATAGTTTGTGCACAAAGCGGCGAAGGAAAACCAGTCATTGTCCAAAACAATTTTAAGTATTTTTTATTTAATGCATAGAAAGTAACACCCTTTCTCATTCCCAAACAGTTTAGTATGCTCCCACTAGAATCACTTACAAGAATTTAAAGAGGGCACCCGTCAAAAACTATTTAAGGAGAAAAAATTACTTGTAAAGTTGAGTCGAAAATCATCAAAACAAAACACTGCCACGGCACAGTATAAAAACTTATCCATTGTTATTAGTATAACCATGTCCAATCCAGTGAAGCAAATGTAGATAGGTCTGTTAGCTTCGGTACACTACAACTATTATTAAATTCTGATGGTTACATTTACAATAAAACAATTTGTTGTAAAGTAGACAGTCTAGAATCATGATACTTCACGTGAAAACAAAACTTCACCACGGCATAGGCATAGTTTAATAAATTATATATTGTTATTACTATATCCAATCCAGTGAATGTAGTTATTTTTTTGCAAAACAAAACATTGATATTAATAAGCAACACCCAAGAGGTAGCAATCTCTTGTTGTGATTAACTCTGAAAGTACCGTTGTTGTGTGGCTCAGTGCCTCCAGGTGACATACACACTGTGACTGTCACACTTTCGACTCAAATAAGTCAGAGTCATCGTCACTACTGCCGATTGGGCATGTCCTAAAGTAATCACTCGCAAATTCATTGAGCCTGAGTCTCCGCTTGCGATATTCTGCATGTTCATCAACGTCAAAGCGTAGAGACAACGAGCAACTTTGTTCGACCCAACCACGAACCCAACCATGGACGCAGCCATCTTGGATTTTTCGAAAATTGTAAACACGAAACGGAATTCGTCCTGTAGTCTAACATTTCCAATTAAATCCGCTTCGACAACAGGTTGTGCAGTTGAGTAATATATACAGATATAAACCACAGCAGCATCAAACAAAACTAATCACTAATTGATCTACATAAACACGCCAATCCAACTTTCTTGCGCACTGCCACTGGCACCGCGTGATTTATAAATAGCTTGACAATTACTGACCAAGGTTGTAAGCGTTCGCAAAATAGTGCGCATTTAATTTAAAATACAACAATTTAGAATGAATTGTACAAAAACAAAAACAAGTACAACTTTCACTTGGACAAACAGAAAACCATTTAGAGCACTAGCTTATACGTAAATATGCTAACTTAAACATCGTAGTAAACTAGACCTAGGCCAGGAGTAGGACCCAGGGCAGTGACAGTTTACAGTAGCGCGTATTCACGATTATGATGCGTTTACGTGAAATTTCGCCTAGTGACTTCCGACTGTTTTTTTTCTACACATATAATAGATTAACTAAATATATTAAAAAGTGCACACGACCGAGTGCGTTTGTTCCGTTTTTAAGATGCCGCGTTTCGACGGCAAGTATGTCCACATCGGAGGGTAATTATTCGCATACCGAAACGCGAGCATATACCCATCTCTCTCTCCAGATGGCCACCCGAGCCATTCAGCCTGCTTACCTCATTAATCATCCACGATTTTTATGAAACTCATACGCATAACTTTTATGAAACTATAACCGACGAATCGCAGCTCTTTATACCATTCACCGATAACGTACTGAATCCTGATTGATTAGCTCTCTCATTCATTGATACCGTACTCAATAACCGCCACGTCAGCGATATGTGGAGTTTTCCCTAGGTTTTCATTGAATTTAAAATTTAAATTAAAAATTAAAATTAAACGCCACGTCAGCGATATGTGGGTTTTTCCCAATGTCTATTTTTAGTAACCACCGCTCGTGCTCCGACTGCGCACCTCCTACAGTCGCTAGGGGGCGTTGCGTATGGTTTGTGGTGTTCCTACAACCGTCAGGGGGCGCTCTGATTGGCTGCGCGTGCAACCGGAAGTCGTTCAGACACATGGCCACCGCAATTCCCACCGCAATTGCTTGGTCAGAAACCTATATCTACTACTTTGGTGCAGCAGCGACTTGAAATTGGTGTAGAGAATAAAAAAAAAGTGGAATATCGAATAGAATAAGTATTACTATAGCATATATATATTATACATAAACGTATTGTAGACATATATTAGAAAATAGTTTTTGTTAATTATTAATCAGAGGCAGGATTTTAGAGTAAGTTAGTTCCTGACGCCCCGAGTTCCCGAGTCCCCGAGTCCCCGACGTACGTGTGCGTGCGTGGGTGCGTGGGTGCGTGCGGTGTGGTTATATGTATACTGCAACATGTGATGTTGCACCCCGCAAGGGAGCAAGGGGAAGAAGATAAAGCAATCGTTATGCCTTATTTAGGATGGTACATACATGTTGGGGGGATGGGAGGGGGGGTTGGGGGGGGGGGCAATGTTGCAAGAAAGATATAAATAAGCTAGAACGAATTGAGAGGAGAGCAACTAAAAGCTTAACAAAAGTATGTCTTGTATCTTCTTCAAGCACTGCATGTTCTGCGTTTCATATTCTCTTATCTGCTTTTAAGTTTTTCTTATACACATGTGGTGAAAATCGATGTGGCCCAACACAGGAAGTAAATGTATAACAAGCTGTGAACTTCACCTGTCATGAACCCCAGAAAGTGTGGCACTCGACATGCAAAGCGTCTAGGAGAAGTAGCACAACAAGCACTCAAGTTCGATTATAGTAACATCTCCAAGTAATGCAACATATTTTGTATTAGTACGTTTAATTAATTTGTAAGGTTAAACATTGCTGTATTATAGTATATGTACACTTGGACATTAAACTGTTTGTTCCTCTGGTGGCTGGCCACGTAGTTTAGTCCTATTTAGGAACATGGTCATAGTCCACCGGGTATTGTCTTTCATGGCCAATCTAACCCACGTCTGATTACAATGCTTCTTCCGTAAACACATGCACTATCAAAGTCCAGTGAGCGATAACACGGCTGCATTAAGTGCATCTGTTCCTTGTGTGCTCACTGACTGCGTGGCGTGTTGACACAGGGCGAACAACGACGTTATCACTAAGTGAAGCACCGAGAGAATAAGATGGTAAGTCTGACTATTGTACGATATTACACATGTCTACAAAAAACGTCCAGTTCGCATAGAACAACGTTTCCCAATGTGGGTTACGCGAAAGGTTTTCCAGGGGATACAAAGATGGTTGACTGAAACTAATGTCAAGTAGGCCCTACAATAATGTTGCCACCTTTTTTGGACCATGAAGGAGAACACTTGTTTTTGTAATATTAGCAATGCTAGTGGAACATGTCGTCACCACACATGCTTGTCATATGCGATGAAGTCGTTGCTGTCAATATCCTCCCCGTGGGGGCAGGAATACCACCGATTTTTACCCCCCTTTTCGCCAATTGGATCCGTATTCACACAAAATTGCTGCGCAGGCTTACACGAGAAATTACGCAGATGGGGTGGAAAACTACGAAAGTTCGTAAATTATTATTCTCGAAGGACATACAGTTGTTATTCTCGAAGGACATACAGTTGTTATTCTCGAAGGACATACATTTGTTATTCTCGAAGGATATACAGTTGTTATTCTCGAAGGACATACAGTTGTTATTCTCGAAGGACATACAGTTGTTATTCTCGAAGGACATACAGTTGTTATTCTCGAAGGACATACAGTTGTTATTCTCGAAGGACATACAGTTGTTATTCTCGAAGGACATACAGTTGGTATTCTCGAAGGACATACAGTTGTGATTCTCGAAGGACATACATTTGTTATTCTCGAAGGACATACAGTTGTTATTCTCGAAGGACATACAGTTGTTATTCTCGAAGGACATACAGTTGTTATTCTCGCAGGACATACATTTGTTATTCTCTAAGGACATACAGTTGTTATTCTCGAAGGACATACAGTTGTTATTCTCGAAGGACATACATATGTTATTCTCGAAGGACATACAGTTGTTATTCTCGAAGGACATACAATTGTTATTCTCGAAGGACATACATTTGTTATTCTCTAAGGACATACAGTTGTTATTCTCGAAGGATATACAGTTGTTATTCTCGAAGGACATACAGTTGTTATTCTCGAAGGACATACAGTTATTATTCTCGAAGGACTTACGGTTGTTCTCAGTTAAGGTACTTCGTAACTAATTAGTTATTTATGGCGACATTGCGACAATATGTTCGAACATCTCAGCACTGCGCTCGAGGAAGAAGAAACTACGTATTTCCGTAAACAAGGATTTTCAGCAATGTTCCGTGCTCGATTATGTGAAGGAAAATCATCGAGTCTCCCTGTCCACAACTGTACCCACAATTGAGGCCTTGGTTTTGAGCAAGCACGTGGAGCCCTCATGTCGCGTTACTCGAATATAGGTTGTCTGACTCAACTCCGTGCGTGGGTGCGCGTGTGCGTGCGTGCGTGCGTGCGTGCGTGCGTGCGTGGGTGGGTGGGTGGGTGGGTGGGTGGGTGGGTGGGTGGGTGGGTGGGTGGGTGCGTGCGTGCGTGCGTGCGTGCGTGCGTGCGTGCGTGCGTGCGTGCGTGCGTGCGTGCGTGCGTGCGTGCGTGCGTGCGTGCGTGCCTGTGTTCCATGCTATTCGGATGTGTTTAAATTTTCGCTTTTATTGCTCACGTACAGTTCGCATCAGATTCACAGTGCATGCATTCACGTCCTATTGCTGTTTTTCAGTCTTCTTCCAATACAGATCAGGACACAGTATATGCCACCATGTATTTGGAAAACATGACAATTTCTTGATATAGCAAGACACTAACACGTGACAGTTTCTAAAGAGCAACTAAAATGATTCCAGAACTGAGAGACCGTTGTGATGAAGAACCCATAAAAAATGTGGTTTACCAACCCTAGAGACAAGGAGATTAAAAGGAGAACAAAGTGAAGTTATTTTAAATATTGAATGGATATGAAAATATTGATAGAAATATTTTTTTCTCACTCAAGAATGATAATAGAACTAGAGGGCTTGAGGGAACATTAGTATAGGATCAGTGTTGATTGGATATCAGGAAGTACTCGTTCTCACAGAGGACTAGTAGCATGAATGTGTTTACAAACAAGGTTGACACATATCTCAGGAGGGCAAGTTATACATAGATTAAAAAAGGTTGGACTCTCGATAAACCAATGGCTTCCTTGTCCACTTGCTACTTGGGCCATTGGGTATTGGTGGCAATCTTGGTAAATCTTGTTAAATCTTGCTAAACGAAATACTAACACCCAGTAATATATAGTGTTTTTGTTATATCAAGAAAGTTATCTATCTTGTTGTTACTTATTATTTCTGCTATGTATGTTTTTTTTTCTTAGTACGCAGTTGAAATTAACTGAAGTGAAACCTCGAAGTTTCGATGCTTTACAGGTGCGATGGATGTTGTTTTTCGTAGCAACGGTTGTCCTAGTAACGGCGTGGTGCGAGGCAACCGCCGAAGGACCTCCGAACAAAGACGGTACGTATCATCCCACTACATTTATTTATTTATACAAATAATTGGTATGATCCTTTTTTCGTGTCAATACAGGCATTGGCAGAGGAGTTGTAAACTGGCGAGTCGTCTGGTCTGCAAGGCTCTGGTAGGATCAGCTATTCTATGTGTTTTAGTGTGTGGTTTGACAACACTAGAGACCAGGAGATTAAGAGGAGACCAAATAGAAGTGTTTAAAATAATGAACGGTCATGAGGATATTGATAGGAATATATTCTTCAAACTTAAAGAAGGCAGTAGAACCAGAGGACATAAGGCAGCATTAGTTAAGGAGCAATGTAGGTTGGACATGAGAAATTACTCTTTCTCACAGAGAGTGATAAATGAATGGAACAAACTGCCAAATGATCGTGTTAATGCTAGTAGTGTGAATTTGTTTACAAATAGAATTGACAGATATCTGATAAGGGCGGGCTACACATAGATGAGAAAAATGTTTGACTCGAGAAATCGATGGCTTCCTTGTCCACTTGCCATCTGGAACTTATTGTTTGGGATGGCAATCTTATTAAATCTTGTTAAAATATAGTAGATGTTGCAACGTTTGTGGATCATCTCCACAGTGGTATTCGCTATGGGCATATTGCATCCATTTTTCAGCAACATGTTTCTGCAGCGTCTATCACCAGTAATGATAATTTCTTATGATGACCGAAACACTTTCTGCTGAATCTGTCGTCAACATGTACTTCCTGGTTTGTCATCCAAGGTAAATGTACTTCCTGGTTTGTCATCCAAGGTAAATGCCCATATGACAAGTGGACAAAGAGGCCATTGGCTTATATATATATATATATATATATATATATATATATATATATATATATATATATATATATATATATATATATATCCAAACATAAACAGAGGGGAGAGCTTGAAAAACGTTATAGAGGAAGTGAAAAAGGGGATTGCATCGTAATCAGGGATTTAAGCCATGCACATTTGCAATCGAAATATCTACTGGGTCCAGCTAGAGTGCAGGACCAAAAAATCATTTTAAATACAATTTGTATGCTAAAATGCCTGAAATGTCTACCAGTAGTTCAGACATGTAGCGCAATTTAACAGTATCGTTCAATTTGCTGCAGAATATCCTGATGGGTTCTGGTTTGGCCGTCAAGAGCTCATATGCGTCTCTACGACGGGCAAGGTCAAGAGGTCAACTACTCGGGTCTTCGTGTATGAAATCAGCCACACGGTGCTATATTTCAGGTTTGTAAGACGTGTTTCTACATTCTGACCATTCGCATATAGCATGATACACATACTAATCTGTTACGCTGACAAGAGATGCAAACCCTCACAATGGGTGCCGTTGTCCAACTCTAGGCTACGTATGTCTTCGTCCGTAATATACCGTAGAATGGGTGTGTGCGAATTTCGTAATAGAAAAATGCAAAATAATGATAGTTTTGAAATATAATAAATAATATATCTAGTGCAGTCAGATCGCTTAAGATGTCTGACGGTTGAAGTTTATAACATTCGTTTCGACTGAAATATTTTTTTTTACAATACAGGCTGCTAGTTTTGTTTTATCTTGGTAATTTTTATAGTTTGTTTGATAAATACCGTGTCAATCGAATAATTAATTTTCAACTGCAGGGGGCGCTACTACGAGTGGGGTGTCAAGAGGGGTGTCAACCCTCGAGGGTACCGAGCTGAAGAAACTCCCGATTCTTCCGACTGCCCGATCAGGTGGCGGCAGACTCCTTCGGGGTCTAGTCGTTGCTCCACCGATGACGCCACCCGATTCGCCCGCGAGTATGCCGTGCGCTTTGGCCGTTACAACCTCGTTTTCAACAACTGCCACCACTTCGTGAATCGGCTAGCGGCCATGGTGGAAACGTCGGAGTGTTCCACTGAGGGGAGGGGCGATGATGGACGGGACTGACGGGTTCTGGTGGAGAGGACGAACCGCTAGATCTGATGTCAAGATAACACACTGACCAGCCCTGTCGGAGGCCGTTGTGTCGATGTATATAGCGATAGCTGGGAAACTGCAACGTTGTGTTGTGAGCAGTGTTGTGAGCTAAATGCGTGAACATAGCTGAATAGCATCGACATTACATATAGCTGCAGTTTGTAGTGGTAGTTGGGTAAAAGTTTCACGACTACTTCCTGTGGTCGTAGATAAACCTTCAGAAAGTTTGGCGCTCGAGGTCGAAAATGTCTAGGAGGAGTTGCGTAACACATATACGTTAGCTCCATTATAATATGATTGTAGGTATCCATAGATGCGGCTTGAATTAAAAAGTACTTGTGGCGGTCTTTTCTCCCCGAGCAATGTGGGGTAACTCAGCAGGTGTAACCACAATATTTATGTTCAGTGTACTTTTTTATAGTTGAAACGTGTACGTGTATTCCACGTTGCCTAATACAGCGTGAGTCGTGAACCTGTGGTAATAAAGTTGACACATGTATTTGTCACCTCTACTGGGTCCACGTCTACAAACGAAGACTTGAAAGTTGCTCCAGATGTCGCATTATCCGAGTAAATACATCGTAAGGAAATCACTCCATTAGGCAAATGTAGCTTGCTTCACTTTTTAAAATCACAAATGCACTGGATAAATAATGTTGTTAGTTAACACAATATTATATATATATATATATATATATATATATATATATATATATATATATATATATATATATATTTACGTATCAATCGCTGCAGGATACTCCGTACCTAATTGTCTTGTTAACCAATAGCAAGCATAGCGGCAGACGTAACTAAACACTTTCTCAATAACTTGATTTGAGATTTGCATCAAATACACGTTTCCAAGACACATAAATGTTTAAAGAATATATTTTACGCAGCTCGGCATCAGGTCTTATAGACCGCTCGATGCACTTCACACAACACCCCTGGCATAACTCCCCATTCCTGTTTCCAACTTAACTTGAAGTATTCGGCCACGCTGCCATTACTATTCGTTGCCACATTTCAACCACGATCTACAGTCAACTACGCAAGTACAAGCAGTTGATATAACACAATATGATATATATATATATATATATATATATATATATATAATATATATATATATATATATATATATATATATATATATATATATATATATATATATATATATATATATATATATCGTGGCCGAATGCTATATATATATATATACAAACAGTTGATATAACACAATATTATATATACAATTCTCTTGTGGGGTTATATATATATATATATATATATATATATATATATATATAGCATTCGGCCACGATATATATATATATATATATATATATATATATATATATACAAACAGTTGATATAACACAATATTATATATACAATCCTCTTGTGGGGTTATATATATATATATATATATATATATATATATATATATCGTGGCCGAATGCTATATATATATATATATATATATATATATATATATATATATATATATATATATATATATATATATATATATATATACAAACAGTTGATATAACACAATATTATATATACAGTTCCAGTTCTCTTGTGGGGTTATCGGCACTGTTAATGGGGGAATCGGCACTGTTAATTGTAAAAAGTCGCAGTGGTTTGTAACAGAAGCCACCAAAATCACTGGCTTTTCTAAGCGGGAATGCCATTCAACCACATGCCCAAGAAAGACAGGTTGGCGCACTCACCTCGTTCCACCCGACACACCATGGAGATCCATCCGATACACCATGGAGATCCACCCGATACACTATGACGATCCACCCGATACACCATTAAGATCCACCCGATACACCATGGAGATCCACCCGATATACCATGGAGATCCACCCGATACACCATGGAGATCCTTCCGATACATCATGGAGATCCACCCGATACACCATGTAGATCCATCCGATACACAATGGAGATCCACCCGATACACCATGGAAACCCACCCGATACACCATGGAGATCCACCCGATACACCATGGAGATCCACCCGATACACCATAGAGATCCACCCGATACACCATGGAGATCCACCCGATACACCATAAATATCCACCAGATACACCATGGAGATCCACCCGATACACCATGGAGATCCACCCGATGCACCATGGAGATCCACCCGATACACCATGGAGATCCACCCGATACACCATGGAGATCCACCCGATACACCATGGAGATCCACCCGATACACCATGGAGATCCACCCGATACACCATGGAGATCCACCCGATACACAATGGAGATCCACCCGATACACAATGGAGACCCACCCGATACACCATGGAGATCCACCCGATACACCATGGAGACCCACCCGATACACCATGGAGATCCAGCCGATACACCATGGAGATCAACCCGATACACCATGGAGATCCACCCGATACACCATGGAGATCCACCCGATACACCATGGAGATCGACCAACTCTACTGAATAGTATGCTACGGCATCATCGTGTAGTTCAAAGAGCCGCTGAATCTTCCCATAAGTTGACATTCCTACCAACCGCAGACCGCCTTTTGCTTGGACACCGGAAATAATCACAGCTGGAGAAAAATAACATCTCAAGAAGAAAGTCCACGTCTTGGTGCCTGGTGTCAGCACCGACACACAGAATGGAGAGAGATAACGGCCAAGTAAAGAAGAAAGTCAACGTCTTGGTGCCTGGTGTCAGCACCCACACGCAGAATGGAGAGAGATAGCGGCCAAGTAAAGAAGAAAGTCCACGTCTTGGTGCCTGGTGTCAGCACCAACACGCAGAATGGAGAGAGATAGCGGCCAAGTAAAGAAGAAAGTCCACGTCTTGGTGCCTGGTGTCAGCACCAACACGCAGAATGGCGAGAGATAGCGGCCAAGTAAAGAAGAAAGTCAACGTCTTGGTGCCTGGTGTCAGCACCCAGACGCAGAATGGAGAGAGTTAGCGGCCAAGTAAAGAAGAAAGTCCACGTCTTGGTGCCTGGTGTCAGCAACCAGACGCAGAATGGAGAGAGTTAGCGGCCAAGTAAAGAAGAAAGTCAACGTCTTGGTGCCTGGTGTCAGCATCCACACGCAGAATGGAGAGAGATAGCGGCCACGCAAAGAAGAAAGTCAACGTCTTGGTTCCTTGTGTCAGCACCCACACGCAGATTGGAGAGAGATAGCGGTCAAGTAAAGAAGAAAGTCAACGTCTTGGCGCCTGGTGTCAGCACCCACATGCAGAATGGAGAGGGATAGCGGCCAAGTAAAGAAGAAAGTCAACGTCTTGGTGCCTGGTGTCAGCACCCACATGCAGAATGGAGAGGGATAGCGGCCAAGTAAAGAAGAAAGTCAACGTCTTGGCGCCTGGTGTCAGCACCCACATGCAGAATGGAGAGGGATAGCGGCCAAGTAAAGAAGAAAGTCAATGTCTTGGTGCCTGGTGTCTGCACCCACAAACAGAATGGAGAGAGATAGCGGCCAAGTAAAGAAGAAAGTCCACGTCTTGTTGCCTGGTGTCAGCACCCACACGCAGAATGGAGAGGGATAGCGGCCAAGTAAAGAAGAAAGTCAACGTCTTGGTGCCTGGTGTCAGCACCCACACGCAGAATGGAGAGGGATAGCGGCCACGTAAAGAAGAAAGTCCACGTCTTGGTGCCTGGTGTCAGCACCCACACGCAGAATGGAGAGGGATAGCGGCCAAGTAAAGAAGAAAGTCAACGTCTTGGTGCCTGGTGGCAGCACTACACGCAGAATGGAGAGGGATAGCGGCCAAGTAAAGAAGAAAGTCAACGTCTTGGTGCCTGGTGTCAGCACCAACACGCAGAATGGAGAGGGATAGCGGCCAAGTAAAGAAGAAAGTCAACGTCTTGGAGCCTGGTGTCAGCACCCACACGCAGAATGGAGAGAGATAGCGGCCAAGTAAAGAAGAAAGTCCACGTCTTGGTGCCTGGTGTCAGCACCAACACGCAGAATGGAGAGAGATAGCGGCCAAGTAAAGAAGAAAGTCCACGTCTTGGTGCCTGGTGTCAGCACCAACACGCAGAATGGCGAGAGATAGCGGCCAAGTAAAGAAGAAAGTCAACGTCTTGGTTCCTGGTGTCAGCACCCAGACGCAGAATGGAGAGAGTTAGCGGCCAAGTAAAGAAGAAAGTCAACGTCTTGGTGCCTGGTGTCAGCACCCAGACGCAGAATGGAGAGAGTTAGCGGCCAAATAAAGAAGAAAGTCCACGTCTTGGTGCCTGGTGTCAGCACCCAGACGCAGAATGGAGAGAGTTAGCGGCCAAGTAAAGAAGAAAGTCAACGTCTTGGTGCCTGGTGTCAGCATCCACACGCAGAATGGAGAGAGATAGCGGCCAAGCAAAGAAGAAAGTCAACGTCTTCGTGCCTGGTGTCAGCACCCACACGCAGAATGGAGAGAGATAGCGGTCAAGTAAAGAAGAAAGTCAACGTCTTGGCGCCTGGTGTCAGCACCCACATGCAGAATGGAGAGGGATAGCGGCCAAGTAAAGAAGAAAGTCAACGTCTTGGTGCCTGGTGTCAGCACCCACATGCAGAATGGAGAGGGATAGCGGCCAAGTAAAGAAGAAAGTCAACGTCTTGGCGCCTGGTGTCAGCACCCACATGCAGAATGGAGAGGGATAGCGGCCAAGTAAAGAAGAAAGTCAACGTCTTGGTGCCTGGTGTCTGCACCCACAAACAGAATGGAGAGAGATAGCGGCCAAGTAAAGAAGAAAGTCCACGTCTTGTTGCCTGGTGTCAGCACCCACACGCAGAATGGAGAGGGATAGCGGCCAAGTAAAGAAGAAAGTCAACGTCTTCGTGCCTGGTGTCAGCACCCACACGCAGAATGGAGAGGGATAGCGGCCAAGTAAAGAAGAAAGTCCACGTCTTGGTGCCTGGTGTCAGCACCCACACGCAGAATGGAGAGGGATAGCGGCCAAGTAAAGAAGAAAGTCAACGTCTTGGTGCCTGGTGGCAGCACTGCACGCAGAATGGAGAGGGATAGCGGCCAAGTAAAGAAGAAAGTCAACGTCTTGGTGCCTGGTGTCAGCACCAACACGCAGAATGGAGAGGGATAGCGGCCAAGTAAAGAAGAAAGTCAACGTCTTGGTGCCTGGTGTCAGCACCCAGACGCAGAATGGAGAGAGTTAGCGGCCAAGTAAAGAAGAAAGTCAACGTCTTGGTGCCTGGTGGCAGCACCACACGCAGAATGGAGAGGGATAGCGGCCAAGTAAAGAAGAAAGTCAACGTCTTGGTGCCTGGTGTCTGCACCCACACGCAGAATGGAGAGGGATAGCGGCTCAGTAAAGAAGAAAGTCAACGTCTTGGTGCCTGGTGTCAGCACCCACGCGCACAATGGAGAGAGATAGCGGCCAAGAAAAGAAGAAAGTCAACATCTTGGTGCCTGGTGTCAGCACCCACACGCAGAATGGAGAGGGATAGCGGCCAAGTAAAGAAGAAAGTCAACGTCTTGGTGCCTGGTGTCAGCACCCACACGCAGAATGGAGAGGGATAGCGGCCAAGTAAAGAAGAAAGTCAACGTCTTGGTGCCTGGTGTCAGCACCCACACGCAGAATGGAGAGGGATAGCGGCCAAGTAAAGATGAAATTCAACGTCTTGGTGCCTGGTGTCAGCACCCACACGCAGAATGGAGAGGGATAGCGGCCAAGTAAAGAAGAAAGTCAACGTCTTGGTGCCTGGTGTCAGCACCCACACGCAGAATGGAGAGAGATAGCGGCCAAGTAAAGAAGAAAGTCAACGTCTTGGTGCCTTGTGTCAGCACCCACACGCAGAATGGAGAGGGATAGCGGCCAAGTAAAGATGAAATTCAACGTCTTGGTGCCTGGTGTCAGCACCCACACGCAGAATTGAGAGAGATAGCGGCCAAATAAAGAAGAAATTCAACGTCTTGGTGCCTGGTGTCAGCACCCACACGCAGAATTGAGAGAGATAGCGGCCAAGTAAAGAAGAAACTCCACGTCTTGGTGCCTGGTGTCAGCATCCACACGCAGAATGGAGAGGGATAAAGGCTCAGTAGAGAAGAAAGTCTACGTCTTGGCGCCTGGTGTCAGCACCCAGGCGCAGAATGACGAGGGATAGCGGCCAAGTAAAGATGAAATTCAACGTCTTGGAGCCTGGTGTCAGCACCCAAACGCAGAATGGAGAGAGATAGAGGTCAAGTAAAGAAGAACATCAACGTCGTGGTGCCTGGTGTCAGCACCCACACGCAGAAAGGAGAGGGATAGCGGCCAAGTAAAGAAGAAAGTCCACGTCTTGGTGCCTGGTGTCAGCATCCACACGCAGAATGGAGAGAGATAGCGGCCAAGTAAAGAAGAAAGTCGACGTCTTGGCGCCTGGTGTCAGCACCCACACGCAGAATGGAGAGAGATAGCGGCTAAGTAAAGAAGAAAGTCAACGTCTTGGTGCCTGGTGTCAGCACCCACACGCAGAATGGAGAGGGATAGCGGCCAAGTAAAGAAGAAAGTCAACGTCTTGGTGCCTGGTGTCAGCACCCACACGCAGAATGGAGAGAGATAGCGGCTAAGTAAAGAAGAAAGTCCACGTCTTGGTGCCTGGTGTCAGCACCCACACGCAGAATGGAGAGGGATTGCGGTCAAGTAAAGAAGAAAGTCAACGTCTTGGTGCCTGGTGTCAGCACCCACACGCAGAATGGAGAGAGATAGCGGCTAAGTAAAGAAGAAAGTCCACGTCTTGGTGCCTGGTGTCAGCACCCACACGCAGAATGGAGAGAGATAGCGGCTAAGTAAAGAAGAAAGTCCACGTTTTGGTGCCTGGTGTCAGCACCCACACGCAGAATGGAGAGGGATTGCGGTCAAGTAAAGAAGAAAGTCAACGTCTTGGTGCCTGGTGTCAGCACCCACACGCAGAATGGAGAGAGATAGCGGCTAAGTAAAGAAGAAAGTCCACGTCTTGGTGCCTGGTGTCAGCACCCACACGCAGAATGGAGAGGGATTGCGGTCAAGTAAAGAAGAAAGTCAACGTCTTGGTGCCTGGTGTCAGCACCCACACGCAGAATGGAGAGAGATAGCGGCTAAGTAAAGAAGAAAGTCAACGTCTTGGTGCCTGGTGTCAGCACCCACACGCAGAATGGAGAGGGATAGCGGCCAAGTAAAGAAGAAAGTCCACGTCTTGGTGCCTGGTGTCAGCACCCACACGCAGAATGGAGAGGGATAGCGGCCAAGTAAAGAAGAAAGTCAACGTCTTGGTGCCTGGTGGCAGCACTACACGCAGAATGGAGAGGGATAGCGGCCAAGTAAAGAAGAAAGTCAACGTCTTGGTGCCTGGTGTCAGCACCAACACGCAGAATGGAGAGGGATAGCGGCCAAGTAAAGAAGAAAGTCAACGTCTTGGTGCCTGGTGTCAGCACCCACACGCAGAATGGAGAGAGATAGCGGCCAAGTAAAGAAGAAAGTCCACGTCTTGGTGCCTGGTGTCAGCACCAACACGCAGAATGGAGAGAGATAGCGGCCAAGTAAAGAAGAAAGTCCACGTCTTGGTGCCTGGTGTCAGCACCAACACGCAGAATGGCGAGAGATAGCGGCCAAGTAAAGAAGAAAGTCAACGTCTTGGTGCCTGGTGTCAGCACCCAGACGCAGAATGGAGAGAGTTAGCGGCCAAGTAAAGAAGAAAGTCAACGTCTTGGTGCCTGGTGTCAGCACCCAGACGCAGAATGGAGAGAGTTAGCGGCCAAGTAAAGAAGAAAGTCCACGTCTTGGTGCCTGGTGTCAGCACCCAGACGCAGAATGGAGAGAGTTAGCGGCCAAGTAAAGAAGAAAGTCAACGTCTTGGTGCCTGGTGTCAGCATCCACACGCAGAATGGAGAGAGATAGCGGCCAAGCAAAGAAGAAAGTCAACGTCTTGGTGCCTGGTGTCAGCACCCACACGCAGAATGGAGAGAGATAGCGGTCAAGTAAAGAAGAAAGTCAACGTCTTGGCGCCTGGTGTCAGCACCCACATGCAGAATGGAGAGGGATAGCGGCCAAGTAAAGAAGAAAGTCAACGTCTTGGTGCCTGGTGTCAGCACCCACATGCAGAATGGAGAGGGATAGCGGCCAAGTAAAGAAGAAAGTCAACGTCTTGGCGCCTGGTGTCAGCACCCACATGCAGAATGGAGAGGGATAGCGGCCAAGTAAAGAAGAAAGTCAACGTCTTGGTGCCTGGTGTCTGCACCCACAAACAGAATGGAGAGAGATAGCGGCCAAGTAAAGAAGAAAGTCCACGTCTTGTTGCCTGGTGTCAGCACCCACACGCAGAATGGAGAGGGATAGCGGCCAAGTAAAGAAGAAAGTCAACGTCTTGGTGCCTGGTGTCAGCACCCACACGCAGAATGGAGAGGGATAGCGGCCAAGTAAAGAAGAAAGTCCACGTCTTGGTTCCTGGTGTCAGCACCCACACGCAGAATGGAGAGGGATAGCGGCCAAGTAAAGAAGAAAGTCAACGTCTTGGTGCCTGGTGTCAGCACCCACACGCAGAATGGAGAGGGATAGCGGCCGCTATCACTTGTCATCTGGAGCTTGTAGCCTTGGATGACTTCCTCGTCCATTTGCCATCTGGAGCTTGTAGCCTTGGATGACTTCCTTGTCCACTTGCCATCTGGAGCTTGTAGCCTTGGACGACTTCCTTGTCGACTTGGCATCTGGAGTTTGTAGCCTTGGACGACTTCCTTGTCCACTTGCCATCTGGAGCTTGTAGCCTTGGACGACTTCCTTGTCCACTTGCCATCTGGAGCTTGTAGCCTTGGACGACTTCCTTGTCCACTTGCCATCTGGAGCTTGTAGCTTTGGACGACTTCCTTGTCCACTTGCCATCTGGAGCTTGTAGCCTTGGACGACTTCCTTGTCCACTTGCCATCTGGAGCTTGTAGCCTTGGACGACTTCCTTGTCCACTTGCCATCTGGAACTTGTAGCCTTGGACGACTTCCTTGTCCACTTGCTATCTGGAGCTTGTAGCCTTGGACGACTTCCTTGTCCACTTGCCATCTGGAGCTTGTAGCCTTGGACGACTTCCTTGTCCACTTGCTATCTGGAGCTTGTAGCCTTGGACGACTTCCTTGTCCACTTGCCATCTGGAGCTTGTAGCCTTGGATGACTTCCTTGTCCACTTGCTATCTTTAGCTTGTAGCCTTGGATGACTTCCTTGTCCACTTGCCATATGGAGCTTGTAGCCTTGGATGACTTCCTTGTCCACTTGCCATCTGGAGCATGCGACCGGATCCTAAAGACGACGCGGCGACGCACAGGACGCCAGTGCAGCTTAATCATCGCGTGTGTTACGTGGTCACAGCGACTAGTTTTCGTGTTTATGTTTATTCGGACGCACATGTTTTGTAGACATCAATCTTGCTGGTGAGGGATGATGTCAGTCAAACACACCAGGAAGTTACAATAGTCCAGTCGCGATGTGACGGTGCCATATATTAGTGTTTTTGTAGCGAAGAAAAAACGTGCACGGGTCCAACTCTGCACACCGAAGCGACTCGCTGCACTATCGCTGGTCATAGTGCACTCCCAGATTACGAAAGGAAGTTGCCTGCTGCATATGACGTTCGCCGACTGAAACAGCTATGTTTGGCAACGATTTACGTTCGTATTTTCAGGTGAGTACGTTTCATAATCTTTCTATCTTATAATCTTTTAATGTTAGCATGTTCTTCGTAAGCCAAGTGCGAACAATCCTGATGCTTTTCTTCAAAAGCGCAACTGTTACTAATCGCTCTTCAAGGTAATTGAGCGAAACATATAACTGGGTGACGTCAACATAGAAATGCATATCCAGTTGATTATGTCGGATGACAACCCCAAGTGGCCGTGTATAGAGCGAGTACAGTTTCCGGCCAAGCATTGATCTTTGTGGAACGCCATATGCGAGTAGGCCGTCAGCCAAGGCAGGGTCATCAATGATGACTTGTTGATTTCGCTATCGCACATTAGACAAACTCCATTTTAGAGCATCTCCGGAAATGCCAAGTTAGTGTTCAATACGTTCGACAAGGATAGGTTGCTTGGAGAATGTCGCTTTTGATCTTGATCAGTGGCATTTCAGTTGATCGAATATTGTTCCCTGTATGCAGACTTTTTTCTCGCAGATATCAACAACTTGATCGATTATTTTTGAGATGAACGATCGGTTCGACACTGGTTGGTAATTGTTCAGTATGTTTGGATCAAGATGTGCTTTGTTCAGGCGCGGTCTCTGTGAATCTGTTCGTTCCGTGTAAGTAATGCAACGTATTGCAACAGTAAACAATATATATATATATATATATATACACCATTATTTAGAAAGAATTACAGACCAGTGAGTTTAACGTCAGTAATTTGTAAATTATTAGAAAGGTTAATTAAATACCATATGGTGGACTTCCTATTTAAGCATAAATGATTAAATTCATCTCAACATGGATTCCTTAAAGCTAGGTCATTCTTGTTTTTTGGAGAAAAAATCACTAAGTGGATAGACGTGGGATCGCCAGTAGATATTATCTACTTAGATTTTCAGAAAGCTTTTGACAAAGTTCCACATCAAAGATTACTACTTAAATTAAAAGCCCATGGTATCGGGGATAGCATAACTGACTGGACAGAACAATGGCTGACTGACAGAAGACAATGATTTGTAGTAGATGGAGAAGTTTCAAATTGGAAATCGGTTTTGAGTGGGGTACCTCAAGGATCAGTATTATGACCTATATTATTCTTAATATACATCAATGACTTAGACGACATTATAACAAGTAACGTACTGAAATTTGCGGATGACACAAAACTGTTAATAAAAGGTTAATACTGCTGGTGATAAACAACATTTACAAAACGATCTGGACAGATTAGTGCAATGGTCTGAGAAATGGCAGATGTTGTTAACTTTTGGGAAATGTAAATGCCTACATACAGGACATAGGAACTTGAATGTAAACTATAAAATGGGAGATACTGTTCTGGGTACTACTGTAAAAGAAAAGGACTTAGGAGTAACAATAAGCGATGATATGAAAGTTTCAGAGCAGTGTGGTATTGCAGC